>CM053622.1:801246261-801261687 GCA_028646595.1 Phalanger gymnotis | reverse complement strand
CTGGGGAGTGTGGGTCTCTTTGTTGGCTTGGTGAATTATAGCCTTCAGTTTCCTGAGGTGTGGGGGAGAGGGTCTGGCTGCCCGAAATCTTTTCCCCTGGGGTTGTTTTCCAGCACTGTTGCTCTTCAACAATGGTCTCAGCACTTTGTTGTTTGAGCTGAGTGTCTGGCACTTCCCCTGGGGGAGCAAGAGTATGTCTGGGCTCCTGGCATTAACCCCTGCTGGCTCTGCCCCTCTGGTACTCAGGTACTCCAACTACTCGGCCACTGAAGCCCCACTTCTGTCTCCTCTGTTGCAGCGTTCTTCCCCCCCCCCCACCCCGAGGAATTCTCTGGGTGGGGAGGGGAAGGATTAGAGCGGTTTACCTGGCCATTATGTCTCCCAGAAGCTCAAGAAGTGTTTGAAACCTTTGGGCTGCAAGCCTCAGGGCTGGTATCTCACCATTGGTGGCGTTGCGCTGCCTCTCGTCACTTCCACAGAGTGCCGTCCTGTGTTGGGAGACCTGGGGATCTGTGCTGGTTTCAGGCACCCGCCTTTCTCCCAGCCTGTCTCCCATGTGGGTTTTCCAGCCAGGTGCTTCTTCTTTGGTCCCGTCTGGGGCAGCTCCGCACGCCAAGCGCTCTCCTAGCCTACAGAATCGTTCCTTCAGCCTTTCAGATTCTCCCGGCTGGGAAATTTGCCCCACTCAGACTGCTCGCAATTTCTAACTCTCTCAAATCTGCTCAGATTCACTTTTTTATAGGAATCCAACAGAACTTGTGAGAGAGCTCCGGCAAGACGCTGTTTTCATGCGGCCATCTTGGCTCCGCCCCGACCCACTCATTCTTTAAGATTAGATCATTTAGTTTCTTATTAATTTTCACTCTATCTATCCATGGACCTTTATTTTATATAGTTTTTATTACACCATTATTTAAAAAGGATGCATTGTTTATTTGTGCCTTTGTGCACTGGATTGTGAGGTTTTTATGCCCTAGCACATGGTCAATTCTTGTGTAGGTGCCATGTGCCACTGAGAAAACAGTATATTCCTTTCCATCTTCATTGAATTTTCTCCAAATGTCTACCATATCTCACTTTTCTAAAATTCTATTCACCTTCCTAAAGTTTTTTTTGTTTATTTTTTGGTTAGATTTATCTAGTTCAGAGAGGGGGAGGTTGAGGTCCATCACTAATATAGTTTTGCTTTTTATTTCTTCCTGTAACTCCCTTAACTTCTCCTCTAAGGATCTGAATGCTATATCACTTGGTACATATGTGTTTAGTAATAATATCGCTTTGTTGTGTATTGTGTCTATTTTGTCTATTGTATTTTTAAAGGAATTGTTCTTTTTTCTTCTACCTTTCTAATTTGACTTTTAAAATCTTTCTTGAGCACTTCCAATAAGGCTTTTTGGGCTTGAGACCAGTCCTTATCCCACTTTGAGGTTTCAGATGTGGGTAGAGTCACAAAGCTTTCCTCCTCTGAATCTATGGCCTTGATTTTCTTTGTTTCTCCTTGCTCAAGGTGTTTGCTCTTTTCATGGCTTTTAAAGTTGATCTCTCCTGGGGCACAGAGGGCACTGTCCCACACTTCTTGTGATGGAGGCTAGAGAATGAGTTATCAGCTTTGTGTGAAGAGGCCTCAGGTTATGGCAGGTAGAGGCCATAGTAGCTGTAGCTTACCTGGTGCTGAGCTTGAGCTGATAGTGGTAGCTGGTGTGTGCCGATGCCATGTGGAGTTTTACTGAATTCCTTCACCCTGTTTCACTGAAGCTCATGGGTTGAGGTGTGGGGGTGGGGTGGTCTGGCCATGGGAGGTATCCTCCTAACTGTGGGCTCTGCTAGAGCACAGGTAGGCTTGAGTGTCTTGGATCATTATGTTTTCTCTTTGGGATTCTCCAGTCTATGCCCTTCCTAAAAAGGGACTACAAAGAACTTACCCCAGTATTCCAGGTGTGGAATGTGTGCCGGTTGTCTAAGTGGTGATTATCCATGTTGTTGTATGCCAGTTCCCTTGTCTTTGTGAAGGGAGGTTCCTTGCATTGGCTCTTGCCTGCTCCACTACCCTAGGGCTCAGGATCTCCTGGTGATAGATTCTGGCTTGCTTGGACACCTCCCATCCTGTACTGATCCTCTTCAGCCACAGAAGAAGGACCTTTCCCATTAATCCCCTTAGCTTCATCAGCTAAAAAACTGCTGCACCCTGTCTTTCTCCAGGCTCCACTCTTCCAGGATTTTTCCTGAGGTGTTATTTTCTGGGTTTGTCAAGGTTAGTAAGAGAGAACAACAGGGACTTAGTGCTTATTCTGCTATCTTGGCTCCCAGAAGTTCTAGATAATTAAAAAGCTTTTTGTATAAACAAAACCAATCAAGCCAAGAGTTGAAGGAAGGCAAAAAGCTGGGAAGCAATCTTTACAGCAAATGTATCTGATAAATGCCTCATTTCTCAAATATGTAGAGAACAGAATCAAATTTATAAGAATGTAAGCCATTCCCCCAATTAAGAAATGATCAAAGGATATGAACAGGCAGTTTTCAGATGAAGAAATCAAAACTATCTGTAGGTATATGAGGAAGTGTCCTAAATCACCTCTGATTAGAGAAATGCAAATTAAGACAACTCTGAGATATCACCTTACATCTATCAAATTGGCTAATATGACAAAAAAGGATAATGAAAGATGTTGCAGCAAATGTGGGAAAATTTTGACCCAAATTCCCTATTGGTGGAGTTGTGTTCTGGAGAACAATGTGAAACTATACCCAAAAGTCAGCCAAACTGTGCATACCCTTTGATTCAGTGATACAACTACTAGGTCCATATTCCAAAGAGATCATAAAAAAAGGAAAATCAGGTAGATGTACAAAAATATTTATAGAATATGTCTTTGTGGTGGCAAAATATTTGAAATTGAGGTGATTCCATCAGTGGTTGAACAAGCTGTGGTATATGAATGTAATGAAATATTATTGTGCAATGAGTAATGTAAACATGTAGACTTCAGAAAAAAATAAACCTGGAAAGATTTTAGGAACTTATGGAAATGAAAGGAGCAGAACCAGGAAAACCTTGTACATAGTTTCAGCAACATTTTATGATGACCAGCTATGAATGACTCAGCTCTTCTCAGCAACATAATGATCCAAGACACGTACAAACAATTCACAAAGGACTCACAAAAGAAAATGTCATCCACATCCAGATAAAGGACTGATGGATTCCTAATGCATGTTGAACTGTACATTTTCCTTTTGCTTTACTCTTTTTTGTTATTTGTCTTTTTGACTGACCGTTCTTTCTTTTACCAACATTACTAATGTAGAAATATGTTCTACGTGATATCATGTGTATAACCTATATCAAATTGTCTGCCACTTTTGGAAGAAAGCACAGGAGGAAGGGAAAGAAATTTGGAACTCAAAATCTTGTAAAAATTAATGCTTAAAATTGTCTTGATGTGTAATTGGGAAAAATATAAATCCTATTAAAATGATAATAAAAGAAAAAAATAGTATCATTAGTCCCATCAAAATTGGAAGGATTGTGGTGGGGAGAGGGGACTCTAAGTGAAGGCAGAAGAGACAAATTAAGCCCACTGATTATTTTTGTATAGCTGGTGAGCCAAGAATAGTTATCTTTTTTTTATTTTTTTACATTTTTGTTTACATTTAATTATATTAAAAATATAAAAAATCATTCTGTAAAGTGCATTGCAAACCTCAAAGTGCTTTTTAATAATGTTGATTACTATTGTTATTGTGAGAAGGAAGAGAAGGAGGAGGAGGAGGAGGGGACAGATTTCTCCATACATTTATAAGTGTTTTGGGTTTCAATTTGTTTATATTTGCATGTGCTTCTCCTTAGACTTCATTAAAAGCATCATTGAATGGCTTCCAGGTAAAGGCTTCCAAAAATAAGGAAGTGGTTGCTCTTTAGTTATCTGCCATGGTTAGACCACATTTGGACTACTGGGGTCAGTTCTTTATAGTCTCTTTTTAGGAAGGGCATGGACTGGAGAGTCACTAGAGAAGGGAAGCTACATGGTGGAGGTTCCAAAATCTATGCCACAGGAAGATTGGTGGACAATTCAATGTGTTGATTACAGTGAAGAGAAAACTGCTCAAAAGAATAGCTCCTTCTAAGTGTTTTGAGGCCTTTTGTTTATGAAGATGGATTAGATTTTTTTAAAATTCCCTATGAGGTCCCATGAGGCATAATCAGGAAGTAAGGGTGGAATTTGAAGAGGGGCAAATTTTGGTTTGATGTCAATAAAAAAATCCTACCAATTAAATTCCATTCTTCAGAGTTCCTCACTTCCCTTGGTACTCCTTTCTGCTATGATGTTTAAGATGATGGGTCCTACCTCACCTCCTTCTGAATTCCTTGGATATGTGTCTCCTAAAACACAGGGTAACTATCAGAACTGGTGACAGAGAAGCAATCTGAATATATCCTACTATGCAGATGCCTCTTTCTTCTAGAGTTCTCATTATCTCTACTTCTCCGGTCAGGTCCTCTTTGTTAGTCAGAATTAAGATGAACAAAGCCATCGTCCTTTTGAGTTCTTGTGCTTTGAAAGAATGAAACTATTATTAACCAATTTATGTTCATTAGTGACATTGATTCTGATGTGAAGAAAGCTGCCACAGCCTTTCATGGGGAAGAAGATGTCCATCATTGCTACAGCATTGATTTCATGGAAGGAATGAGTTCTACTTCCCAAACTTCTCTATTGCCTCCATATATCCAGTCCATGCAGTCTTAAAAAAAAAAAACTTAAAGTGGACACTAAAGTGTTACATTTATCTTTCCCTATCTGTTTATCATCCACACACTATAAACTATATCTTTGCTTACATTTCCCCCAACGATAAACAGGTAAATATTTAACAACATGCTATCTTGATATTAATAATAATAATGAATAATAATAAATATGCATGACACACTCTTTTCTCTATCACTTTCTTAAGTACAGAAATCAACAAAACAATAAATCAAGTCCTGATTTGTAATGTCTGCCAATCACTGAGTTATAAATGCTCGCTCTGAATATTTAACAGTCTCAAGAGTTTATCTGAGCTGGCAACAGCACATCCTTTCGTCGTATTAGCAGTTAAGTCAACAAGCATTTAATAAGCACCTAGTATGTGATATATATATATATATACATAAATATATACATATATATGCGTGTGTGTATGCATAATATGTATATATATATATGTATATATCTTGATTGCAATAATTATCTATAAAATAAGAAGTTGTACTAAATGGTCTACAAGTTCCCTTTTAGCTCTTAATCTGTGACCTATGATCTATTCTGTTCTTTTTAAATAAGCTCCATCACCACATTCTAGGCATGTGTCCTACTATCAAATATCACTTATATCAATGTGGTCAAATGAGCCTCTTTAGATGTGTGTCTGTGTTATAGGAAATAGAATCATATTTTTAGACCTAGAAGGGACTATAGTGGTTATCTGACTCTGACTTTAAAGATGAGGAGCCTGTGGTTCAGACAATTTTAAGTGACTTGCCCATGATAATGTGGGGAGTGACAGATGCCCTAACTCCAAAACCCTGTGGAATAACCCTTCCCCTTCACGTCTCACAATACCTCTTTTCACTTGATCCATGTCCCTGCTCTATTAGCATACTTGAGGTTCCTTATACTGATATTCATTCCCCTGCCTCCATACCTGTACACAGAATATTTTAGGATCATAGAAATAGGACTATAAAACTCCTCAGAGCCATTGATTCCAAACTTGAATTTAACAACATCCCAGCAAGTTTTCATTAAGCCTTTGGTTTCTGGAAAATAATCCATCAATTCACAATATGGTTCACTCTATTGTTGAACAGTTTGGGGTTGAATGGTTAGATCATACTTTATCTGACCAAAATCTGGAGGTGTTAGTGGACTTCAAGCCAACATGTGTCAACAATTTGGTGTGGCAATCAACAAAAATTAAAATCACCTTAGAGAATATTAAAAGAATAAAGATTTCCAAGAATAATGCCAAGAGGCATTAGTTCCAATGTACTCTGACCCTGGTCTGACCAGATCTGGAGTACGCTACTCAATTTTGTATGCCACAGTTCAGGAAGAATATTGAGAAACTAGATAAATTGCTGATGAGGTCAACAAGGATGGGATAGGTTTTGACTCCATGTTATGTGAAGATGAGTTGAATAAACTGGGAATATTTAGCTTGAGGAAGACAAGATTTAGGGGTGTCAAGGTAGCTCTGTTCAAATATTTTAAAGGCTGGACTATAATACATTTAAATTTCACTGCAGAGGGTGAATCTCTAATGGGTTGGCCATATAACCCAAAGGTGAAACAAAAGTTTCCCTAAGGGGGCAAAGCCAAGATGGCAGCTGGAAAGCAGGGACTACTGTGACCTCCCCACCAAATCCCTCCAAAAACTTATAAAAATGGCTCTGAACCAATTCTAGAACCGCAGAACCCACAAAATAGCATAGGGAAGCAGGGCTCTAGCCCAGGACAGCCTGGATGGTCTCTGGGTAAGGTCTAAACCACACAGAGCTGGGAGAAGAGCAGTGCAGAACCCAGCATGGGCGGCGCAGACCACCAGACCGGGGGCCAGGCGGTGCATGCCCTAGCGCCCTGAATCAGTGAGCTGCGGAAGTTACCAGACTTCTCAACCTACAAACACCAAGGACAACAGAGTAGGTTAGTGGGAGAAGCTGCTGGGGACTGGGATAGAGTTCGAGGTTCGACCACCACACCAGGGGCAGCAGAGGTGGGGCAGCTTTAGAACTACAGCTGCAGTTGCTTCTGGCCCAGGCCCACCTAGTGGGAGGAATTACATGGTGGATCAGAGCAGGAGTGAAGAGCCTGCTGAAGATCTAAGTCCAGTCCTGGTTGGAGGTTCTTGGGGAAGGAGGAGTGCTGGTGTGGCAGAGCTGGGGCATCCTCCCAGGCTTGGAACATGGAACTCTTTAGTCTACAAGCAGTCATACCCCACTGAAAAACTCAAGGGTCAAGTGAGTTGGCTGGGAACATGGCCAGGCAGCGAAAAGGCACCCAGATTCAGTCTCAGACTCTGAAATCCTTCTTTGGTGACAAGGAAGACCAAAACATACATCCAGAAGAAGCCAACAAGTCAAACAGCCTACATCAAAAGCCTCCAAGAAAAAACATGAACTGGTCTCAGGCCATGGAAGAGCTCAAAAAGGATTTGGAAAAGCAAGTTAGAGAAGTAGAGGAAAAATTGGGAAGAGAAATGAGAAGGATGTGAGAAAACCATGAAAAACAAGTTGATGACTTGCTAAAGGAGACCCAAAAGAAATACTGAAAAATATATTGAAGAAAACAGCATCTTAAAAAATAGACTAACTCAAATGGCAAAAGAGCTCCAAAAAGCCAATGAGGAGAAGAATGCATTGAAAGGCAGAATTAGCCAAATGGAAAAGGAGGTCCAAAAGACCACTGAAGAAAATACTACCTTAAAAATTAGATTGGAGTAAGTGGAAGCTAGTGACTTGATGAGAAATCAAGACATTATAAAACAGAACCAAAGGAATGAAAAAATGCAAGGCAATGTGAACTATCTCATTGGAAAAACCACTGACCTGGAAAATAGTTCCAGGAGAGAGAATTTACAAATTATTGGACTACTTGAAAGCTATGATCAAAAAAAGAGCCCAGATATCATCTTTCAAGAAATTATCAAGGAGAACTGTCCTGATATTCTAGAGACACAGGGCAAAACAGAAATTGAAAGAATCTACCGATTGTCTCCTCAAAAAAATCCCAAAAAGACATCTCCTAGGAATATTGTCAGCAAATTCCAGAGCTCCCAGATCAAGGAGAAAATACTGCAAGTAGCCAGAAAGAAACAATTTGAGTATCGTGGAAACACAATCAGAATAACCCAAGATCTAGCAGCTTCTACACTAAGAGATACAAGGGAATGGAATACGATATTCTAGGGGTCAATGGAGCTAGGATGAAAACCAAGAATCACCTACCCAGCAAAACTGAGTATCATGCTCCAAGGCAAAATATGGATTTTCAATAAAATAGAGGACTTTCAAGCTTTCTCAGTGAAAAGACCAGAGCTGAACAGAAAATTTGACTTTCAAACACAAGAATCAAGAGAAGCATGAAAAGGTAATCAAGAAAAGGAAGAAGAAAAAGAAATTGTGATGGACTTACTAAAGTTGAACTGTTTTGTTTACATTCCTACATGGAAAGATGATGTGTGTGATTCATGAGACCTCAGTATCAGGCTAGCCGAAGGCAATATGAATATGTGTGTGTGTGTGTATATACATATATATATATGTATGTATATATGTATGTGTATATATATACACATATATATGTATATATATAGCGAGAGAGAAAGAGAAAGAGAGAGAGAGAGAGAGAGAGAGTGGGCACAGGGTGAGTTGAAGATGAATAAGGGATGAGAGAGGAATATATTGAAAGAGGGAGATAGGGGGAGATAGAATGAGGTACATTATCACATAAAAGTGTCAAGAAAAAGTAGTCCTGTAGGAAGAGAAGAGAAGGCAGGTGAGGGTGAATGAGTGAATCTTGCCCTCTTCACATTTGACCTGAAGAGAGAATACCATACATACTCAATTGGGTATCCAACCCCACAGGAAAGAAGGAGGAAGAAGATAAAAAAGTGGGGAATGATAGAAGGGAGGGCAGATGGGGGTGGAGGTAATCAAAAACAAACACTTTCAAAAAGAGACAGAGTCAAGGGAGAAAATTCAGTAAAGGGGGATAGGTTAGGAAGAAGCAAAATATAGTTAGTCTTTTCACAACATGAGTGTTGTGGAAGGGTTATACATAATGATACGCATGTGTCGCATGTTGAATTGCTTGACTTCCTAGGGAGGGTGGTTGGGAAGAGAAGAGGGCAGAGAATTTGGAGCTCAAAGTTTTAAAAAATAGATGTTCAAAAAGAAAAACAAAAATTTTTTGCATGCAACTAAAAAATAAGATCCACGGGCAATGGAGTGTAGAAATTTATCTTTCCCTACAAGAAAGAAAGGGAAAAGGAGATGGGAGGGGAGTGGGGTGACAGAAGGGACGGCTGACTGGGGAACAGGATAACCGGAATACATGCCATCTTGGAGTTGGGGGGAGGGTAGAAAAGGGGAGAAAATTTGTAATTCAAACTCCTGTGAAAGTCAACGCTAAAAACTGAATATATTAAATGATAAAAAAAATTAAAATAAAAAAAAGTTTACCTAAAAAGCTATTTTATGGAAAGGTTTTCACAAGGCAAGCATTCATAAGTACCAGTACAAAGATGTTCTTAAGGTCCCTCTGAAGAACTTTACTACTGATTATGAGGTATGTGACCGCCCAGCATCGTGTGCCCTCATCAAAGAAGGTGCTGTGTTCTATGAGCAAAGCAGAAATCACAGTGGTGCAAATGAAATGTGAGAAACAGAAATATGGAGCCATATCTATCCAAATTGTTTAAATAGACTATTTTTGCTTGATCTGTGGTAAAACCTACTGAGCACATGTAGATTTACCAGCCATAGGTTAACCCACTGTACCTTGACCCCACATAGTGATGTCACTGGTTGTCTTTGAGTATGAAGGACAAAGGACAACAACATGTTCAAGAGGGATTAGACATGCTCTGTTTGGCTACAGGAGGTAGATTCAGGAACAATAGGTGCAAGGTATAAATAGCATTTAAGCTTAATGTAAAGAAAGAAAAAAATCCCATCAAGTGGAGTAGCTCAAAAGGGAAATGAACTGTCTTGGGAGGTAATGGGTTTACTTTCCATGTAAGTCTTCAGTAAGAAACTAGGGAAATTTTGGTTGTTATATTAAGGATTCATTTTTTATTTAGTATTTTATTTTTTTCCCAATTACATGAAAAACCAATTTTCAACACTCATTTTTAAAATTGAGTTACAAATTCTCTCCCTTCTTCACCAATCTCTTAATTGGGAAGGTAAACAATTTCATAGAGCTTACGCATGTGTAGACGTGCAAAACATTTTTCCATATTAGTCATGGTATAAAGAAAACATAGACTAAGATAAACAACAAAAAAAAGAAAAGAAAAAGAAAGTTTAAAAAATTATACTTCGATCTTTATTCAGAATCCATGAGTTCATTCTCTGGAGATGGATAGCATTGTTCTACATAAATCCTTCAGAGTTGTCTTGGATCATTTTATTTCTGAGAATAGCTAAATAATTCAAACTGATCATCTTACGATATTGCTATTACTGTCTGATTTTCTCTTCGTTCTTCCTATTTCACTTTGCCACAGTTCATGTAAGTCTTTCCAGTTTTTTCAGAGACCATCTAGCTCATCATTTTTTATAGCACAATAGTATTCCACCACAACTTGTTCAAACATTACCCAGTTGATGGGCATCCCCTCAGTTTCTAATTCTTTGTCCTCAGAAAAAGAGCTGCTCTCTCTCTCTCTCTCTCTCTCTCTCTCTCTCTATATATATATATATATATATATATATATATATATATGTACATATATATATATATATGTATGTATATATGGTCCCTCTAACAGTCATAGTAATGGGAAAGTTCTTACAAGTTACCAATATCATTTTCCCATGTAGGAACATCAACAGTTGAACCTTATTAAGTCCCTTACGATTTTCCTTTTCTGTTTATCTTTTTATGCTTCTGTTCAATCTTGTATTTGATAGTCAAATTTTCCTTCTATTTTTGGTCTTTTCATTAGGAATGTTTGAATGTTCTCAATTTCATTGAATATCCATTTTCCCCCCAAAGGATTATACTCATTTTTGCTGGGTATGTGATTCTTTGCTATAATCCTACATCCTTTGCCCTCTGGAACATCATATTCCAAACCTTCTGGTTCTTTAATGTAGAAGCTGCTAAATTTTTTCTTATCCTGAGTGTGGCTCCATGATACTTGAATTGTTTCTTTATGACAACTTGCAATATTTTCTCCTTAACCTGGTGTAATAGCAATTTAGATTTGAAGATCTTTCCCACCCACTAATAGGCCATGTGACCTGCTTACATCACATGAAACCTATGTCGCATGTGGTGGGA
Source organism: Phalanger gymnotis (assembly GCA_028646595.1). Taxonomy (NCBI): domain Eukaryota; kingdom Metazoa; phylum Chordata; class Mammalia; order Diprotodontia; family Phalangeridae; genus Phalanger; species Phalanger gymnotis. The sequence continues at coordinate 801,250,633 of CM053622.1, read as the reverse complement.
GGAGCTTACTGAGAGGAAAAGGAAGTTGTGTCACAGGAAATGCTGAGAGAACAGTTATGGCTGTTAATGACAGAGTTGAGGGAAAAACAGTCGACCTGTGATAGCTGTACTGTGAGTTGTGATTGTTTTGTGGGAAGGCCACAGCAAGGGGCAGAGAGGTTTGGGGACGGTGAGGCTCAATAATGTGACATTATATATTGAATTCTTTGCTGCTGTGATAAATTGGGCAGATTGCTTATGGGATATAATTCTCTGGTGTCTGAATAAATAGCTTACTTCTTCTGCCTTCTATATGGAGAGTCTTGTCTATTTTGCCACACAGAGCCAATTAGGCATTTTATTATTGCCTTACTGATACATCTGGGAGCTCTGGAATTTGGCTATAATATTCTTTGTGAGTTTTCATTTTGGGATCTCTTTCAGGAGGTGTTTGGTGGATTCTTTCAATTTCTATTTTACCCTCTGGTTCTAGAATATCAAAGCAGTCTTTCTTGAAAATTTATTAAAATGTCTAGGTTCTGTTTTGTGATGGCTTTTTAGATGTCTAATAATTCTTAAATTATCTCCTCTAGATCTATTTTCCAGGTCAGTTGTTTTTCCAGGGAGATATTTCACACTGTCTTCTTTTTTATTCTTTTGGTTTTGGTTTATTGTTTCTTGATGTCTTGCAGACTTATTACCTTCCACTTTCTAAATTTTAATTTCTACAGAATTGTTTTCTTCAGTGAGCTTTTGTACATCCTTTTCCATTTGGTCAAGTCTACTTTTTAAGCAATTCTTTTCTTCAGTGATTTTGTGTGCCTCTTTTCACATTTGGACAATCCTCCTTTCCAAGGCATTATTATCAATGGATTTTTGTACCTGTCACCATTTGGCCTATTTTTTTAAAGGTGTTATTATCTTCAGTATTTGTGTGTATGTGTGTGTGTGTGTGTGTGTGTGTGTGTGTGTGTGTGTGTGTATGCTTCCCTTACCAAGCTGTTAACTTTTTTTCATGATTTTCTTGTATCACTCTTCCCAACTCTTTTCCTCTACCTCTCTTAGTTTATTTTTAAAATCTTTTTTGAGCTCTTCCATGGCCTGAGATCAATTCATATTTTTCTTTGAGGCTTTGGTTGTAGGAGCTTCTATTTTGTTGCCTTCTTCTTAGTGTGTGTTTTGATCTTCCTTGTCACTATAGTAACTTTCTATAGTCATAATTTTTCTGTCGTTTGCTCATTTTATCCAGCCTAATAAGTGACTTTAACTGTTTTCTAAAGTGGGGCTCTGCTTCCAGAGTAAAGAGGGCACTGTCCCAAGTTTCACGAGTTTTGTTCAGCATTTTTCAGAGATACATCTAGGGACCTGTAAATTTTCAATTTTTCCAGGGTTCTATAATCTAAGGAAACATGTATGTACTCTTCTCCTTGCCTGAGCTCTGGTCTGTGAGTGAAGACAAGCACTATTTTCTGCCCTGGAACTGTGATGAGCATTCCTGATTTATTAAGGCAGCAAGCTCTAGAGTCCTACTGTTCCTCCTTACCCTGGGACTGCCATCCAAGACTGTGACCTGCAGTCCAGTAGGGGCAAAGCAAGATACTCTTGTCCCTGGTGCCAGCAAAGCACCCTTGTAATCTCCTTTTGACCAGTTGTTCTATGTCCTTACCACCTGTGATCTGAGAGCTCTAGAAGCAGTTTTGCCACTAATAATTCAGTGCCTCTCAAGGCCTGCTTTTGGTTTTATGAGACCAAGTCTACACTAGTGAGGCCTATATTGGACCACTCACTACTCTCACCCTGTTGTGACAGATGTTTTTGCCAGCTTATAAGTTGTCTTGGACTACAAAATTGTTTCACCCCATCCATTTATGGGTTCTGCTGCTCCAGATTTTGTTTTGGGGCTTTATTAAAGGTGTTCCGAAGGGGTTTGGTGGAGAGTTCAGGCTAGTTCCTGCCTTTCCTCTGCCATCTTGGCTCCACCCCCTTTGAGGATCCTTTTTGAGTATGGGTTAGACTAGGTCTGTGGGTTAGCTTCCATCCAAATCTCAATTTCTGTGATTCCAAGAATTCCATTTGTTACAAAAATTTTCCTTACTTTGAACTAAACTCTGCTTCCTTATAACTTCTATATCTTGTATCCATCTCTGAAATTTAGTCAAAAGAAATTTTAAAAAAATATCTCCCTGACAACCATTCAAATATTTAAGGAAAGTAGCTATGCCATCCCTAACTCTTCTCTTGTCCTCCTAAGTTATTTCCAAAGGGTGTCCTTGAGTTACCAGAGAGAAAATAGATAATGAAGTAATTAGGATTAAGTCTCAGGCAATTAAATCTCAGAAAACAGAGAAAAATTTAAAAAAAAATTCTCCCTCCACTGAAAACCAGAATTGGAAAGGACCTTAGAGACCATCTATTTCCACACCCTCATTTTACATATGAAGAAATCTGATAGATAATCAAGAAGGTTACATTGTTGGAGTGTGTGTGACAAAGTGACCCCAGGGCAAGCCACATAAAACAGGGCTTCCTTTTTTGGGCGGGAGAGGATCTGGGAAGGACAAGTTCATACAGAAACCATTTCTGGCTATGGGTTTCCTTTTTTTATTTAATTACTCTTGGAAATCAGGTGCAAGCTTTGTTGTTTCAATGCTTCTGAAAGACAAAGAGCTGTCCATTAGCCTCTAACTTTGGCACCCTGTGGAACAACAAATAAACAAGCAAACAAACAAAATACACCTCTCATAATTTCCACCACTTTTATGGATCTTATCCAAGGTCTCTTTTCCATTATATCATGATAGCTTCTACACCACCCAAGTAGTATCCTCACTTAAATCATCCATCTTGACTCTTTTGGCAATGTCACCTTATGGAGCCATACCATCACTACAGAATAGAACAAAGTCCTAGAACTTGGTTATCCTAGAATCATGAGGAAGAAGAGAGATTATCATTAGAAGAGAAATACCTGCTTTCAAAGCTTTAGAACCCAAAGAGACCTTACAGATCATGGAGTCAAACCGCCTCATTTTATAAAACAATAAAATTATTCCAAAGAAAAGTGAAGCCACTTGGCCAAAGTTAAAGAACCAGTAAGTGTTGGAAATAGGGTATGTATTCCACCTCTATTTTCTGACACCAAACCCAAGGCTTTTTTCCACTGCACAATGAGCCTTTGTTTGGCAGACTTTATTGACAGAATTCTCTGCGCCCAACATGGACAGAGTTGGCAGAGGAAGCTAGAAACCAACATTGTTGATTTTTCTGTTCACCTGCTGTGACTGAGAGGTCATTTATTTTAAGTCTCTCCTGGATGCATTCATTTGCATCACATTCCTGTAACATTTAAACACTGCCACAACAGTTTATGGTAGTGATTAGGTTTATCCTGTATTTGGCAAAAAACTAATGAACCAATGATAAACAACTCAATATTTCCTTCACTATTGAATAATGAATATTAATTAGTCTGTCAAAATGGGGGACTGGAACTCATTACCAAATATAAGATTGGCTCCTTTGTATGCCAAAACCTAGAAGAGTCATAACTGTTGGAAGGCAAGTATCTCAGCTGTGCTCAGGGAAGCATGGATTGTTATTGGTCCTCATCTTTTGGTTTAGTCACATGAGCTCCAAGGGATCCATCCTTGGCCATGAAAACCTGATTGAAATCAGAAACTGCTGAAGGTTTAGCAATTAATTGTCCAAATTCTCAGAACTTGCTTTGAAAACGCCAATTTTTAGGAAATGAATCGCCCCTGAGCACCAGGATTTTGGGCAGGCACAACCATCAGTTCTATTCTAGGCTTCCTTGGTCAATTCAACAAACACTGATTAAGGACCTATTATGGTTAAGACATTCTTCCAGGAGCTGAAGACTCAAGGACAAGACAAAAGCAGCCCTGGCTCTTTATTAGATTACATTCTACTAGGTTTAAGACGAGCGTTATAATACAAACATAGCAAATACAAAGTAATTTGAATTGGGAGGGGACAATGCAACTGGAGAGACTAAGAAAAATCAGATCAAGGAAGCAGCATTTGAACTGAAGTTAGAAGGAGGATGAGGATTCACAAAGAAGCAAGATGAAGAGAGAGTTCACAGCAGGCATAGAGATTGGCTATTGGAAGGCATGCATATAAGAAGTGGGATGCCAAGTATGATAATATCTAGAAGTAGTTAGTGTAGCCCTTAAGATTTTAGATCTAGCAGTGGAAGGGACATTCATGGGCATCAAATCCAACTCCCTGGGGGGGCGGAGCCAAGATGGCGACTGGAAAGCAGTAACTGGCGTGAGCTCCCCACCAAGTCCCTCCAAAAACCTATGAAAAAATGGCTCTGAACCAGTTCTAGAAATACAGAACCCACAAAGGGGCAGAGGGAAGCAGGACT
>CM053622.1:801228929-801245761 GCA_028646595.1 Phalanger gymnotis | reverse complement strand
GTTTTTTATGGTTTTCTCACATCCTTCTCATTTCTCTTCCCAATTTTTCCTCTACTTCTCTAACTTGCTTTTCCAAATCCTTTTTTGAGCTCTTCCATGGCCTGAGACCAGTTCATGTTTTTCTTAGAGGCTTTTGTTGTAGGCTCTTTGACTTTATTGACTTTTGGCTGTATGTTTTGGTCTTCTTTGTCACCGAAGAAGGATTCCAGAGTCTGAGACTGAATCTGGGTGTGTTTTTGCTGCCTGGTCACATTCCCAGCCAACTCACTTGACCCTTGAGTTTTTCAGTAGGGTAGGACTGCTTGCAGACTAAAGAGTTCTATGTTCCAAGCCTGGGAGGATGTGCCAGCTCTGCCACACCAGCACTCTTTCCCCAAGAACCCCCAACCAGGACTGGACTTAGATCTTCAGCAGGCTCTTCACTCCTGCTCTGATCCTCCACTTAATTCCTCCCACCAGGTAAACCACGGGTCCAGAAGCAACTGCTGCTGTAGTTCTAAAGATGCCCCACCTCCACTGCCCCTGGGGTGGTGGCTGAACCTCAATCTCTATCCCAGTCCCCAGCAGCTTCTCCCACTAACCTACTCTGTTGTCCTTGGTGTTTGTGGGTTGAGAAGTCTGGTAACTGCCGCAACTCACTGATTAAGGGCTCTAGGGCACACTCCACCCACCTCCTGGTCTGTTTGGTCGGTGCCGCCCATGCTGGGCTCTGCTCCTCTGAGCTCTGCTCCCGTCTGGTCCCAGCTCTGTGAGGGATAGACCTTACCCAGAGACCATCCAGGCTGTCCTGTGCTAGAGCCCTGCTTCCGTATGCTATTTTGTGATTTCTGCAGTTCTAGATTGGTTCAGAGTCATTTTTATAGGTTTTTGGAGGGACTTCGCAGGGAGCTCATGCTAGTCCCTGCTTTGCAGCTGCCATCTTGGCTCCACCCCTCTGCCACATTTCTTAATGTGAATATTTAATTTGGAGAGGATAAGTCTATGATCAATCCAGCGCATTGCCTTCATCACTCTCCCATGCTGTCTGTCCCTTTTCCTCACAGTCACATAATCTATTAAAATTTCAATGTTTGCTGAGAGGGGCGTCTATACGATTTTATTGCATTTAGGTAAACAGAAGACAGTTTGGCGATGTGAAGGTCATGAGATGCACAAGTCTTCAGTACTATGTGACCATTACTGTTGCTGTTTCCAACTCAATTCCTCCCAAAGGTTCCCTGACATGTTTAGTAGTTTGAGCTTACTCTAGCATTTGAATCACACAGAATAAGCTGGCCCTCTTTTGGCACATTGATGATAAATGTCTTCAAAACGTCATAAAAAAATCTTTGACCTCATCAGGGTTCTTCATGGTGGAAGCATAGCCATTGATGATGATTTTGTGGTGTTTTCCTGCAAGTGAGAATCACGTTGTCATGAGCCTGTTGTTCACTCATTTTGGTAGGCGATTACTCTTGTTGATGAGATTTGTTTTGATTGCAAAACCTACACCAGCTTCATGGTACTTTCCTTCACTGTGGCCACTCCAGAAAATGTGTATCCAGCTCTGACTTCAGGAAGCTGGCCTTCATTTGCCAGTCTTGCTTCATTTAGGGCTGCTATTTGGATGAGATACCTGCTGAGTTCTCTCACAAGAACTGCTTGTCTTTCAGGTATATTGGATTTTGTTTTGTGTGTAAGTGTGTGTGCAGTCCATGTACAACTGCTGGTGAGTGGAATCATCTTTGCAGAAGTTTTTGTACATTGTGTGTGTGTGTGTGTGTGTATGTGTGTGTGTGTGGTAAACGTGTGTGTGTGTGTGTGTGTGTGTGTGTTTTGACTGCAGGGTGGGATGCCTGCATGTTGTGGTAATCAGGCCAATGTTGGGCAAGGAGACAATTTTTAGGGCACCTTTTCTAGTTCCTTCCTCACAACAGGAGGCAAACAGTGCCATACTTAAACATGTGCTCAGTCACCCACTGCCAAATCCCACTGCTGCTTCCAGTTATAAGATGCCCTTATGACCTGTACCACCTGTGTGTAGGGTTGTGACTACAGCTGACAGTGTATCCACACCTGGTGTTTGTCACTTGTCTGTCACCACATGACTTTGAGAGAGGTAAAAATGGTAAAATGGTATGTGTGATGTCTTTTGATTCATGCATATGTTGGATTTAAGTGATGGAGGGTTCTACAAAGTCATCAGCCTCATTCTCTCTTTACAGTCCAGTGGCAGGACAGAGTTAAGATGACTTGTGAGGCTCCAGATGAAGTGGATGACTTCCTTATCTTTGATGTCTAACAAAGTTCTAAGCTCTCCACAGAGCCTGCTTTAGCTGCCTTCATGGCCATTGGAACAAACTGTTCTCATCAGTCTATTCCAACAGGGCAAAGCTTCATAAGATTGGAGTAGAAGCCCTCCTAACTCACCTTGGTTACCCTAAACCTGGTAGCTCATCTGCTGAAACAATTTACTGGTGGGTGGCCACTGAGCGTGCGACAGCTTCTTGGAGCAAGAGGTGAGAGTTAGGTGTTATCAGGTGGACCCCCAAAGTGGAAAGCAGCTATGAAAAATGCTCTGCAGCCCTCAAACCAGAGGTACTAGTCTTCCTGAACACACCCTACACACCTACATATACATACATATGTACATGTATATACATAGATGCATATATAGCCATATTCATAAATGCACATGCACATACCTTGTATTCGTATGTGTATATATCATATAATGTACTATGATTTTGTAATATGATATGATATGATATGGTATGATATGATATGATATGATATGATATGATATGATATGATATGATATGATATGATATGATATGATATGATATGATACGATATGGTATGATATAATACAATACGATTCTATATTTGCAATGGCCTAAGTTACTATTCGATGTATACAAATTGTGAGAGTTTTTACCTGACAGATGTAAAGATAATTATTGAGATTTAATTGGCTCAGGGAATTAGATACATGAGCAGGAGACATCACTTTCTCATCACCTGACACAAAAACGCACAAAGAATAACAGAGATGATCTGCAGTTTGGCTGACGGATCTGGGCAAGTGGGAGGCAAGGGAGCTTCATACAGCTGTATCAACTTGGGATATTTTCAGTACATATCTTTTTCTGATAGCACTCACCTGGTATGGCTAAGTAATCAGCTTTTGCTAAGTGTTGAATGACCTATGAGTGTCTCATTTTGTAGGTGGAGGTTGCAATAGATGAACTGCCAGGAAAATAACCAGAATATATCCATAAAGTCACATGATGCATATATATGTGTATATGCAATAAATATATGAATATGTATGTTGTACATGTGTAGCTGTATGTACACACATATTGATTTTCATGTATATAAATGTGCATATATATATACTCATAAATGGGTAAATAGAGAGATAGATAGACAGGTAGTTATATATGTGATTTTATGGATATAGGAAAACTCATTCCTCTGAAGCAGATTAATATTTCCTCTGCAACTTACAGGCTTATTCATCTGTGTAGGCACTGAGAGAGTAACTGAGTGTTCGAGTATCAGCAAATGTTAGAAATTGGTTTTGAACCCAGTTGTTTCTGGCTCCAAATTCTACTTTCTACCACTGTTGGTGCCCATCTATAAGCAAAGGGAAATTTTATATTTAGAGCCATTTGGACACATTAAGATTGTTGGTTTTCCCTTTCCCTTACCAAGAAGTCTCCCCCTCAAACTCAATTAATTTGGCTCGCCCCCTTTTAAATCTAACCAATGAAAGATAAAACATTAAAATTGAGCATCCCACATACATTTTCTAATGTGTTTTGTTTCTCCATTTCTTGAATACTTCACAAGTGCAAGTAATTAAACATCCTAATTGCTTAAAAATACTTTTCAGGGCATGTTGACATTCTGGTGGGTTTAGAATTTTTTTAACATTTATCTGAATTTAGGCAAGACTGGTTCTTTCCCACTTATAAATATAGGCCAACTTCCTCAATGGGATAAACCAACCTTAAAGAATGGAGAAGCTGAATGTTTTCAATTCTCTTTGCCGGAATCTTCTGTATTGTATATGGCCAACAGCTTCTGTTATACCACTCTTGAATACTCCTTGTCAAGAAACTTCTGTAACTGATCAGAGAGGAGGACCTTTTATTTTTCCATAAATATCTGTTGCCAGGATATGAGTGAACCAAATGATAACCAAGAAAACACAAAATCCTCAGATTCAGAGAGTGAAAGAACTAAACATCCATGCTACATTGAAATTTTATGTACTGTTACCAGCCCTTCAAAGCTAGTCTCCATAGTGAGGCTGCCAAAATATCTCCTGACAAAATTTACTGAGAAGCAACAATGAAAAATTATACAAAGAGAACTATTAGATCTTATGAAAGATTAAAAACTGTTACCTGCAGAACTCAGCTAGGCCATTTCCCCAAGTCATAAATCTACCTCCACTGGAAGATTGAGTGCAGTTGTAATTAACAGCTGCAGTGTGGACGAGGCTATTTCCCCAAGTTGCCAGCAAAGGAATAACGAAAGATTCAAGGCTCTCTGCCTTGAACCGAAAGTGGACAAAACTTCATTGATGTGGATGGGTACATTGCAGTGAAGTCATAAATTAGCTAGAGTAGTCACATCTATAAGAAGCACTAAGTATTTGGGATCAGATGGAATGTCACAGACACCTTTCTTTGTCACTTTCCCCAGCAGAACATTTCCATTGGATGCATTTGTCATTGCTCCATTCCACTTAACAATCTTTTTTTTTTTAATGGGGCCAAATATGCTGCCTGGAAACGTGTGATTGTACACAAAATCTCTGAATTGGAAGGTATCTCAGGGGTTATTGTGAAATAGATCCAGAGCAATGATGTTCACCTAGCCTAACCATCTCATTCTGTAAAGGAGGAAACGAAAGGCCAGCAGGTCTAACTGATTTGTGCAAAGCCATGCAGGTATTATTAGGAAGAGTAAGGATTTGAACTTAGATCCTATAGTGTTATCTAGGCCAACTTCTTACCTGTTCCACAAAGCTTTTCTATAACATCTCTCATAAGAAGGTCACTTAACTTTTGTCTAAATACTTTTGGGGACCTGGGGTAGAGTCTATGGTATATTTAGTCTCTCAAGCATATCAGAGGGATTCTGTCAATGACCCACCCTACTTTCCTACTACTATGTAACTATATTAGGCATTTCATAGAATTTATGATCTCACCAGTATGGGTACTTCCTTCCCTCGAGAAGATTGAAATGCATCTGCATCTTCTCTTTCTATGACATTCTTAACTTTCTATGAATTCTTCATCAAAATCCATCAGTGAATTAGACGCTTTCCTCTACATCTCTGACCTTTGCTGGTCTTGAATATCATTGTAGCTTTTGGCACATAAATCAGTGGTTATTTTTTTGTTATGACACTCTCCTCTTCCCTATTTTTTCCATTTATGCATAATTCTGAGTGTGTATTTTCCACCATTTATCATGTGCCATTAAACTTTGGCAATATGTGTCTGTCTTTTTACATATACTGTGTTCCTTTCCATTTTCCCTTGAGTCACCCGCCATTTTGATTGTTTTTTGGATCCTGGTGTTCCATTATTCTCATGTAATAGAACCTTAAGATAATTGTGTTTAAAATAGGGATTTGTACTTGAAAGATTAATAATTGTCCTTTACAAAAGATAATGAAATCTGCAGTCTTCTCCAGAGGGAGAGAAAGATACAATAAGAGCAAAATGTTGTATACATTGTCAGATATGATCATTACATTGTGTGATTTTGCTCACCTGTTTGCCTTCATTATAGATAATGCTCAATTTTGATAGGAAACACAGAGGGGACTATGATGTAAAATGAAAAGTCATGAATAAAAACTTTATTAGTATTTTTAAAAGATCGACTTTAGAAGAGGGAAGCTTAGAATAAATTGAAAACATTGAACTATTTCCCCATTGCAATCAGACATGATACCCTCTTCTGCATTCTATCATGTCCTATTTCTCAGCTCCTGTCTGGTTTCTCATCTTGAGGCAAAGCCCAGCTCACCTTTGAATTACAATTACGTTAAAGGTATACAGACAAATGGCTTAGCTCTTTTTAGGCATAGGATTCTGTTTTGAATAACCAAATGGGCTCATTCCCTTCAAGGGAGCTCAGTATCAGGTCATTTCTTTATGCACTAGAACCTATAACTTGGAGTATTATGGGACCCTCTGTATGTCTCTTGATCATGTTAAAAATGCTGTCAATGAACGTCTAGTGTAAATGTTTCCTGTGAATAGTTTTTCAAACTGTAATTGGAGTCCTACAACTGAGAATCCTGTGAATATGAGCCTACTTTATAATCTAGCTACACTTATAATTGCAATGTAATGATTCATGATGGAACTCAACTAAAATATATACAGATAAGCGAATTATCTAATAAATAATCCCATGAACTTTCAGAGGGAAAAGGAAAATTACTGATTAATTTTCTGCAGCGAATAATAATTAAGAAGCAGACTTGCCACTTCTTGTTTTTTTCTATGGTGTAAATCTTATATAAGCGTGCGTAACACTCACATTAGCATGAAATACATTAAGATAATCTCAATTAATTATGGTTGACTGCATTGTTTTGGAGGATTATTTTGTGACTGATTGGCAATTAAACTAACTTCCATGCAAAGTTTGAAAAATGATAGTATAGTTTCTAAGCTAACTATGACAGGACAAAGTAGTATTGTGAGAAAGTCTAGGAGTCAGGACCTGGCTGTCTTATTTATGTGCCCATTAAATAATACTGACTTATTTATACATAGCACTTTGTATGGTGATATATATACATGTGTGTATATAATATATATATATATATATATATATAGAGAGAGAGAGAGAGAGAGAGAGAGAGAGAGAGAGATGGATAGATAGATGAATGGATGAGTGGTTGGGTGGATGGATGGATGGACAGACTGACGGACAGATTGATGGATGGATGGATGGATGGATGAATGGAGAGACAGATGGATAGATAGACAGACAGACAGACAGATAGAGCACTTGACTTGTAATCAGAAAGATCTAAGTACAAATTCATGTTCAAAACCTCATTAGCTGTGTTATTCTTACAATGACTAACCAAAAACATCTAATGGACCACACTTGCCTAGGAATAATTTTGTAAGTATCTACTTTTTTTTTGGAACCCAAACTCATCCATTTTTGAGACAATGTTACATGAATGTATATTTGAAGGGAAAAAATCAGATCCTAGTGTAAATTAGTGAGTTTTGAGCTCTGGATTAAAGAACTTTGGAGGGCCTCAGGGATGTTGCAAAGGTCCTGAAAATCCACAAGCATGCCAACTGCCTCTTTAAACGATTCCATAATAGAAAGAGGTGAATGCTCTCATTGTGGACAAACTAATGAGTAAAATAGTACATTTCATGCATATGTACTATTACCATTCAAATATATAGAACTTTATTTGTAATTAACAACTTTCAAGTTCATCTAAAAGCATGACAGTTCACATTAGATATTTTCATGGCTTTTTTTGGAATAATAAATGTAATAATAAGACTACTGTAATATAAATTAAGTTGGGTGTCTTTGATTGAGTCTTATTAGGTGCTAAGCCCCAGGCCCAAACCCCTCTCTATTAGGTGCTAAGCCTACGTGGGTGTGAAACCCTCAGGGTCATAAGGGGGAGTTGCTAAGACCAGAGCCAATAGTAAGAGCCTAAGTTCTGGTTGCCCAGATGATGTTTGATGACAGCTAAAGAGTGCATAAAAAGAGAGAACACAGCTATTTGCTTAGGGCTGTCACTCTTGGTGGTGTGCTGATGTGGAGACTCTGGGCAGCAGTAGTTAAGAGCCCTCCAGCTTGTAAACACATGTGTTTGGACTTTGTTAAATTCTGGTAACTGTGAACTGAGATTTGAATCATACAAGGTCTGTCTGTTGAAGTTTGTAATTTGTGCTTGATCTGATGTTCGGGGTGCTGGCTTTTTCGCCTGAACTAAGTGAATGATATTTCCATATTCGATTAAATCGAGATCATTAACCGCTTAATGTTGCTTTCCTTAGTAAAGCAGATCAAAAGACCCTGGGCTTGCAGCATTCCTGTTGTTGACCTTGTATTGGTTTTTCATCCCCATAACAGCTGCTAGCAGATTGTTGCACCACTACTAACATGTGTGGACATAGAGAAAGATGGCTGAGATGTGCTTTAGTGCTATAAAGAGGTCTACATTGGGAGGCAGAACCAAGATAGCAGAGTAAAAGCATCAACTCACCAGAGCTCTCCCTTAAATTCTGTTGGGTCACTATAAAAAGTGAATTTGAACAGATTTTGAGGAGGCAGAACTAGGAGATAGAGTGTGCCAAATTTCCAGCCATGACAGGCTGGGAAAGTCAAGTGGAAGGATCTGTTGTGGACAGCTGTGAGATTGCGGAGTACATGGGCTATACCAGCACAGACTCAGCCATAGTGGAGCTGAAGCAGGCCTGTCTCTGGCAAAATTAATCACCGTAGCAATAGCAATCCCCCAACCTCTTAGCACAGGATGGGGCAGGGGGGTCTCTTGGAACTGGGTGAGACAGAAATGTAGGGCCTGCAGCAGTGGCAGCAGTTACTCTTGAGAATATAAGTCCACAGACAGTCACATACTTGAACTTCTAGGAGCCAGGATTGCAGAGTAAATGAAATAAGTACTCTCATTCCCCCTTGTTAACCTTAAAAATCCTAGAGAATATTGCCTCAGGAAAAATCTTGGAATAGGGGATCCTAGGAATACAGCAGTCTTTTGGCTCGGGAATCTAGGAAGATCAAAGGGAAAGGTCCTCCTCCAGTGACTAAAGGGGTCCAGGGCAGGACCAGAGTCCTTCCAGCAAGCCTCACCTCAGCAGACCAGCAGGAGATCCTGAGCCCCAGGTGGGTGGAGCTGGCAAAGGACAACACCAGGACCCCTGGCATGCCAATTTTCTTCCCTTCCCTCCCCTTTCCCCCCAAAATGGCATGCAGTCTGATATAGATTCTCCATAAACCTTCACATTAAACTTATTTACACATTAGTCAAGTTGCAAAGAAGAATTATGACCAATGAAGTGAATCATGAGAGAGAAGAAACAAAACCAAAAATGAAGATAAAGAAGAGAGCAAATAGTTTGTCTCATTCTGCATTCAGTCTCTACAGTTCTTTCTCTGGAAGTAGACAGCTCTCTGTATCATGAGTCCTTTGAAGCAGTCTTTGAGCCTTATATTTCTGAGGAGATCCAAGTCTATCAAAGTTAGTCATCACGGAATCAGTATGTCTGTGGTTGTGTACAATGTTCTCATGGTTCTGCTCCTCTCAGCATCATATCATGCACAACTTTCCAGGTTATTATGAAGTCTGTATCTTCCCCATTTCTTATAGCACAGTAGTATTCCATTACATTAATATGCCACAACTTGTTCAACCATTCCCCAATTGAGGGGTATCCCCTTGATTTCCAATTTTTTTGCTATCACAAAAAGAGCTGCTGTAAATATTTTTGTACATACAGGTCCCTTTCCTACTTGTATGATCTCTTTGCGATATAGCCCTAGGAATAGTATTGCTGGGTCAAAGGGTATGCACGATTTTATAGCACCTTGGGAATAGTTCCCAATTTCTCTCCAAAATGGCTGGATCAGTTAAAAACTCCACCAACAATATATTAATGTTTTAATTTTCCGACATCCTCTCTAGCATTTATCATTTTCCTGTTTTGTCATGTTAGCCAGTCTGACAGGAGAGATGTGGATCTAAGAGTTGTTTGATTTGCATTTCTCTAATCAAAAGTGATTTAGAGAATTTTTTCACATGCCTATAGATATCTTTAATTTCTTCCTCTGAAACTGCCTGTTCATATCCTTTGATGATTTCTCAATTGGGAATTGGGGAATGGCTTTTATTCCTATAAATTTGGCTCAGTTCCCTGTATATTTTAGATATGAGGCCTTTATCAGAGACATTTGTAATAAAGATTTTCTCCCAATTTTCTGCTTCCCTCCTAATCTCTGTTGCATTGCCTTTGTTTATACAAAAACCTTTCAACTTAACATAATCAAAATTACCTATTTTGCATTTTGTAATGCTTTCTTTCTCTTATCGGGTCATGAATTCTTTGCTTTTTCTATAAATCTGATAGGTAAACTAGTCCTTGCTTTCCCAAATTGCTTACAGTATCAGCCTTTATTCCTAAATCGTGAACCCATTTTGACTTTATGAAAATAACTACTTAAAAGGAAAATAAATATTGATCAAATGGAAAAGGAGGTACAAAAGCTAATTAAAGAGAAAAAGTCATTAAAAATTAGAATTGGGAAAGTAGAAGGTAATGACTCTATGAAGCATAGATAATCAGTGAAACAAAATTTAAAGAATGAAAAAAAATAGAACAAAATGTATAATATCTCATTGCAAAACCAACTGACCTGGAAAAATAGATCCAGGAGAGAAAAATCTAAGAATTATTGGTCCCCAAGAAGCTATGATGAAAAAAAGAGCCTGGAAAGTACCTTACAAGAAATTATCATGGAAAACTTTCCTGAGGTCCTATCACCAGAGGGCAAAATAGTCATAGAATGAATTCACCAATCACCTCCTGAAAGAGGTGCCAAATTGGAGATGCCAAGGAATATTGTAGCCAACTTCCAGAATTATCAGGTTAAGGAGAAAATACTACAAGCAGCCAAAAACAAAACAAAATAAAACAATTCATATATCAATTAACTACAGCCAGTATTACAGGGGATCTTGAACCTTCTACATTAAAAGATTGGAGGAATTGGAATATGATATTACATAAGGCAAAGGAGCTTGGACTACAACCAAGGATCAACTCCCCAGCAAAACTGAGCATAATCTTTCAGGAAATGAGATGGGCATTCAATGAAATAAGAGATTTATAGACCTTCCTGATGAAAAGACCAGAGCTGAATGGAAAATTTGATGTTCATATGCAAAACTCAAGAGGGGCATAAAAAGGTAAACAGGAAAAAAAGAGAAAAAAACCCTTATTATTCAATAAATCCAAACTGTTTACTTTCCTCTATGGGAGGACAATACTTGTCAATCTTAAGAATTGTGTATTTATTATGATATTGAAAAGGGATATACATGGATAGAGGGTGTGGGTATAAATTAACTGATTTGATGATAAAAAAAAAAAACTTAAGTGGTACAAAGGGATTGTAATGGGACAAGAGGAAAGGAGGAGGAAGAAATGGGTGAATCATATCACACGAAAAGGCACAAAAGACATTTTATAGTAGAGGAAAAGAAGGGAGGGAGATGAGCATTGTTTTAGTTTTACTCATTGGATTTCATTCAAATAGTGAATAACATATCCTGTTAAGCATAGAAATCTAACTTACCCTACAGGCAGTAGGAGGAAAAAGGGGAAAGCAAAGCAGGGGATGGAGGCTAGAAGGGAAGGAATAAGTAGTAAGGGAAAAGGGTAAGATAAGGGAGGGGGAGTGATAGGAAGAGAAAATTGGAAGGGGTGGTTGAAAGCAGTACTCTTTTGAGGGGAACAAGGGAGAAATAAAAGCATAAAAAGGGGGAAAATAGGATGGAGAGAAACACACAGATAGTAATCATAACTATGAATGTGAATAGGATGAACTCTCCCATAAAACAGAGGGGAATGTCAGAATGGATTAAAACCCGTAATTCTACAATATGTTGTTTACAAGAAACACATTTGAAAAAAGGGTAAACACACAGTTTAAGGTAAAAAGCTGGAGCAGAATATATTATGCTTCAGCTGAAAGTAAAAAAAAAGCAGGGATAGCAACTGTAATCTCACAGAAAACAAAAGCAAGATATATCTACTTAAAAGAGATAAGGAAGGAACCTATATCCTGCTAAAAGGCACCATAGATGATGAAGTAATATCATTACTTAACATATATTCACCAAGAGGCATAGCATAAAATTCTTAGAGGAGAAGTTAAGGGAGTTACAGGAAGAAATGGACAGCAAAATTCTACTAGAAGGGAACCTCAACCACCCCCTCTGTGAACTTGATAAATCTAACCTCAAAATAAACAAGAAAGAAGTGGAAGTGAAGAAGGAGGTGAATAAAAATTTTTTAAAAAAATGTAGATATAATAGAACTCTGGAGAAAACTGAATGAGGATAGAAAGGAATATACGTTTTTCTCAGTGGTACATGACACATACACAAAAATTGACCATGTACTAGGGCATAAAAACCTAACAATCCAGTGCAGAAAGGCAGAAATAGTCAACACATCCTTTTCAGATAATGTTACAATAAAATTGAGATGTAATAAAGTGCCATGGAAAGATAGACTAAATATTAATTGGAAATTAGACAATGTAATCCTAGAGAATGGGTGGGTCAAAGAACAAATCATTGAAACAAGCAATAACTTCATTCAAGAGAATGACAATAATGAGACAACATACCAAAATTTATGGGATGCAGTGAAAGTGGTTTTAGGGGAAGTTTTATAGTTCTGATAGCTTGCATGAATAAAATAGAAAAAAAAGAGATAAATGACTTGGGCATGCAACTGAAAAAGCTAGAAAAAGAACAAATTAAAAATCCCCAATTAAATGCCAAATTAGAAATACTGAAAACTAAAGGGGGCATTAATAAAATTGAAATTAAGAAAACTATTGAACTAATAGATAAAACTAATATCTGGTTTTATGAAAAAAAGAATAGAATTGATGAAACTTTGGTCAATTTTATTAAAAAAAAAAAGAAGAAAACCAAATTAACAGTACCAAAAAAGAAAATGGCGAATTCACCTCTAACGAAGAAGAAATTAAAACAATAATTAAGAATTATTTTGCCCAATTGTATGCATGTAAATTTGACAATCTTGTGGAAATAGATGGATATTTACAAACATATAAATTATCCAGACTAACAGAAGAGGAAGCAAAATACTTTTTTTCAATGGTTAAGGCAGGGCAATTGCAGTTAAATGCATTGCCCAAAGTCACAAAGCTATAAAGTGTGTCAAGCGTCTGAGGCCATATTTGAACTCAGGTCCTCCTGACTCCAAGGCTGGTGCTCTATTCACTGCACCACCTAGCTGCCCCAAAGTAAAATACTTAAATAACGCCATCTCAAAAAAAGAAATTGAAAAAGCCATCAGTGAACTCCCTACGAAAAAAATAATCTCCATGACCAGATGGATTTACAAACAACTACTATCAAACATTTAAAGAACAATTAATTCCCAAACTTTATAGATTACTTGTGGAAATAGACAAAGAAGGGGTACTACAAAATCCTTTTTATGACATAAATATGGTACTGAAACCTAAACCAGGAAGAGTCAAAACAGAGAAAGAAAATATACACCAATTTCTGTAATGAATATAAATGGAAAAATTTTAAATAAAATATTGGCAAAAAGATTACAGCAACTTATCTTGAGAACAATACACTATGTCAAGGTAGGATTTATTCCAGGAATGCAAGGCTGGTTCAATATTAGGAGAACTATAAGCATAATTGATCATATCAACAACAAAACTAGTAGAAATCATAGATGCAGAAAAAGCTTTTGACAAAATACAACACTCATTCCTATTAAAAACACTAGAAAGCGAAAGAATATATGGAACCTTCCTTAAAATCATCAATAGCATCTACCTAAAACCATCAGCAAGCATTATATTTAATGGGGATAATGCATTTCCATTAAGATTGGGGGTGAAACAAGGGTATCCATTATCACCACTGTTATTCCATATGATACTGGAAATGTTAGCATTAGCAATAAGAGAAAAAAAAGAAATTGAGGAAATTAGAATAGGCAAAGAAGAAACTAAGTTATCACTCTCTGCAGATGATATCATGATATCCTTAGAGAATTCTAGGGAATCAAGTTAAAAAAAAACTACTTGTAATAATAATACAAAAAACTTTAGCAAAGTCACAGGATATAAAATAAACCTACATAAATATTTGGCATTTCTACATATTACTAACGAAGCCCAACAGGAAGAGACAGAGAAATTCCATTTAAAATTGCTGTAGATATTACAAGATATTTGGGAGTCTGGCTGCCAAAACAAACCCAGGAACTATATAAAAATAATTACAAAACACTTTTCACACAAATACGGTGAGATATAAATAATTATAAAAGCAACACTTGCTCATGATTGGGCCAAGCTAACATAACAAAAATGATAATTTTACCTAAATTAAGTTACTTGTTTAGTGTCATACCAATTAAACTACAAAAAAAATATTTTATAGAGCTAGAAATAAATAATAACCAAATTCATCTGGAAGAACAAAAGATCTAGATTATCAAGAGAATTAATGAAAAGAAATGCTAGGGAAGGTGGCCTAGCCATATCAGATACTAAACTGTACTATAAAGCAGCAGTCATTAAACAACTTGATAGTGGCTAAGAAATAGAGTGGTGAATCAGTTGAATGCATTAGGTACACAAGATAGAGTAGTCAATGACTGTAGTAATCTACTGTTTGATAAACCCCAAGAATCCAGCTTCTGGGATAAAAACTCACTATTTGACAAAAAGTGCTGGGAAAACCAGAAAAGAGTATGGCAGAAACTGGGCATAGACCAATATCTCACACTATATACCAAAATAAAGTCAAAATGGGTTCAAGATTTAGATATAAAGGCTGATACTATAAGTAATCTGGGAGAGCAAGGAATAGTTATTTGTCAGATTTATGGAGAAGGAAAAAAAATTTGTGACCAAACATGAGATAGAAAAGATTATGAAATGCAAAATGGATAATTTTGATTATGTTAAATTGAAAAGTTTTATATAACCAAAGGCAATGCATCCAAGATTAGAAGGCAAGCAGAAAATTGGAAAAGAATTTTTACAACCAGTGTCTCTGATAAAGGTTTCATTTCTAAAATATACAGACAACAGAGTCAAAATTACAGGAATATGAAGATGGTGGCTGGAAAGCAGAGACTAGCATGTGCTCAACTCTAAGTCCCTCCAAAAACCTATAAAAATGGCTCTAAACCAATTCTAGAACTGCAGAACCCACAAAATAGCAGAGGGAAGCAGGGCTCCAGCCCAGGACAGCCTGGATGGTTGCTCGGTGAGGTCTTTCATGCACGGAGCTGGTAGCAGAGCATAGGCCGCGCAGACCAACCAGACCAGGAGTCGGGTGTAGCATGCCCTACTGCCCTGAATCAGTGAGTTGTGGCAGTTGCCAGACTTCCCAACCCACAAACACCAAAGACAACAGAGAAGAACTGCAGAACCAACAAAATAGCAGAGGGAAGCAGGATCTAGCCCAGGAGAGCCTGGATGGTCTCTGGGTAAGGTCTATCCCGCATGGAGCTGGGAGTGGAGGGGAGAGAAGCAGAGCCGAGCATGGGCAGCACAGACCTACCAGACCAGGAGCTGGGTGGATCATGCCCTAGCACCCTGAATCAGTGAGCTGCAGCAGTTACCAGACTTCTCAACCCACAAACACCAAAGACGACAGAGAAGGTTAGTGGGAAAAGCTGCTGGAGTCAGGGTGATAGAGTTCTCCTTTCAGCCACCACCCAAGGGCAGCAGAGGTGGGGCAGCTACAGATCTACAGCTACAGTTGCTTCTGGCCCCAGGCTCACATGGTGGGAGGAATTAAGTGGTGGATCAGAGGAGGAGTGAAGAGCCTGCTGAAGATCTAAGTCCAATCAGGGTTGGGGGTTCTTGGGGAAGGTGGAGTGCTCATGTGCAGAGCTGCTTATAATAGCTCTGAAATCAACAGCGCATCCCCCAAGCTTGGAACATAGCACTCTCTACTGTACAAGCAGTCATACCCCCACAAAAAACTCAAGGGTCAAGTAAGTTGGCTGGGAACATGGCCAGGCAGTGAAAACACACCCAGATTCAGTCTCAGACTTTGGAATCTTTCTTTAGTGACAAAGAAGACCAAAACATGCAGCCAGAAGAAGTCAACAAAGTCAAAGAGCCTACAACAAAAGCCTCCAAGAAAAACATGAACTGGTCTCAGGCCATGGAAGAACTCAAAAAGGATTTGGAAAAGCAAGTTAGAGAAGTAGAGTAAAAATTGGGAAGAGAAATGAGAAAGATGA
This sequence comes from Phalanger gymnotis, assembly GCA_028646595.1. Lineage (NCBI taxonomy): Eukaryota > Metazoa > Chordata > Mammalia > Diprotodontia > Phalangeridae > Phalanger > Phalanger gymnotis. Next base: position 801,229,685 of record CM053622.1, on the reverse strand, counting down.
GAGAAAACCATGAAAAACAAGTCAATGATTTGCTAAAGGAGACCCAAAAAAAAATGCTGAAAATTTATGGAAGAAAACACCTTAAAAAATAGACTAACTCAAATGGCAAAAAAGCTCCAAAAAGTCAATGAGGAGAAGAATGCCTTGAAAAGTAGAATTAACCAAATAGAAAAGGAAGTCCAAAAGACGACTGAAGAAAATACTACCTTAAAAATTAGATTGGAGCAAATGGAAGTTAGTGACTTGATGAGAAATCAAGATATTATAAAACAGAACCAAAGGAATGAAAAAGTGGAAGACAATGTGAAATATCTCTTTGGAAAAACCACCGACCTGGAAAATAGATCAAAGAGAAATCATTTAAAAATTATTGGACTACCGCAAAGCCATGATCAAAAAAAGAGCCTAGATATCATCTTTCAAGAAATTATCAAGGAGAATTGCCCTGATATTCTAGAGCTACAGGGCAAAATAGAAATTGAAAGAATCCACAGATTGCCTTCTCAAATAGATCCCAAAAAGAAATCTCCTAGGAATATTGTCTCCAAATTCCAGAGCTCCCAGATCAAGGAGAAAATACTGCAAGCAGCCAGAAAGAAACAATTCCAGTACTGTGGGAACACAATCAGAATAACCCAAGATCTAGCAGCTTCTACATTAAGAGATCAAAGGGCTTGGAATACAATATTCTGGAGGTCAATGGAGCTATGATTAAAACCAAGAATCACCTACCCAGCAAAACTGAGTATCATGCTC
>CM053622.1:801201385-801228429 GCA_028646595.1 Phalanger gymnotis | reverse complement strand
TCCTCCCACCAGGTGGGCCTGGGGCCACAAGCAACTGCAGCCATAGTTCTAAAGCTGTCCCACCTGTGCTGCCCCAGGGGTGGTGGCCAGACCGCAGACTCAGTCTCGCAGCTTTTCCCACTAACCTTCTCGGATGTCTTTGCTCTTTGTGGGTTGAGAGGTCTGGTGGATGCCACAGCTCAGTAATTCAGGATGCCAGATGCTCATCTCCTGGTCTGGTAGGTCCGCTTCTGGTCTGTTTGTGCCATGCATGCTGGGCTCAGCTCTGCTCCCCTCAGGTGGGGGCTGGGAGCTCCGTGTGGGACAGACCTTACCCAGAGATCATCCAGGCTGTCCTGGGCTGGAGCCCTGCTTCCCTCTACCAGTTTGTGGGTTCTGCAGCTCTAGAATTGGTTCAGAGCCATTTTTATGGGGTTTTGGAGGGACTTGGTGGGGAGCTCACTCCAGTCACTGCTTCCCAGCCGCCATCTTGGCTCTACCCCCCCGTCGTTCAATCACAAATTCACTATTTCACAAAAACTGCTGGGAAAATTGGAAAATGCTAGGGCAGAAACTGGGCATAGACCAATACCTTACACCATATACCAAAATAAAGTCAAAATGGGTTCATGATTTAGTAATAAAGGCTGATACTATAAGCAATTTGGGAAAGCAAGGACTAGTTTACCTATCAGATTTATAAAAAAAGCAAAGAATTCATGACACAACAAGAGAAAGAAAGCATTACAAAATGCAAAATAGATAATTTTGATTATGTTAAATTGAAAAGTTTTTGTATAAAAAAGCCAATGCAACAAAGATTAGGAGGGAAGCAGAAAATTGGGAGAAAATCTTTACCACTAGTGTCTCTGATAAAGGCGTTATCTCTGAAATATACAGGGAACTGAGCCACATTTATAGCAATATAAGTCTTCATCCAATTGAGAAATGGTCAAAGGATATGAACAGGGAGTTTTCATAGGAAGAAATTAAAGATATCTATAGGCATATGAAAAAATGCCCCAAATTGCTACTGATTAGAGAAAAGCAAATCAAAACAACTCTTAGATACCACATCTCTCCTGTCAGATTGGCTAAAATGACAAAACAGGAAAATGATAAATGCTGGAGAGGATGTTAGAAAATTAGAACATTGTTACATTGCTGGTGGAGTTGTGAACTGATCCAGCCATTCTGGAGAGCAATTTGGAATTGTGCCCAAAAGGCTATAAAAACGTTCATACCCTTTGACCCAGCAATACCACTTCTAGGGTTGTATCCCAAAAAGATCACACAAGTGGGAAAAGGACCTATATGTACAAAAATATTTATAATGCCTCTTTTTGTAGTTGCAAAGAATTGGAAATCAAGGGAATGCCCATCGATTGGGGAATGGCTGAACAAGTTGTGGTATATGAAGGTAATGGAATACTGTTGTGCTATAAGAAATGGGGATTATACGGAGTTCACAATAACCTTGAAAATCCTACAGGATGTAATCCTGAGCGAGGGGAGCAGAACCAGGAGAATATTAAACGCAACCACAGATATATGGATTCTGTGATGACTAACCCTGATAGAATTCACTCTTCTCAGCAATACAAAGTGCAAAGACAACTCCAAAGGACTCATGATGGAGAGAGCTGTCTACATCCAGAGAAAGAAGTATGGAGTTTGAATGCAGATTGAGGCATACTTTATGCTCACATTTTTTTCTTTTTTGTTTTTTTTTTTAGTTTTGTTTCTTCTTTCTCATGATTCATTCCATTGGTTATAATTCTTATTTACAACTTCACTATTGTGTAAATAAGTTCAATGTGAAGTTATATGTAGAAGATATATCTGATTCCATGATGTCTTGGGGAGAGAGGGGAGGTGAGGGTAGGGAAGAAATTCTGGAACTCAAAGTTATGTGGAACTGAGTGTTGTAAACTAAAAATAAAAAAAAATCTTAATTAAAAAATTAAAAATAATAACTGCAAATCAATCAAAAAAGGAAAGCAAGAAATTATAAAACAAAACCAAAAGAATGAAAAAATAGAAGACAATGTGAAATATCTTACTGGGAAAACAAGTGACTTTTCTACTCTCAGTATATTCCTCTCAACATTTACTTTTATTTTTTAGATATCATCCCTTCATATTCAGCTCACCCTGTATCCTCTGTCCACACACACACACACTCGTGTATATATATATACATATATATATGTATGTATGTATGTATGTATGTATATATACCCTAATTCTGAGAAAGATCTCTTGAGTTTCAAATATCTTGACATTTTTCCATGTAGTAGTGTAACCAGTTCAACTTTCATAAGTCCCTTATGGCTTGACTCTCTTGTTTACCTTTTCCTGTTTCTCCTGATTTTTTATTTGAAAGTCAAATTTTCCATTCAGCTCTGGTCTTTTCAACAAGAATATTTGCAGGTCCCCTATTTCATTGAAATTCCATTTTCCCCCTGACGTATTATACCCAATATATTATACTCAGTTTTGCTGGTAAGTGATTCTTGGTTTTAATCCTTTGGCCTCTGGAATATCATATTCCAACTCCTCTGATCCCTATTGTAGAAGATGCTAAATCTGGTGTTATCTTGATTGTTTTTCCACAATACTACAATTGTTTCTTTCTGGCTGTTTATAATATTTTCTCTTGACCTGGGAACTCTGGAATTTGGCTACAATATTCCTAGGAGTTTTCCTTTTATGATCTCTTTTAGGAGGTGATCAGTGGATTCTTTCCATTTCTATTTTGCCTTCTGGTTCTAGACCATCAAGGCAATTTTCCTTGATAATTTCTTGAAATATGATGTCTGAGCTCTTTTTTTGATCATGGCTTTCAGGTAGTCCAATGGTTTTTAAAGTACCTCTCCTGGATCTATTTTCCAGGTAATTACTTTTTCCAATGAGATATTTCACATAGTCTTCTATTTTATTTCATTCTTTCAGTTTTGTTTTATAATTTCTTGATTTCTCATAAGGTCATTAGCTTCCACTCTAATTTTTAAGAAATTATTTTCTTCAGTGAGCTTTTGGACCTCCTTTTCCATTTGGCCAATTCTGCTTTTTAAGGCATGCTTCTCTTCATTGGCTTTTTGGACCTCTTTTGCCATTTGCTTTAAGTCTATTTTTAAAGGTGGTATTTTCTTTAGTATTTTTTGAGTCTGCTTTAGCAAGGTGTTGACTCGTTTTTCATGATTTTTTGAATTGCTTTTGTTTCTCTTCCAAGTTTTTCCCTCTAATTCTCTTATTTGATTTTCAAAATCCTTTTTGAGCTCTTGCATGGCCTGATACAATTTCATTTTTTTTTCTTGGAGGCTTTGGATACAGGAGCCTTGACCTTATTGTCTTTCTCTGGCTCCATGCCTTAACCTTCCTTGTCACCAAGGACATAAATAAATACCTTTTCACCAAGAAAGTAACCTTTTATAGTCTCCCCCCACCATTTGCTCATTTTCCCAGCTAGTTACTTGATCCATGAGCTCTTTGTTAAGTGGAAGGTGTACTGCTCCAAGCTTCAGGGGTTTTGTTTAGCTGTCTTCAGAGATATTTCTAGGGACCTGTAAATTTTCAGTTCTTCCAAAGTGGTATGATCAAAGGAGATGTGTCCACTCCTTTCCTGACCTGTGCTTTGGTCTGTGAACACCCACAAGCAATCCTTTCTGCCTTGGAACTGTGAGGAGGACTCCCTTCCACAGCTACCACAAGCTCTGCCATGACAGTGCTCTTCCTCACCCCAGGTCCCCCACCCAGGACTGTGACCTACATCAGCTGCTTGATTCCACCACTGTATTTAGGCCGAGAGCTCCAGAAGCAGCTGCTACTGTGGCAGTGGCTGCCCCTGCCTTGTGGCTGGGGCTGGAGCCAGACCACACTCTCCTCTCACCCAGGTTAGAGAGCTTTCCCACTGACCTTCGAAGCTGTCTTTAGCATTTGTTAGTAGAGAAGTCACAGCTGCCAGTGATTCAGTGCCCTGAGGCTTGCTCCAGTGCCAGTATGGCCCATATTGCACTGTACTCCACTCCAAGCCTGGGGCAATAGACCTTTCCTGTTGGCCTTCCAGGTTGTTTTAGGCTGAGAATCTGCTTCGTTCTGTCATTTCTGCTACTCTAGAATTTGTTCAGTCATATTTACAGGTATTTTGAGGGATTTGGGAGGATACCTTAATCAGATCCCTGCTTCTACTCCGTCATCTTTGCTCTGTCCCCCTGCCCCCAGAGTTTATTTTTACTAGATGGCCATATTTCCTAAGACTCTAGTTTTAGCACAAGAAACAGGAAGAAAGGGAATGGAGACATGTTTTGAAAGTATTTGCCATCTAAATGATTAGAAACAAACATCCGAAAACAACCAGCATGATTGTATTTCCCTTGAAGGACTACTTCACATTAAGTCTATGGGAATCACTTTCCCAAATAAGCAAATGTAGGTCTCTTACACTGGGGGGATTCCATGTTAAGGACCAAGGTGGGGCAGCAGCCTCTTTGGGAACAGACAAGTGATGGTGGGTGGGAAATTGCATCTTGGTTTCAATCATATTGATGCAAAAGGTGTTTGAGTCCCAGTGTGGGATTTTCTCTTGAGGACACATATGTCTCTGTTACTATTCAAGCAAAGATTTGGGCAAAAGGCCCTTATGGGGGTGGTAAAGAGAAGCAGGCATTTCTGAGGGAGGGTGACTAGGTAAGAGCAGGAATCCTTCAACAGAAACTTGCTTATGCTATGTCACACTTCCCATTTCTAGTGGAGACACATGGTGGGGAGGGCTGAGGGAGGAAGCCAGGCAGCTTCCTGGGTGTATTTTGTTTGAAATCACACCTGGAATCCATCATCAAACAGTTCTCATATGCTTTGTGTCCTTCCCACAAGCCATTTGGAGAATATGCTGATTTTCGAGGCTCTGCTTTTTGTCTAGTACAGGATATTTATTAGCTCCCATCTGCTTAGAAACACCAGGCTTGATATGAAAGTGTCATTCCCCCTGAAAAATCCGGTAAAGCTTAGAAAATTCCAGAACTCCACACTGAGGTATTCTAAGTTGAATTTAACTCCATTACACAGAGGTGGCCAAGAGGTACGGTTACCCTTTGGATTCTTATGTAAAAGGGTCATTAATGTCCATGAGAAGACTGATGGTGACTTCAAGGACCTGAGAAATCAGTTTCTTTGTTACTAAACATCTCCAATGACTGACTTGTTCCTCTGAGCTTATTCCTGATTGTGTGCGTATGTGTGTGCATCAGAAACCTGCAATAGTAAGAGGACAGAGAAGCCATCATATATCACACCACTCCCTGCCCCCAGGATTTACCAGTGTTCCAGAAAAAATGGGTAGGAGCTGGTGAGGATTGTGGTAGAAACCACCAGTTCCATCGATATTGACCATCAATTATATTTGAAAAGTAGTTTGTCTTTGAGAGTTAATTATTCTATGTGTATGTGTGTATGTATAAATATATAATCATATATGTATATTTACATATATGTATATATACACATATATATGTATATACGTGTGTGTGTTTGTGTGTGTGTGTGTGTAATCTGGAGCTGTCCACTACACTCAGATTTCTCCAAATGCAGCCTCTTGACTGTTTTTTTAAGGGTACCTCATCTAAATAATAAAACAAGCATTACAGATGGGAGAGAGACAGACAGACAGAGAGAGAAAGAGAGAGAGAGAGAGAGAGAGAGAGAGGCAGATAGAAATATAGAAAAATTTATTTGAATTTCTCACTCCTTGGTTACCCTCTGTGCTAACCTACAGATCCATAGATCCATAGTACATAGTACAGATCCATAGTATCTAGAAGTAACAAGGATGTTTATTTCTTGCAGGGGGAGGAAGTATGATGAATCTTTTTTTTTTTTTTAGTTTAAATCATTACTTATTTATTTATTTAATATTTTTAGTTTTCAGCATTAATTTTCACAAGAGTTTGAATTACAAATTTTCTCCCCATTTCTACCCTACCTGCCACTCCATGATGGCATATATTCTGATTGCCCCATTCCCCAGTCAGCCCTCCCTTCTGTCACCCCACTCCCCTCCCATCCCCTTTTCCCTTACTTTCTCATAGGGCAAGATAGATTTCTATGCCCCATTGCCTGTATATCATATTTCCTAGTTGCATGCAAAAACTTTTTTTTGAACATCTTTTAAAACTTTGAGTTCCAAATTCTCTGCCCTCTTCCCTCCCCACCCAACCTACCTAAGAAGGCAAGCAATTCAACATAGGCCACTTGTGTATCATTATGCAAAACCCTTCCACAATACTCATGTTGTGAAAGACTAACTACATTTTGTTCTTTCCTATCCCATCCCACTTTATCCAATTTTCTCCCTTGACCCTGTCTCTTTTCGAAAGTCTTTGTTTTTGATTATCTTCATCCCCATCTGCCCTTCCTTCCATCGTCCCCTTTTTTTTATCTTCTTCCTCCTTCTTTCCTGTGTGGTAAGATACACAACTGAGTATGTATGGTATTCCCTCTTCAAGTCACATCTGATGAGAGCAAGATTCATTCATTCCCCCTCACCTGCCCCTTCTTCCCATCCTACAGAACTGCTTTTACTTGCTACTTTTATGAGAGATAATTTACCCCATTCTGTATCTCCCTTTTTCCCTATCTCAATATATTCCTCTCTCATCCCTTAATTTGATTTTTATTTTTTTAAATATCATCCCTTCATGTTCAACTCACCCTGTGCCGTCTGTCTATATATATATATATAAATATATGCATATATATGTATATATACATATATATACATACAGACATATATACATACACACACATACACATATACATGTGTGTATATATACATACATATATACATACACACATATATATGCTTATTCCTTTCAACTACCCTAATACTGAGGTCTCATAAATCATGCACATCATCTTTCCATGTAGGAATGTAAAGAAAACAGTTCAACTTTAGTAAGTCCCTTGCAATTTCTCTTTCTTGTTTATCTTTTCATGCTTCACTTGATTCTTGTGTTTCAAAGTCAAATTTTCTATTCAGCTCTGGTCTTTTCACTGAGAAAGCTTGAAAGTCCTCTCTTTTATTGAAAACCCATATTTTGCCTTGGAGCATGATACTCAGTTTTGCTGGGTAGGTGATTATTCGTTTTAATCCTAGCTCCATTGACCTCCAGAATATCGTATTCCAAGCCCTGCGATCCCTTAATGTAGAAGCTGCTAGATCTTGTGTTATTCTGATTGTGTTTCCACAATACTCAAATTGTTTCTTTCTGGCTCCTTGCAGTATTTTCTCCTTGATATGGGAGCTCTGGAATTTGGTGACAATATTCCTAGGAGTTTTCTTTTTGGGATCTTTTTCAGGAGATGATCTGTGGATTCTTTCAATTTCTATTTTGCCCTGTGGCTCTAGAATATCAGGGCATTCTCCTTGATGATTTCTTGAAAGATGATATCTAGGCTCCTTTTTTTTTTTTGATCACGGCTTTCAGGTAGTGCAATAATTTTTCATTTATGTCTCCTGGATCTATTTTCCAGGTCAGTGGTTTTTCCAATGAGATATTTCACATTGTCTTCCATTTTTTCATTCCTTTGGTTCTGTTTTATCATATCTTCATTTCTCACAAAATAACTAGCTTCTACTTCCTGCGACCTAATTTTTAAGGTAGTATTTTCTTCTGTGGTCTTTTGGACCTCCTTTCCCATTTGGCTAATTCTGCCTTTCAAGGCATTCTTCTCCTCATTGGTTTTTTTGGAGCTCTTTTGCCATTTGACTTAGTCTATTTTTAAGGTGTTGTTTTCTTCAGTATATTTTTCAGTATTTTGGGGTCTCTTTTAACAAGTCATTGACTTGTTTTTCATGGTTTTCTCTCATCCTTCTCATTTATCTTCCCAATTTTTCTCTACTTCTCTAACTTGCTTTTCCAAATCCTTGTTGTGCTCTTCCATAGCCTGAGACTAGTTCATGTTTTTCTTGGAGGCTTTTGATGTAGACTCTTTGACTTTGTTGACTTCTTCTGGCTCCATATTTTGGTCTTCTTTGTCACTAGAAAAAAAGATTCCAAAGTCTTAGTCTGATTCTGAGTCTGTTTTCGCTGCCTGGCCATAATGTCAGACAACTACATGACCCTTGAGTTTTTTCGTGGGGGTATGACTGCTTGTAGAGTAGAGAATACTTTGTTCTGAGCTTGAGGGGATGTGCTGTTGTTTTTAGAGCTATTTCTCACAGCATGCTCTTCCCCACCAGCACTCCTCCTCCCCTAAGAACTGCCAACCAGGAACCAACTCAGATCTTAAGCAGGTTCTGTACTTCTGCTCTGATCTGCCACTTAATTTCTCCTACCAGATGGGCCTGGGGCTGGAAGCAATTGAAGTTGTAGTTCCTCAGAGCTGCACCATCTCTGCTGTCCCTGGGGTGGTGGCCAAGCTGCAAAGTCCTTTCACTCTGTCCCCCTCAGCTTTTCCCACTAACCTTCTCTGTTTTCTTTGGTGTTTGTGAGTTGAGAAATCTGGTAACTGCCACAGCTCACTGACTAAGTTCCACCCAGCTCCAGGTCTGGTTTGTCCAGGTGCAGCCCACACTTGGGCTCTGCTCTGCTCCCCAGTTCCATGGAATAGACCTTACCCAGAGACCATCCAGGCTCTCCTGGGATGGAGCCCTCCCTGCTTCCCTCTGCTATTTCATGAGTTCCACAGTTCTACAATTTGTTCAGAGCCATTTTTATAGGTGCTTGGAGGGTCCTGGGGGAGATCCCCAGGCAAGTCCCACTTTCTAGCCACCATCTCGGTTCAGCCCCCAAGTGTGATGAATCTTGACCTCAGATTCCACTGGAGAAAAAAAAAATTCAGTAAGTAAATTTCTTCTACCAACACAAATTAACAACTCTTATGAAATTTCTGGTCTTTAAGAGCTGCCTGGCAGCATAAATGGGCGAGTCAAGTAATTAGCCCAGGACCATACAGCCATTATGTGTTAGAAGCAGTCCTTGAATTTATATGCTTCTTATTCTATTGCTGTTTCTCTACATAACATGTCATGCCAGATATCTCAACAAGAAAAGTAATTATATTTCTATAGGAATTCAATATGTAGTGCATATATATACACAGTAATATTTTTACTTTGAGGTTTTCAAATATACGTATCCACATACATACAGATATACAAATACATAGATATATTTAGTGTGCATATATGCATGTATATACACACCTTTGTGTGTGTGTGTGTGTGTTTGTGTGTGTGTGTATGTTTATCCACAAACCTGGGTGCTAATTTCACCTTGATCTAATTATATAACCTTGGTGATGTTAATTCTCCTCAATGGTTCATGAACTTATACAATTAATGGAATCAGGGGTCCTGGACTTTTTGTGTCATACAACACTTTGACAGTTGGAGGTTGCTTGTGGACCCTTTCTCAGAACTATGCTTTAGCCAAATGTGCCAATGTACACCTGAAATCTCAACTATTAGGGAAGCTATCTGATTCATCTCCTGGGGATCACTTGAGCTTGAGAGTTCTGAGTAGCATGAAGGCTAAAGCCATTTAGAATTCTAATATTGCTATTGTGAGCTTTTATCTATATGTATGTGTTTATATATATGCACGTATGTGTATATGAATATAAATATACATATATATGCATATATGTTATACATAAACTTTTGGTAAATTTTACTTATATACATTCATAGATACACTTTGGCATATACATACATTAAAGTTAATAAATCCCATGTTAAAAACTCTATAGTCTATATTGTCACTAATATTCCTTCAGTCTCTGAAATTTTGTGATTCTCACGATTCCTGAAGACTCATAATGAAATATGTTTCCCACCTTCACATAAAGAGGTGGTAGACTCATGTAAAGACTGAGACACCTCTCTTTTCTTTTTTCTTTCCTTTCCTTTTCTCTTCTTTTCTCTTTCTTCTCTCTCTCTCTCTCTCCATATATATATATATATATACATACATATATTATGTATGTATGTGTGTAATAGATATATACATATATACACATAAACATACCCATATATGTATATATACTATGTTTACATGTAGCCAGATCCGTGTCTCTATTTCCATCTCTATCATCTATATTTATATTTATCCTATCTGTCTCTGTCTCTCTATCTACTTATCTCTCTACCTAACCTATCTATCTATCTATCTATCTATCTATCTATCTATCTATCTATCTATCTATCTATCAACATAGCCCATGATGAAATTTGTTTTTCTTGACTAGACATGCAAGTAACATGTCTCGGTTTTCCTTGCTTTATCAATGAGGTGTGGGGGGGAAGGAGAAAAAAGTGAGAGGGAGAAAGAAGTGAGAGAGAAAATTCCAACCTGAAAATCAAATTTCAAAACAATAATAAATAAATTCTGTGGTGCTAAGGTAATATTCCATAGTGTAAATATTTTATGCCCAATGAACAAAACATCACTTTCCTCATCCTTGCCTTTAACTCTGCCCTTCATATCCTAAGGATTGTCTTACCTTCCTGTTTCCATCTTGTCTGACCTCCAACTTTGGCTGTCTAGTTGCAGTGCCTACCTCATTCACTTCTCTGATCTTTGATACTTGTAAGATTTTTCTGGTCTTTCCAGAGGACTTCAACTGCCAGGCTTAGTTCTTCCTCATTCACATTCCCTACCCTGTCAATGCCTCTGACCATATGTAACACTGAATACTTACATGTGCCTCACAAATACCATGCTTATCCTGTGAGCTAGAAAGATCCTACAGCCACATTTTAAATGGGTTTTGTCCTTCACTTGCTGTTCTGGCCCTGACACTTTCAGTTAATGAATGCATTTACTGAAATGGGCAAAACATATTAACAAACACTTCAGCATGCAGGTTAAAAATAGGCTAATGAGGCTAAACTATTTGCTTGTACTGGCAGATTTTATATCCAGTATAACTCCAGGGTCCATGAGTGGGAAATCCAAAGTTTAGGTAAAATACACTCTTTTTAGCTTGAATATTCATTAGTTAGAGTTGTCACATCATTACCTTTTTTTGTTTTCTTTCTGAGTGGAGGGGGTGGGGTGGAGAAGGGAAGTATAGGATACTCAGAGGAGGTGGTTATTGGGAGCTGACTATCCTCTAAAAGGAAATCAATCTATAAAACATTTCAAACTTAACGAAAGAAAAAACACTTCCCAACAAATATGAAATATATTAATTTAAATTTAGGTTTTATTTTATTGAGCCATTTATTTTTACATCACTTATATTTCCAAATAATACCCTACCCATTTTTCTCTTCTTCCTCCTCCTTCTTCGTCTTTCTTTTTCTTCTTCTTTTCCTTCTCCTCTTTTTTCTTCTTTTCCTTCTCCTCCTTTGTCTTCTTCTTCCTTCTCCTCCTCCTCCGTGTTCTTCTTTGTCTTTCTTTTCTTCTTCATTTCCTTCTTCTCCTCGTCCTCCTTCTTCTCTTCCTTTTTTTCTCTCTTTGTCTTTCTTTTTCTTCATCTTCTTTTACTCCTCCTCCTTCTTCTCCTTCTTGTTCTCTCCTCTCTGTCTCTCTCCATTTCTCTGTCTCTCTCTCTGTTTCTGTCTCTCTGCCTCTGTTTGTCAGTCTCTGTCTCTCTTTGTCTGTCTGTCTGTCTCTTTGTCTCTCTCCCTGTCTCTGTCTCTCTCTCAACAAGAAAGAAAATTTCACTGAATTCTACAAGTAAAGGAAACCTCAGAGGCTCAGAGGGAATCTGGTCCAAATTCTGCATTAAAAATATCCCTTCTCTAGCATACTTGACAAAAAAAGGTTATAAAGTTTTAGTTCAAAGATATCTGATGAGGAAAAAGGCCTCTAACCCCTAAGAGTCAACTCCAATTTGGATAGTTTTAATTGTAACAATATCTTCCTTTATAGCACATCTTCCTGAAACTTTCACCTGTTTCTGCAAGTTCTGCCCTCAGAGGTCCTGTGAGATATCTGATTCCTCTTCCATATGACTGCTTTTTTAAATATTTTGACAGTCATTATCTCCCAACCTAAATCTTCTTTTCTTCTGGTTCAACAGCCCCAATTCTTTCTGCACATGGTCATATGATATGGACTCAGGGTTCTCTGTCACACTGGTTGATCTTCAATGGATGCTTTCCAGTTTATGCAATGACCTTTCTAAAAATGTGGTCCCCAGAATTAAATGAATTGCAAGATACGTGTTCTTCCCAGAGCAGAGGAACATGGAATGATCACCCATCTAATACTTGACATTCTGCCTCTCAGTTTACATGCAGCTTACATTCTTCTTCTTGAATGACAATTAGAACTGCCCAAATGAGGAACAACTTGCCTCTGATGGCTCTCCTTAATGGATTTTCACAAAGCTTAGGTGATCTTTTACCAAGGGTATTTTAGAAAGGAATCTTGTCATTCAACTAGCTGGTCCCTGAGATTCAATGATTCTCTTAGTGGTTGAGCACCAAATGAAAGCTTCACTCTCTAACTTCTCCCTTTCTCCCAATATTTAGGTGGCATTCTTTCTAGTATCATTATATATTTTTTTAAAAAAAGTTTTTCTTTTTCCTTATGCAAATACAAATGGCTGTGAGACTAGAATAAAATTATAGGAAATTGAATCTGCAGTCTTAAAGAAAAAATGATAGTGAGTATTATGAGCTCTGCTTGGTTTCCTCTCTTTGTAATGAGCCGGAGGAGGAATCTCAGACCTACCAGCTCTCCAGTTGCACAGGGGCCAGCTGGATCACTTCAAAACAAAATAAACAAATGCCCTCTCCCCATTGGAAATCAATCACCAACTTTGTTCTTAGGCTAAATACAGACAGATTCCAGCAGCTGATAAAAAACTGGTTCCTACTGGCTACTGGTTATTGATAGCACAAATGTTGAAATCATTGAATCTGAGAGATTCCAATTAAATCAGGGGATAATTTTTGAAGATCTAGGATCAACCTCAGGAGTATTTAGTCTAAATACTCTTGTTTTAGAAATGAGGAAAAGGAGGCTGAAAGACATTAGATGACTTTTCTGGAGTCACACAGCTAGGAAGTATCTGAAGCAGAATTTGACCTCATTCAGGTTAACTGACTCCACATTCAGTACCTTATCCACTCACATTCAGTCTTCTATTCTGTAGAACTGGCTGAGGGGAGGGGTCACAGATTATGCCTAAGATTTCTGATGACTCTAAAGAAACAATGATTCTAGGAATTATTGGGGCTTCAGAATAATATGTTGGTGAAACAACTTAGAATACTTCACGATTTATGAATGTTGGATGCACATATACAAAGGATGGCTAAGTGAAATTTAGGCAAGGAGACTGAATGAGGATAACATTTAAAGCTCACTACTATGGCCTCTGATAGAAATGCATGGTATGAAGGGCCACAGAGCAAGAAAGAAATGGTTAAAAATTGTAGAATTTTAGAGTTTCATGAGCTCTCAGAAGTCATCAAGTCCAATCCATACCAATAAACTCCTCTTATCCCAAAGGCCTGTGCTGAACACTCAAAGGGTCGATTCTTTGGAACAACAGCTAAGCATTCTGGGATTTGTAGTTTGGGCTTTTTCTCCTACTCATGAGTTATTGCTGAGTAACTACACAACATCCAATTTATTAATGCAACAAACCTTTTAAATATACATAAAAGATAAACAGTAATTATGGCATGAAATTTTAATAACATGCAAAGATACAAAATATGAGTGCAGATGTAGCCAGAGATTTTTTTTGTTTCTTTCACAATATATTTTAAAAGTATAAGAGCTAAATAATATAAATACACAGAGTATACTCAAATGAAGTGTCTTATTCATCTAAGTTGCTTGCTGATGAGCTCTTAAAGTAGAAAAAAAAATATATGTATATATGTACGTATATATGTATATATATAGACATATATATACATATATATATATTATATATATATAAAACCTAATTCTCTGGTTTCTTAAGGTTTCCCAGCACATTCATATGTGTGTGTGTGTGTATGTCTTTTAGTTTCTAGATGGTCAATAATGAACAGATATGATCTAGACTTAGAGAGAGAAGATCCATTAACAGAAGAAATAAGTCATTTACGAGTTATCAAAGGAAGCAGTTAGGTGGGACATTGGATATTATACTTTCTAGGAATTAAGGAGTCAAGGACACTAAAGTTCAAATCCTGCCTTTGGTGTTCCCTAGGTGTGTGAGGCTGGGCAAGTCACTTGATCTCTAATAGCCTTAGTATCTTTATTTATAAAATAGATATTATAATAATAATACCTACCTTCCAGGACTGTTGTGAGGATCAAATGAGTTAACATATGTAATAGGCTTTGGAAATCACAGTACAAAAGCTAGTTATCAACCATCATCATCATCATCATTGGTTCCTACAGGTAGAAAAGGGGGATCAGAATCCATTGGTTCCTAGATATAGAAAATGGGTTCTAAGGGCCACTTCATCCAATACACTCTATTTTAGAGATGGAGAAATAGGCTATAATGGATTAAATGATTTGTCCTTGGTCAGACAGAATCCTTGTTAAAATTTGAACCTAAGACTTCTGACTAGAGAGCCATACTTTTTCCAAAAAAACAACGAGAGACTCATTCTTCAGTATACACAGCTACAAGGACCCTAGAATTCTAAGAAACAAGTTATCAGGTACTACATAGAAAATCACTTCCTGATTTTGTGAATTTGTACAGCATACATGTCTGACTTATCGAGTTTCTATATAAAGAGGAAGATAGGTAATAATATGAAGGCTGTAGAGACAGCACAGGTGAAAACTAGGAAGAGGTGAAGCCAGTCTCAGCTAAGAGCAATTCATTCATAGCCAGAAGTTCAAGCAGTATTCCTGGAGGAGAAAGGATGGGAGCTGATGACAGGCATGAAATGGGCAAAAAGATGGGATCACAGCTTTATTTTTATTTTATTTTTATGGTGTGTGACATTCTAGAGAAAGCCAGAGGAGCTATTCAGAAGGAGTTTGGCAAACATCCTGTTGATATAACTGAGACTGTTTAGGATTTTTTTTCCTCTGTGAAGAAAGAATGATTCAGAAAGTTATTCGGGTTACTCACTCCTTTGCTGTGACGATGATTGAAAATGGTTGTGGCTGATCTCACAAAGGCAAAAGCAGAGTAATGACATGCTTAAGAGTTGGAGATATTAAAAGGAACTAGGCATGAGGCTAAAGGATTTTTATTACTATTTTATTATTTTATATCAAAGACTAGGTTGCTTGCTTGTTTTCCTATGGTTCCCTTACTTCTTAATGCACATCCTGGGCCTTTTTTTCTCACTCTCCCAAGAAAATCATTATGATTACTGTTATCATTATTTTGATATAATTGTATTAACATACTTTAATGACTATATCAATATAATAAATTAATATAGTGTATAATTAGTTACATCAATAATAATAACATTTATTTAACAATTTATGGTTTACAAAACACCTTACATATTTAAACATATCAATCTTCACAGCAATCCTGGGAAGTAAATTGTATTTTTATGCCTATTTTACAGATGAGGAAACTGAGGCAGAGATAGGAAAGGCATTTGTCCATAATCACAGAGCTGATTAGTATTTGAAGCAGGATTTGAAATTGGGTCTTCCTGACACCAGGTTCCTGTACTCCAACTATTTTGCCACCTAGCAGCTTCATAATTAGGATGATTGACATTTATATGGAACTCTAGAAAGATTATGAAATACTTTTCTTCTATTATCTTGGAGACAGTATAGGACAGGGAAAAGAGAAATAGATTTGGAGTCAAGGGACCTCAGTTCTTATGTAAGCATTTGTTGGGACAGATGGCTTCTGAGATCCCTTGTGGATCTAAAACAAATGTGTTTTGGGGAATGCCAAACAGAAACAAAGGCACAGAGACAAGAATGAGCAGGATACCTTTTACCATAGGATATAAAATAAATGAAGGAAAGAAGATAACATTTATAAAGTACCAACTGTGCCAGGCACTCTGCTAAGTATGTTACAAATGTTGCCTCATTTGATCCTCAAAAGAACCCTGCCTGAATTTTCCAATTGGGGAAGCTAAGTCAAGTAAAGGTTTAAGTTTGTTGCCCATATAGCTCTTAACTAAGTGAGACTGACTGGATTTGAACTTTTCTCCCTGGTGGTTTCTTTATCTACTGTGCTACCAAGCTGCCTCTGACTTTGATGGGGAATTATGTCTGTGTAACAACATTACTTGCAGCTACTGTGGAGGTGTAAGGCCAATAACACCAACACACAGAGGGGCTGCTAGCACGGGTTCTTTGATCTGCTTTTCTAAGGAAAGAAACTTTAAGGAGTTTACAATCAAAATTTAATCAAAATTGCATATATCATTCACTTAGTTCAGGGGAAAAAGTCAGCACCCTGAAATTCAGAGAAAACACAAACAGAAATTACAAGCAGAAATTATATAAACAGAGCAAATAACACAAATCATCAGACAGGACTTCTAGTTGTCTGTCCATAGTAATACACACATAGTTACCAGAGAGAGATGCACCAACATCTGGGTTTTCACAGCCAAGGGGCTCTTTAAGGCTACCTACTCAGAGTCTCATCTGCCCAAATCACATGAACACTCCTTCAATGGGTAAGCCCCCAAAGCAAAATGCTAACTTCAGAGCATGTATATGTGTGTATACACACACACACACACACACACACACACACACACATATATGCTTCTTCAGGGTCAGAGGGCATCACAACCATGTGACTCAAACTCATGTGACTTAGGCTTTCTTGTGACTTAAGCAGGTCATCAAAGACTCTTGGTTCATTCAAAGACTCTTGATTGAAACAAAAGCAAGTCTCAAAGGAACTTGATTGTCTTCGTGCTGAGAGGCACTCCAAAAGAAATAAAAAGCAGCAAAAACTCCACCCTGCTTGCCATTGTAGCTGCCAGTTTTTACTGTCTGTGTGACTTTGAACAAATTATTTAACTTCTTTCTTTCTATTTAACTTCTCTTCTCGATGTCATCATTTCTAAAATGAGTGGAGTAGATGCGGAGGACCTCTGAGCTCCCTTCCACCTTCACATATATGATCCCGCGACACCACTTGAATGACCCAGAAATCCTGTCAGGTAGACAATAGTTCCAAGATATGCTTCACTACTGATCCTCTTTTATAATAAACATTGGTAGCATTTACATACCTTTTTAAAGTTGACCAGGCAAGTTAAATAGGATGCCTTATTTGGTCCTTACAACAACCTTGTTAGGTACAATTCTATTCTCATTTCATAAGAGAGAAGACTGAGGCAGGCAGAGGTTCAGTAACTTGCCCAACATCTCACAGTCAAGAAGTATTTGAGCCAGGGTTTGACTTGAGGTCTTGCAGACTTGGTACAATACCTGACACATAGTAGGTGTTTAATAACTGTTTATTAAATGAAAAATTCCAGACTATGAGTCCATTACTTTATCCACTGTACCACCTAGCTGCCTATATAACATTTCTTAGAAGAGAGATGGAAAACTTATTTCCAAAACAAGTCAATTTTACTGAGAGAAAGCTCTTCGTTAGAACCTTTTTTTTTCCTTTTATATCATATCTAAGTATGCTTGCTTGTGACTTCCACTCACTACTTCAAATTCTGCCCTCTGGACTAAATGGAACACTAGGTGATAAACCGTCAGATAATTACAATTATCGTGTCCCAACTACCCCCACAAAGAGGCTGGAGCTGCTTGGTGGCACAGTGTATAGAGTGCCAGGCCTGGAATTAGGAAAACTTGAGTCCACTTACTTAATGTTGGTAGATGAATGATCACTTCATCGGTTGCCTCAGTTTCCTCATCTGTGAAAAGGAGACAATAAGAGCACTTCCTTCCCAGGGTTGTTGTAAGGCTCAAATGAGATATGTTTAAAGTGCTTAGTACATGCCTGGCATGTAGTAAATATTATTATTATTGCCAATAAATATTCCCTTCTTCTGGCATCCTTGAGTCCTTCAAGCAATTCTCGTCTGGTATTGATTTGAGCTTCTAGACCTTTTTGGGCGCTCTCCTCTAGGCATGGTTTCAGGCGTCTCATTGTTCTTTCACAAACACGATGCCTAAAAATGAACACAATGGTCTTGAAATGATTCTCAATTATAAACCAATTGGCAAAAATTATGCAGATCTCCCATGACTGGGAGGCCACATCGGTGTTTGTATTGTGTTGTATACTAGACAATACATTCTAAATCTCTCCCCACCCCCACTAGATTTTACAAAACCTCGTCTACCAATGTAGGATTATAATCCAAACAAAATCCCATTCAGTTCAATTAAATTCACTTCAATTCAAGAAACTGTTACGAATAAATATTATATTACAAAGGTTCTCATTACCTTGGAAAGTAGCGCATTCAGTGTCGGATACCTGTCAAAGTTTGTACCACGGGGAGCAATCTTTTTGCAAAACTGTTAGATAGGAGAAATTTGTCTTTGATGACCTCAGTCATTAAGTTCTGGGTTCATGTTGCTTCCTGGTTTTGCATTCCTTTGATGGTGTTTTCAAAATCCCAGATTCCTTACTTGGAACAGTTTTCAAAGGCTATCAAATTTGCTGCACAAATGTATGAAAATACTCTTTCGTCAAAGTCATCTAGACTTTGCTTGGTGATTGGTTGGGATAGAGAACTTAATATTGATGAGGACATATTCTATTTGGGAATTAATAATTGTGGGAAGTTTATCTATCTATCATTTATTTATTTGTTTAGGGTAGCTAGGTGGTGTAACATTAAGCAACACAGCATACTTGAGGGCCGCTGCTGTGAATATATACATATTTATTTAGGGTTGAACTGCAAAGTGTGACGAGGTCTCTATTTAACGACCTAACAACTTATTACCAGGTTAGCCACATGACCTTAAACAGACACAAAAGTATATAACATAACATAGCATACCCCCCCATCTTATACTTATTTATACAACCAGGGGATCCCAGCCAGGGTCTTCCCAGCACAGCGCATCATCAGGGACAGCACAGAACATAACACACTCCACCCCAAAGTCACAATAAATTATAATCCCCTCAATTCAAAACAAAATGTCCAAGTAAAGTCCTCTTGGGGTTGTGTCCTTCTCCCTGTGCTACTATTGCAGACTCCTACCTGGAACTCTCAGGTGCACACATGCTCGAATGAGTCAAAGAGTCCAAGTCCCAACAGTGCTTCAGCCCCCACTTCCAAGTCATGAGGGGTGGCTCGGTAACAAAGCCAACAGGATGGGTCCTTGGGGGCCATGGGTATTTCACCCATGCCACTATAGACAACTCCACCCCATGGGTCCCAACCCATCCCAGGGGAGCAAGGCATAGAAGCATGCTCACTGCTCTTGCCCTGCTGCAAAGCCTTCATCTCAACTTAAGGCTGAGTCCCAAGCTATGGAGTTCTTCCTCCTGCAGGTCCAGGGTCCAACTTCTCCTGGTTCCCACCTGGGTTCACATTCAGGCAGTTGTGTGCTCCTGCTCTTGCATCCCACCTCATGGGAAAATTATTTACCTGAGGTCTTATCTAGCCACATCAAGCTCTCCCTGCTCCTTCCTGGGTCCAGGCACAGCAGGCTTCAGGAAACCCTGTACCCAGCTTCTGTCTCTGGGCCACACCACCCCAACCCTGGGGCAGCTTGTCCTCCCCCACCTACACATGGGGAGGGGATGCTCCAGTCTGGACTCTGGGCATAGCAAAATAACTCAATAACTGGAAAACAACAAACAACTATCCCAGTCTCTTTTCCTTTACTATTTTATTCTAGTCTAGTGTTCCAGTCTAGTGTTCCAGTGTTCTCACAAGGGCTGGTATCAGAGGCCCCCTCTCTCTATTGAAGGTCCCAGTGTTCTCATAAATGTTCGTATCAGAGGTCTCTTCTCTCTATCAGTGAGCTCCTCTCTCCATCAGAGGTCTCCTCTCTTCATCAGAGGTCACCTCTCTCTACCAGAAGTCTCTTCTCTCTACACATTTCCACACGGAGAGAGCACCAACATCTAGGTTCAAGCTGGAGGGGTGGAAGCTCTTGGTAACAGCTAAAAGTCCTTCCATAAGTCAGCAACCAAGGCAATATGTCACCTCACACTTTCAACTAATAAGATCAGAGCCAGAAGGCACCAAAGTCTATGTGACTCAGTACAGTTGTGAATTACCAGGGTTCAAAGGAGATTGATCCTTCAGATATTTACAATTTAGCATGAGCCTGGGAAACTGAACTCCAAAAAAACAACAAAATAATAATAACAAAAATCCCACCTTGTTTTCACCTACAGGTGGTGAAGTAGATGAAGTTACAGCTCTGGAGTTAGGAAGACCTGAGTTCAAATCTGGCCTCAGACACTGTATTGGCAACCAAAATGGGCTCCTAGCAGTTAATTCAAACAAGTGCCCTCGAAGAGTTTGGCCTTTATTTCCTTGATTAAATTAGGAGTCATTGATGACCTCCTTGCTTCAAGGGAAAGCCTAGTTTACATGGGTTTGAGTGACATGTTTGTGACATCGGAGGCTTTTAGACCACATGAGTTTAAGTCACATTTATGTGACTCTTTTAGGTCATGTGGGTGAGTTGCATGTGTGACTCACCCTTGACCGTGAAAAAGATATCATACCAGAGGTTGGCTTTCTCTTTTTCAGAGCTATGACCTGCAGCAGTAGTGATGCGTTACTCTGAGCCAGCTGTTATCGAGCTCCCAGCTGAACTCAGATGTTGGTAACTATGAATTGTATTGTATGTTTGTAATTTGTTTGTATTTGCTCAGAAGTTCAGGGTGCTGGCTTTTTCCCCTAAACTAAGTGAATGATATTTGTATGCTGGATTAAATTGAGATTGTTAACCCCTTAACGTTGCTTTCCTTAGAAAAGCAAGTCAAAAGAATCTGGGCTTGCAGAATTCTGTGAGCTGGTTGCTGTTGGTTTTATATCCCCACAGTAACTGCTAGCTGGTTTGTTGCAACAGGCGCTTGCTAGTTGTGTGACCGTAGGCAAATCACTTAACCCTGTTTGCCTCACTTCTTTAGCTATAAAATGGGCTGGGGAAGGAAAATGAAACCAAACAAGTATCTTTGTCAAGAAAATCCTAAATGGGATCAAGAAGAGCCCAACATGATTGATACAACTCAACAATGACAACAACAATATTATTGATATGTAAGAAATTGGAAAACTATGGTCTATCATCTAAATATGGCTCATTGCCTGTTATCACATATTCCCAAAGCTAAGAATGATTTTTATGTTTTTAAAAATGATAAAATTTTATTTAAAAATCATTCTTGGCTTGTGGAGCACATAAAAACAAATAGAGGTCTGGATTTGACCTTGTTCTAGTTTGCTGACTCTTGACTTAGAAACAGAAGATGGGAGTAATTTGACGAACCAGTATGCCACCATTAAACACAAGTATTGTCAGACTGAAGAGCAGCATGACATAGTGATCAAGAAATGGCTTTGTAGTCAAGGAGACCTGGGTTCATATGACACCTGAGACACATTATTGGCTGGGTGACTTTGAGCAAGCCACTTAAATCTTCATCGTTCCCAGGTAACACGCTAAAACTGTAAAGATGTTGGTATTGACCATTGATGGTAGAGGGAGTTTCCTCACTGAGTTCCCTACACCAAAGCCTACCAAATTAGATTCACAATTTATTTTAATGGAATTAGCAGACTCATGGAATAGTAAAACTTGTGCATTCTAGATTCATCAAGGCATTTGACAATATTGGCCATGTTATCTTTGGAGACAAAATGGACGGATGATGGCTATATGCTTATGTTAGGTGGATTTCGAAGTGGTTAGATTTTAAACTGGTTGGATTTTTGATTCCTAGATTTTATCCATGAGGGTAAATTCTAATGAGATGTCATAATGATGTGCCTTTGGTCTTATTCTCTTGAGTGTTTTCACTGATGACCAATATTAAAACATATAGAATGTCTTTAACAAATTGGAGAGTGGTGCCATGCTGGCAGCAGAGTGTCTTCTACAGAAGAGTTACTTAAATATATATATATATATATATATATATATATATATATATATATATATATTCAATAGAGTTAAATTGGGAAGGACAGCTAATGCAAAAAGGTCTAAATCAGCTAGAATGGAGGATTGAAACAAACAAGATAAAATTAAGTAAGGAAACATTTTTAAAAAGTCCTACTTGGGTTAAATAAAATAACATCTCTATATACATGGGAGAGATGTGGCTAGATAAGACCTCAGTTAAAAAAATGGAGAATAAAGGGGACTATAAGCTCAATATTATTAAATGCTACAATACTTTTGTTTGTCTTCAAAGAGGACAAATTACATCACAGGGTGATATCTTGTGAATTGGATTTAAGTAAGGCAGAATTTCACAAAGTCATCAGCCTCACTCTCTCTTCCAGAGTCATAAAAGTCCAGTAGCAGTACAAAAGCAAAGATGACTGGCAATGGCCCCAGGATGCAATGGATGTCCTTGGCATCTTCCATAGCTGAGCGAGTTCTATGCACTCTGCAGCACTTGCTTCAGCAGCCTTCTTAACTATTGGAACAAATTGTTCTTATCTACCCACTACACAGGAGGAAGTTTTCACATGCTTGGGGTAGACATCCCCTTAACTCACAGATAAGTTTGAGGCCTATTGGTTACCCTCAATCTGGTTTAGCCCATTTGCTGAGATTATTTTCTTGGGATCACAGGTGAGAGTTAGGTGAAGGTGAGCAGCCTTGGAAAGGGCTTGCCAAGCCCTCACAGCAGAGCTGTTCATCCTCCTTGAATGTCCCAATATGACAGCCAGAACAAAACCACATGTGATCATAAGATAAGGATTGGGATATGACAAACATGTCATTAATGCAGGATTACTCCTTTGCAACATATAGTCTTAGAGAGTTAATTTCCTTGGGGCATTAAGAGTTTAAGTGACTTTGCCATGATTAACTAGCCAATATGTGTTAGAGGCAGAACCTGAATTCAAGTCTTTCTTCCAGGCTCTGAGGCCTGCCTTATAGCATTTACTATATCACCTACATTTTAAAATACAAGTCATATATAGAATAAGGAAATTTGTATTTCTCCAATATCCTGTCATGGTCAGACAATATCTGTAATACTGGCTAACACATTTTTGATAGAATAGTGGCAAGCTCCTGAATGGACAGAGGAGAGTGATAAGAATGGTGAATCAACTTGAAGTCATGCCAAACAAGGGCCTATTGGGACATGGAGGTGTGGGTCTGCTGATCATCTCTCTGGAAAGTAAGAAGAGTCAAGGGGCAAGTTGTCATTCAATATTTGAATAGCTGTCACCCTGAGGAAAGACTACAACTGGTTTCCTTCACCACAAAGGCAGAAATCTGAAAGGTCAATGGACATTTCAGGGAGACAGGTTTCATGTCAATCTAAGCAAAATTTCCTAATGATTAATTTTTTGAAAATAGAATGGGCTTCCTTCATGAGTGGGGGGTATCAACTGTGCCATATTAGGAGGTTTTCATGAAGAAAGCTAGGTGGGCATTCCCCAAAGCTGATTAAGATGATTCTCTTAGATGGATTAGACTAGATCCCTTCAAGATCACTTTATATTCTGTGCTTCAATAATGTTAAATAATATTGGTAAGAAGTTACACACTTCTGGGAAGTCACTCTTTTTTAATTTAATTTATTTAATATTTTTAGTTTTCAGCATTGATTTTCACGAGAGTTTGAATTACAAATTTTCTCCCCGTTTCTACCCTGCCCCCCACTCCAAGATGGCATATAATCTGGTTGCACCATTCCCCAGTCAGCCCTCCCTTCTGTCACCCCACTCCCCTCCCATCCCCTTTTCCCTTTCTTGTAGGGCAAGAAAAATTTCCACGTCCCATTGCCTGTATATCTTATTCCCTAGTTGCTGGCAAAAAATTTTTTGAACATCTCTTTTTAAAACTTTGACTTCCAAATTCTTTCCCCTCTTGCCTCCCCACCCACCCTCCCTAAGAAAGCAAGCAATTTCACATAGGCCACACATGTATCATTATGCAAAACCCTTCCACAATACTCATATTGTGAAAGACTAACTATATTTTGCTGCTTCCTATCCTATCCCCCTTTAGTCAATTTTCTCCTTTGACCCTATCCATTTCAGAAAGTGCTTGCTTTTCATTACATCCTTCCCCTTTCTGCCCTCCCTTCTATCATCCCTCTTTTTTATCTCTTTCCTCCTTCTTTCCTGTGAGTGAGATACCCAATTGAGTGGATATGTTATTCCCTCCTCAGGTCAAATCCAATGAGAGCAAGATTCACTCATTCCCCCTCACCTACCCCCTCTTCCCTTCCTACAGAACTGCTTTTTCTTGCCACTTTTATGTGAAGTAATTTACCTCATTCTATCTCTCCCTTTCTCCCTCTCTCAACATATTCTTCTCTCATCCCTTTATTTGATTTCATTTTTTAGATATCATCCCTTCATATTCAATTCACCCTGTGCCCTCTGTCTATATATGTATACATATGCGTGTATATTCCCTTCAGCTACCCTAATACTAAGGTCTCACGAATTATAGACATCATCTTTCCATGTAGGAATGTAAACAAAAGAGTTCAACTTTAGTAAATCCCTTATGATTTCTCTTTCTCATTTACCTTTTCGTGTATTCTTGTGTTTGAAAGTCAAATTTTCCATTCAGCTCTGGTCTTTTCACTGAGAAAGCTTGAAAGTCCTCTATTTTATTGAAAATCCACATTTTGCCATGGAGCATGATAATCAGTTTTGCTGGGTAGGTGATTCTTGGTTTTAATCCTAGCTCCATTGACCTCTGGAATATCATATTCCAAGCCCTTCCATCCTTCAATGTAGAAGCTGCTAGATCTTGTGTTATTCTGATTGTGTTTCCACAATGCTCAAATTGTTTCTTTCTGGCTGCTTGTAGTATTTTCTCCTTGATCTTGGAGCTCTGGAATTTGGTGACAATATTCCTAGGAGTTTTCTTTTTGAGATCTTTTCCAGGAGGTGATTTGTTGATTCTTTCAATTTCTATTTTACCCTCTGGCTCTGGAATGTCAGGGCAGTTCTAGAATTTGTTCAGAGCCAGTTTCATATGTGTTTGGAGGGACCTGGGTGGGGCAGGTCACAGCAAGTCCCAACTTTCTGAGTGCCATCTTGGCTCCACCCCCCAGGAAGTCGCTCTTTTAAAACAATTAGATATTAAAGTCCCTAACTTGGGCAGTGAGTTAGGCTCAGTGGTGAAGAGAAAATGAGGGCATTTGCTTTCAATAATTCTGGGAAAGTTTTTTTTTTCCCTCAGAGGCTGAGTATCACAGAGAATTGTAAATTGGCTAGTGATGCTTTCAGCAGCTCACTTGGGAGGTCTCACTTCCCCTTCGGGTAGTTTCTCAACTTGATTATGGCTGTTAACTGAGTGATGCTGCTTTTGAGAAGGGTCCAAAAGTCTGCATCACTGCTCTTAGAGAGATAGTCTTCCTTTTCCTTTTCCAAAGAGATAGTGGCTAAGATGAAAATCAAGTTCCCTTGGAAGCCAGTTAGCTGAAATCCCCTCAATTCCCAGGTCTAGTTCTACTGGTATCCTGGGTATACAGTATTCTAGACCACTAACTTTGATTGAAAGTAATGATGTGAGCAAAGGTCGTGGCAGCTTTCTCAAGGAATGGGACTAAGATCTCTGCTTATCATTTGTTCACACTCTAGGCCTCCTGTGGGCTGATTTAATAATTCAATGAAGTGGAATCTCTTTGATTAAATGAATATCCCAAGGGAGGATAGACCAAATTGTGATCTGTGAAGTATCCTGAGATTGCTTATGAGTTGATTCAGACATCTCAACTTCCTTTCTGAAATTCAACAGAAACAGCAGCCTCAACTCTTACGGCTAGGTGCAAAACCCCATTCGGTTCCTATCCTTTTAAAGTACAAAAAAAAAACATGAGTTGGCTGTGAAGTGCTGTGAGGGAAATGACAGCATTTGAAATATATCTGTGAACAGGAGTCCTACTGTGAGCAATTAACCTGCTAGCAACGGAAATTTTAACTTTATCATAGTGTGTATTAACATTACCAACAGCTCTTACCTTGATGGTCCCTAATGTTTAAAACAAAGGGAAAAAAGCCTCTGTAACCTATTAGAAACCACTGGAGCCTAATAATACATGGAGGCTCCTGGTGAGCCCTGAAATTGAAGTCGATTTGCCTTAATAAAGCTGTTTAACATTAATTTAAGGCGGACCTGGGCCAGAATTTAGAAAATTAAGAAGAATTTCTAGAACAGGCTAATTTGAGCAGTCTTCAGAATTAGGTGGAGTGGGATGGGATGGGGAGAGAACCCATTGCCTGTCAGGCTTTTTGAAAATGCTTAACAATTAAAGAGACAACATGCTAGTGGCTGAAGGTGAGACTTAGAATGAAAAAAAACCTGGCTTTAAATCCTTTCTCTGATACATATTTGCTATGTGACCCTGGGCAAATCACTTAACTTCTTATCGCCCAAGATAACTAAGCATGTAAGTTACAGAGGACATGTGGATCTAAGTCACTGGAGTCTCTACCTTAGGAATTCATGAAGATAGGATCATAAATCTCAGGTCATGACAAAAATAAAACAGAATTTTTGTTTTTGTTTCAAACTTGGTCTCCCTATTTCACCCAGGCTAGAAATGAAGTGGCAGATTATGGCCCCGATTCTATTGGTCTTATAGTTGTTTGGCATGAAAACTTTCACTTGCTCCATTTCCTGCCTGGCCCCATTAACTGCCCCCTCCCCCCCAGATAGTTTACTGGTTTCTCATTCCCAGAGGTTTTGCCATATTGGCTTAGGTCTTAGTATAGTTAGCCCATAACCTTTGCCTATATTAGCTCAGAATTCCTAAGATCAAGCAATACAACAGCCTCACCCTTAGAGGTCTGCACCACCAAGTCTAACAATAAACTTTCTTTCTTCCTTTCTTTCTTCCTTCCTTCCTTCCTTCCTTCCTTCCTTCCTTCCTTCCTTCCTTCCTTCCTTCCTTCCTTCCTTCCTTTCTTTCTTTCTTTCTTTCTTTCTTTCTTTCTTTCTTTCTTTCTTTCTTTCTTTCTTTCTTTCTTTCTTTCTTTCTTTCTT
>CM053622.1:801175742-801201285 GCA_028646595.1 Phalanger gymnotis | reverse complement strand
AAGCTTAAATCCAGTTCACTTTGAAGCTCATAGGTTGGACCACAATATCTCCCTGCCCAATTTCCACTTAATGGCTGTATTTTGAGACCTCGTGGCTTAGGGTGAATGCCAAAGGTAACTGTTTCTCTTTGGAACAGCAACCCTGTCGGTCTTCCCCTCCCAGCTTGATTTTTTTATCTTTTTTCTCATTAAAGGAACCATCACTTGACTCACTTCTTAAAGAGGTCTGTTCACTGAATAGGAAGTACATCACTCTAAGGGAGTACATGAAAGGGCCTGAGCCTAAAAGGGCCAGTGTCTCACATTGCATCCTTAGTCATCTCCAGTCATCCTGATGAATATCAGGCCACTGGACCCAGATGCATCTGGAGGAGAAAGTGAGGCCCGGTGACCTTGCACAACTCTGTCTCACTCAAAGTCAACTGCAAGTCATGTCATCATTTCCCTGATGCCATAGTCCTCTTCAAAATGAAGGAAAATCACAACAGCAACAACCAAGTCCAGCAATATATTGACAAAGAAACAAATACAGAAATAAAAAAAAAATAATAGCTGAGTAAATGAACGAATAAATGAATGAGCAAGGAAATGCATGAATTTTGAATGTACAGGAATCTGTTCTATTAAATACAATGAATTTTTCCCAAAAAATGATTTTGTCACCTTAGTATATTTTGTGGGCATTTGAGCCTGCGTATTGACAATTTGGTGTAGTTTTCATTAAGGTATTTAATTAAATCAAACAATCAATCAATCAACAGGCTTTTTATGCACTGGTTATGTGCCAGCCCCCATGTTAAGTGCTGAGGATAGAAAGAAAAGCAATTCAACAAATATTTATTAAGTTCTAATTATGTTGAAGGATAGGTAGGTGGCACACTGGATAGAATGCCAGGCCTAGAGTCAGGAAAACTCATCTTCCTGAGTTCAAATCTGGTCTCAGATTTCTTGTGTAACCCTGGACAAGTCAGTTAACTCTGTTTGTCTCAGTTTCTTCATCTATAAAATGAGGCAGAGAAGGAAATGGCAAACCACTCCAGTAACTTTGCTGAGACTCCTAAAGGGGGTCATGAAGAAGTAGATATGACTGAAATGACCAAACAAGCTACAACAATGTTAAATGCCATATCCTAGGTGCTGGGGAAACCAAGGCAAAGAGAAACAGTCTCTGTGCTCATCAAACTTACATTTTACTTGGATGCAACATTCAATTTGATTTTTTTTTCTACTAGCAATTGCTATTGGGTTAGAAGTACAATAACGGGGTGGAGCCAAGATGACGGCTGGAAAGCAGGGACCTATGTGAGCTCCCTGCCAGGTCCCTCCAAAAACCTATAAAAATGACTCTAAACAAATTCTAGAACTGCAGAACCCACAAAATAGCAGAGGAAAGCAGGGATCCAGCCCAAGACAGCCTGGATGGTCACTGGATGAGGTCTATCATGCACAGAGCAGAGGGGAGCAGAGCCCAGCACCAGTGGCAGCAGGACCAACCAGATCAGGAGCCAGGCGGAACAAGCCCTAGTGCCCTGAATCAGTGGGCTGTGGCAGTTACCAGACTTCTCAACTCACAAACACCAAAGACAAGAGAAAGTTAGTGGGAAAAGCTGCTGGGGACAGAATGAAAAGAGTTTGCAGTTCGGCCACCACCCTGGGGGGAAGGGGGGGGAGGTGCAGCTGCACTACAGTAACTACAGCTGCAGTTACTTCCGGGCCTCAGGCCCACCTGGAGGGAGGAATTAAGTGGTGGACCAGAGCAGGAGTGCAGAGCCTGCTTAAAATTTTCGTCAGGTCCGGGTTGGTGGTTCTTGAGGAAGGAGGAATGCTGGTGTAGCAGAGCTGGCTGTATAGAAATTGCTCTGAAATCAACGGCACATCCCCTCAAACTTAGAACAAAGTACTCTTTACACTGCAAGCACTCATACCCCACTGAAAAACTCAAGGGCAAGTAAGTTGGCTGGGAATATGGCCAGGCAGCGAAAACGCAACCAGATTCAGTCTCAGACTTTGGAATCCTTCTTTGGTGACAAAGAAGACCAAAACATACAGCAAGAGGTCAACAAAGTCAAAGAGCCTACATCAAAAGCCTCCAAGAAAAACATGAACTGGTCTTGGGCCATGGAAGAGCTCAAAAAGGATTTGGAAAAGCAAGTTAGAGAAGTAGAGGAAAAATTGGGAAGAGAAATGAGAAGGATGTGAGAAAACCAGGAAAAATAAGTCAATGACTGGCTAAAGGAAAACCAAAAAAATATTGAAAAAAAATATTGAAGAAAACACCTTAAAAAATAGACTAACTGAAATGGCAAAAGAGCTCCAAAAAGCCAATGAGGAGAAGAACGCCTTGAAAGGCAGAATTAGCCAAATGGATAAGGAGGTCCAAAAGACCACTGAAGAAAATACAGCCTAAAAATTAGATTGGAGCAAGTGGAAGCTAGTGATTTGATGAGAAATAAAGATACTATCAAACAGAACCAAAGGAATGAAAAAGTGGAAGACAATGTGAAATATCTCATTGGAAAAACCACTAGCCTGGAAAATAGATCCAGGAGCCATGATCAAAAAAAGAGCCTAGATATCATCTTTCAAGAAATTATCAAGGAGAACTGCCCTAATATTCTAGAGCCACAGGACAAAATAGAAATTGAAAGAATCCACAGATCACCCCCTCAAAAAGATCCCAAAAAGAAAATTCCTAGGAATATTGTTGCCAAATTCCAGAGCTCCCAGGTCAAGGAGAAAATACTGCAAGCAGCCAGAAAGAAACAATTTTAGTATTGTGGAAAAACAATCAGAATAAGACAGGATCTAGCAGCTTCCACATTAAGGGACCGAAGGGCTTGGAATATGATATTCCAGAGGTCAATGGAGCTAAGATTAAAACCAAGAATCACCTACCCAGCAAAACTGAATATCATGTTCCAAGGCAAAATACGGAATTTCAACAAAATAGAGGACTTTCAAGCTTTCTCAGTGAAAAGACCAGAGCTGAATAGAAAATTTGACTTTCAAACACAAGAATCAAGAGAAGCATGAAAAGGTAAACAAGAAAGAGAAATCATAAGGGACTTACTAAAGTTGAACTGTTTTGTTTACATTCCTATATGGAAAGATGACATGTATGATTCATGAGACCTCAGTATTAGGGTAGCTGAAAGGAATATGCATATATGTATGTATATACGTATATATACATACATATATATGTGTGTGTATGTATATACACATATGTATGTGTCAATGTATGTATATATGTAGGTGTGTATATATATAAATATATACACACATACAGAGGGCACAGGGTGAGTTGAATATGAAGGGATGATATCTAAAAAGTAAAATCAAATTAAGGGATAAGAGAGGAATATATTGAGAGAGAGAGAAAGGGAGAGAAAGAATGGGGTAAATTATCTCGCATAAAAGTGTCAAGAAAAAGCAGTTGTCTAGGAAGGGAAGAAGGGGCAGGTGAGGAGGAATGAGTAAATCTTGCTCTCATAGGATTTGACCTGAGGAGGGAATACCATACATACTCAGTTGGATATCTTACCCCACAGGAAAGAAGGAGGAAGAAGATAAAAAAGGGGAGATGATAGAAGGGAGGGTAGACAGGGGGAGGAGGCAATAAAAAACAAACGCTTTCGAAAAGGGACAGCGTCAAGGGAGAAAATTCAATAAAGTGGGATAGGTTAGGAAGCAGCAAAACAGTTAATCTTTCACAACATGAGTATTGTGGAAGGGTTTTACATAATGATATGCATGTGGCCTGTGTTGAATTGCTTGCCTTCTTAGGGAAGGTGGGTTGGGAGGGAAGAGGGGAGAGAATTTGGAACTCAAAGTTTTAAAAACAGACATTCAAAAACAAAAAAAAAGTTTTTGCACGCAACTAGGACATAAGATATACAGGTAATGGGGCGTAGAAATTTATCTTGCCCTACAAAAGAAGAAGGGAAAGGGGGATGGGAGGGGAAGTGAGGTGACAGAAGGGAGGGCTGACAAGGGAACAGGGCAACCAGAATATATGCCATCTTGGAGTGGGGAGGAGGGTGGAAATGGGGAGAAAATTTGTAACTCAAATTCTTGTGAAATCAACACTGAAAACTAAATATATTAAATAAATTAAATAAAAAAAAACAAAACAAAAAAAGAAGTAAATAACAAGGTGTGAAAGCAGAGATTTGCTTGAGCTCTCCCCCAAGCCCCTCTGAATACCTTAAAAGATGACTCTAAACAAATTCTAAAGCAGCAGAATCCACAAAATGACAGAGTGAAACAAATTTCCAGCCTAAGACAACCTGGAAGATTGACAGGGAAGGTCTGTTGTACCAGGTTGAGAGAAGACCACAGCCCAGCGTGGGCCATGCCAATATAGACCGGATCCCAGGAAATCCATACTAGGCCTCAGGGAACCAACACTGGCAGTTGTGGTGGTTTCTAGACTTGTCAATCCCAAAATATCAAAGATAACTTAGAAGGTCAATAGGAAAGATCTGCGGGACCTAGGTGAGAGAGGGGTGGGGGTCTGGGCCCAGCCCCTGGGAAGTGACTGCTTCAGAAACTCTGAGCTCACAGATGGTACGGGTATCAAGCACCTGATCACAGGAGGATTGCAGGGATCTCTTTGCTGGAGTGAGGCAAGATTCACTTGCTTTGCTTATGCTTGGATCTGGGTCACACTCCTGAGTGGTTGTCCTGGGATGAAGAGTAGTGCTGCTGTGGTGGAGCCAGTGGCAGCTGTGGAGAGGGAATCCTCCTCACAGTTCCAAGGCAGAAAAAAGTGTTTGAGGTCACTCACAGACCAAAGCACAGACCAGGAGAGGAAGAAACACCTCTCCTTTGATCATACCACCTTGGAAGACCTGAAAATTACAGGTCTCAAGAAGTATCTCTGAAAAGAGCTGCACAAAACCCCTAAACCTTGGGATAGTATACCCCCTCCCCATTGGAAGCAGAGTCCTACCTTAACAAAGAGTTAAAAAATCAAGTAATTGGATGGAAAAATGAGCAAACAGTGGGAAAATGAGACTATAGAATCTCACTTTGGTGACAAGGAAGACCAAAACATACAACCAGCAGAAAACAACAAAGTTAAAGGTCCTACAACCCAAAGCCTCCAAGAGAAATATGAACTGCTACCAGGCCATGCAAGAGCTCAAAAGGGATTTTCAAAATCAAGTAAGAGAAGTACAGGAAAAATTAGAAAGAGAAATGAGAGTGATACAAGAAAATCATGAAAAAACGAGTCAACAGGAGACCTTAAACACCTTAAAAATAGAGTAACCCAAAAGGCAAAAGAGATCCCAAAACCCAATGAGTAGAAGAATGCCTCAAAAAGCAAAATTGAATAAAGGGAGAAGGGGGCCCAAAAGCTTATTGAAGAAAATAATTCCTTAATAATTAGATTGGAGAAAATAGAAGCTAATGTCTTTATGAGAATTCAAAAACAAGTATAAAACAAAACCAAATTAATGGAAAAATAGAAGAAAATGTGAAATATCTCATTGGAAAAAAAATCATCCACCCAGTACAACTGAGTATGATATTTCAAGGGGAAAAATGGATATGCAAGGAAATAGAGGACTTTCAAGCATTCTTAATGAAAAGACCAGAGCTGAATACAAAATTTGACTTTTAAATACAAGAATGAAAAGAAGCATGGAAAGGTAAATAGGAAAGAAAAATCATAATGGACTTAATAAAGTTGAACTGTTTGCATTCCTATATGGAAAGGTATTTGTAACTCATGAAATCTTTTGCATTATTAGGGTAGTTGGAGGGAATATATACAAATAGACAGAGGGCACAGAGAGAGTTAAATAATACAGGATGACATCTAAAGAAAATAAAATTAAGGGGTGAGAGGGGAACATATTTGGAGAAAGAGGACAGGAGAAGTAGAATGAGGTAAATTATCAACATAAAAAGGCAAGAAAAAGCTTTTTACAAAGGATAGGAAGAGGGGGGAGGTGAGAGGGAATGAGTTACCTTTACTCTCACTGAATTTGGCTTAAGGAAGGAATAACATCCACATTCAATTGGGTATGAAAATCTATCTTACCCTTCAGGAAAGTAGGGACAGAGGAGATAAGGGGGGTGAATGATACAAGGAAGGGAAAATGGAAGGAAGGGATAATCAGAAAAAAACATTTTTGAGGGACAGGGTCAGAGGAGAGAATAAAATAAATGGGGGGTAGGATAGGATAGAGGGAACTATAGTTAATCTTTCACAACACGACTCTTATGGACGTGCTTTTTATGACTACACATGTATAACCTATATAAAATTGCTTGCCTTTCAATGAGGGAGGAAGGGCGAGAATATAGAACTAAAAGTTTTAAAAATGAATGTTAATAACTGTTTTTACATGCAACTGGGATATATAAGCAATGGAGTAGAGAAATCTATCTTGATCTACAGGAAAGTAGAAAGGAAGGGGATAAGAGAAGGGAAGTGGGGTGATAGAAGGGAGGCAGATTGGAGGAAAAGCTAATTGGAATGCATGGCTCTCTTGGGGTGATGTAAAGGCAAGCAAAATGGGACTTCTGTTAACTTTTGTTTTGGAGTACTTCTCAGCACTAAGGCTATCGAGCACCTTTGATTGAGTCTTGCCTTTGTAGGAAAGCCCACACCCTTTTGCTAATTAGGTCACAAGAGGTGTGAAGCCCTCAAAAGGTATGGAACCCTTGAGAGGTGTGAAGCTCTGGAGAGGTTTGAAGATCTCTGACCCTGAAAAAAGTACATATACTCTGAGGTTAGCATTTTGTTTCAGCTTCACTCATTGGAAGAGTGTTGGTGTGGATAGTCTGGGTAGCCGTTAAGGAGTTCCCTGGCTTTGAAAACCTAGATGTTGGTGCTTGTCTCTGGTAACTATATATGTACAACTTTGGTCAGACAGCTAGAAGCCTGCCTGTTGATTTGTGTTATTTGTTCTGTTTATATTTTTTTGTTTGTAATTTCTGTTCCTATTTGCTCTGAAGTTTAGGGTGCTGACTTTTTCCCCTGAACTAAGTGAATGATATATGTATGCTTGATTAAAGTAAAATTGTAAACCCCTTTAAGTTGGATTTCTTAGAAAAACAGATAAAAGAGCTTGTGCTAGCAGCCCTCCTACATGCTGTCGTTATTGACCTTACACAGAAACAGCAGCAGCACGTAGCATTGTTGATACAGGTGGGGGGAAGAGAGAGATGGGGAGAAAATTTGGAACTCAAAATCTTATGGAAGTGAATGTTGAAAATAAAAATAAATTAATTAATAATAAAAGGAAGTATAATAACAACAATGAAAACAGCCTCTGTCCTCCAGGATCTTACAATCTATGAGGAGAACAATATGTACTGGGAAATATGGAGACATTGAACATTTTCAAGAAGAGGAATGGCATGATCAGATCTGTATTTAGTCAGGTTCTTTTGATTAATGTAGTTGGAGAGGGGGGCAGCTAGAAGCAAGAATACTGGTGATGAGGTCATATCGTTTGGTATGATTTTCATGGTACCTATAACCTCTTTGTTTCTTTTGGAATCCTTTTTGGGAATGGGACTATCTAAATGAGGAGACTCCCAGGTTTGAAAGTTGAAAGAGACCTTAGATGCCACTGAGTCAAATTCTCTCATTTTATAGCTTAAAAAAAACAACTGAAGCAGAGACAGGTTAAGTGATAATCAGGCTCACAGAGTTAGTGAACGTTTGAGGCTGGATTTGAAGGCTAGTCCTCTAGATTTTGAGATAAATTATAATTTCTTTTTCATATTAACAACAAATTATTGAATTAGTACCTCTAGGTTGTTCAGGACATTGAACTGAAGGACATTGTTGAAGGATAAGATTGCTTTTCAGTCCTGGGTAGGAGACCCCACCCAAATAGAGAACCTTACAAAGTATTTAATCTAAGGTGAATTCTGGCCCATTGTGTTCCACTCAGCCAGGTATGAGCAGAAATGGATCCCATTTTGTCCTAGGCATGGGTAGCCTGGATGAGAGATAGGTCTCTTTGTACAACACCGAGTGATCAGAGTTCCTCAGGCTCTTAGTGGAATAAGCCCATTTCTCATTATAATATTCATTCTTCTTACTGTTAACCAATGCAAACTGATTGCCATCCTCAGGAGTCCACTATTTCAAGGGAATATAAGTACTGAGTGGGTTCCATGAGGAATTTTGGCATTAGAGAGTGCCACTGACCCATTTTATTAATTATCTCCTAGCATGATTAATAAAATGATTAATACCCAGAAAATAGATCTCTTGAAATTTGTATATGTCACAATTTCAATTCCAGTGTCATTTTTTGTGATACCAAACAACCTCCCAGTAAATGAGAGACAGCATGATGCCCTTGACAGTAAGATGGCCTTGGAGTTGGGCAGAGGGTACTACAGTTCTTGCTTCTGGCATATTATGACTGTAATTCTGGGCAAGTCACATCAGCTCTCAGTGTCCAAAGGTAATCTCTATGACTCCAACTGACACAGAAGATTCTGATTGGCAGGGAGAAATTCCTCACCAAGATCTTCTTATGGCAATGAAATCAGAGTATCAGTAAAAAAGGAATTTTAAAAAGATTGCAAATTAGTAGACATAAGTGATTATGGAATGGATACAGTCTACCTCAAGCCAGTAGGATTTGAGTTCAAGTTCTGCCTGATTAACAGAACTAGTGTTTTGTGACCATGGGAAAGTCACTTAACCCCACAGGGTTCTAGGCTACTCTCTGAGTGTAAATTACAGAGAAGGTGCCCACCTGAATTGATAGAAGGGGTTTCTTCCCTTCAGAATTCCATATTCTAATGAAAACACAGTTTTATTTCATATTAATTGCTATTAAATTTCCAGGGGAAAAATGCAATAAAACTACAGCAAATTGTTTCTCCCCTGCTGTAATTCATTTGAATATAATGCATATTTCCTATTTGCCCACTCTATGCATGCACTGTCTTGGGGTAAAGAGCATTATTCTTTGGAGGGCATTATACTTGGAAGAAAGTAACCCTCTTTAGCTGAATTCCATTTGGGACATTTGAAATTGGCTCTTCTTCCCTTGTCTCTGAATTTCCAGGAATAGAGATGATAATCAATTGCCAACACTAAATCTTTCTTCCTTACCAGCTATATCCCATGATTTCCCTCCAGCACGGAAACAAAGTATATTCTAAATAAGAGTTGGAGTCATTTGTATTATGCCTCAAGTGAAAACAAAGGACCCACTTTGGGGCCCTGTCATAAAATAGCACAGTCTTCCTATGGGCTGTAATTTCTAGAGATGCCAGGCAACATTGTCATTTTGTTATGTAGCTCAGTGATGTTGTGACCCATAATTCCATTAGTTTGTGAGCTTCTCAAGGGTAGAGATGTCTTTTGCTATTCTCTGTATCCCTGGCACTTAACACAGTGCCTGACATGTAAGAAGTGTTTAATAAATGTTTATTGACTGACTGTTTGGCATGATGCCCTTGACTTTCTTGTGCTCTGAGGATAGGCCAGCTGCCAAGTGGTTAAGTACTGGATTACAGTCCTTCCTCTCACACACATGTTATCATTTTGTGACCATTGGCAAGTTAATTAACTATTTGGTATCCGCATAATTCTCTAAGATGATTAAAGAGTTGCCAATCTGCCTTGAGGGAGATATTTTTCAAACCAGAAGATCTTCACACCAACAAAACCAAAGGTCTGGACCCACTTCATCACCAAATAACAAAATCACATTTTTAAAATTAATTTTGAATCTTAGGAAATTAAAGAAATCACTCTCTTTTCTCTGGATGAGGATAAAACAGTTTCAAAACTCTGGGATATGATACAAGCAACTTCTTGTAGAAAATCAGGAAAATGGCAGACCTCCTTGGTCATGTCTCTTCTCTGTGGAGGTGGGTGCATCACCATTGCTACCTTCATCATCACCATCACAGTATTTGCTGTGCT
Organism: Phalanger gymnotis; assembly: GCA_028646595.1. Lineage (NCBI taxonomy): Eukaryota > Metazoa > Chordata > Mammalia > Diprotodontia > Phalangeridae > Phalanger > Phalanger gymnotis. The sequence goes on along the minus strand of CM053622.1, from coordinate 801,191,366 downwards.
TGAACACTGAAAGGGAATAAACACTGCGTAAAATGGAGTACTTGTTATCATAAAAGATTAGTCATCCCCTCACGATGTACCTGGACAGACTTAGGAGTTCAGGACAAAGAGGTGGAGGGCTTTAGAGGTCATCTTGTCCAACTCTTTCATTTTACAGATACAGTAAGAAAGGACCAGAGAAAGAAATCCTCCAAACTTAGATACTAAGACTAGAGATGCTATTTGAACAGGGCTAGAAGTAGCTCTTGTGTGTTTGGGGCTAGCAGCCCCAAACATGAATTACTATAAAATTTATTAGGAGAAGTGCAAATGAATTGAATAACTTAACTAGGTCATGGCTACCAAGAGAGAAAAGATGACATCTGGATTTTTTTTCTATTTTACTTAACTATTAATTAATTAAAATTAATGTAAATTTCTGTTGTTTCTGTACTGATCCAGATTGGCAAGTATTATCAGAGTCCTTTTATATTTAGACACCATACAAAAAGGCTCCTCTCTCCCAGTCCTAGTTATATCTAAGGATTTTAGCTAAGGTATTCTGGCTTCAAATGCTTTACCAAGAAGATAAGAATAAGATGATGATGACTGCAATGATGATGATGATGATGATGGTGATTTTGGTGGTGGTGGTTCAGGCAGCAGGTCAAAAAGGCTGATTATGTGACAGTCATCTCACATGCCTGGGATGCACTGATTCCCTCTAGAATCTCTAGGTTCCTTCACATCTCATATTAAGGGATATCTACATGCCATCTTTTCTGATCTCCCCTACTGCTTGTCCTTTCACCAAAATGAATTTCTGTTTGTATTTTCATATACATTTCGTATATTCATCTAGAAAGACACACTTTCTCCCCAATAGAATGCATATTCTTTGAGAGTAGGTACTATGTCTATTTTGTCTTTTTATCCTCAGAAGCTAACATAGCGCCTGGTACATAGTAAGTGCCTAATAAATGCTTCTTGGTTGATTGAATCATAGTGTTGTTGTTTCAGGGCTGCATGAGACCTTAAAGACCATGGAGATAATCCTACCCTTAAAAAGTGAATGAGGAATCTCAGGCCCAGACACACATACACCCAGAGTCACACTACTGGTAAGTGTCTGAGACAGATCTAAATCCAGGTCTCTCCTGACTGCAGTTCCAGTGTCATATCTATTATTTCATGCTGTCTTATCTAATGAACTAGATGGTTGTCCAGGAATGTCAGTTATCTAGGGAAATTCTTACTAGTGAAAAGAATACTTGAAAAAGGAAAGCAAGGGAATAAAGATTCATATCATGCCTGTTATATGATAGGCACTATGCTAAACACTTTACAAGTATTATCACATTTGCTTTTCACAACTCTGGGACATAGGTGCTCTTATTATCCCCATTTTATTGTTGAAGATACCGAGTCAAACCAAGTTTAAGTGACTTGCCTAAAGTCACACAGCTGGAAAGTTTGGAACTCAAGTCTAAGAACTCAGGTTTTCCTCAGAATGAAAGAATTGAACTCTATGGCTTCTAAGTTTCCACCCATCTCTAGCCCTAATGTCCCATGAATGTCCATTCTGGACCCTTTCTCAATAAACCACAATACATACCTATACACTTAAAAACAAACATTTGTTGTTGCTATTGAGTCATTCTAGTCATGTGGTTTGCCATTTCCTTCTCCAGCTCTTTTGCAGAAGAGAAAACGGAGGCAAGCAGGATTAAATGACTTGCCCAGAGTCACACAGCTAGTAAATGTCTAAGGTAAGATCTAAACTCAGGAAGATGAGTCTTCCTATCTACACTCCTGGCACTTTACCTATCGTTCCACCTAGCTGTCCCAAAACAAACATACAAACAAATAAAAACAACTTGAGATAAAACAGAAAGATGCTTGTGCTTAGTGCCAAAAGACCTAGGTTTAAATCTTGACTCTGACCCTTTATTATGTGTATTACTTTGGACAAATCACTTTATATCTCAAACTCGGTTTCCTGATTTGTAAAATTCAGGTTAATTATATGATTTCTAAGGTCTCTTCCAGCTACATCTATGATCCTTTCACTGTGTGTGTGCATATGCACATGCATGCTTGTCATTTCCATGGTGGTTTTTACCTATAAATATGTAATCCTATGTTTAGTCTCCTATAAAAGATATGCTAACTGCATTTAGTTCTTAGAAACTGTATCTCTTTCTGCCTCCAGAAAAGGCTGCATAGTAGAGTTAAAATGGAATTGCAATAAGAGTCATAAGACCTGGCTTCAAATACCAGCTCTTTTTATTTTACCCTTGAACAAGTTCCTTCCCTTCTCTGGGCCTCATTTTCCTCCTTGGTCAAACCAAGGCAATTGGCTTTGCTGACCTACCTCCCAGTCCTACCCCAGACTGGCATCCTCCCATCTCCTCCACAGCTAAGTTCCCTCTTCCTCTGAGCAGACCTGACTCCTTGCTTTGGATAGGACGATAAGAGAAGGCACCTTTGGGAGGCACCACAAGCATTAGGTGAAGGTGAGCCAGCGGGCAGCCCCAGCTCCCTCAGGTCCACTTAGAAAGCAAACAGCAGCCCAAATTGTGCTGTCTTGTCGTTCCTTTTTTCAGCTGAATAGGTAAACTTTGCTGTGTGGGGCTGACTGGCCAGATGCCCAATAGCAGCCCAACGTCCCTATGGGCCCCCGTTATGAATGCTTAAGCAAATTAGCTCTAAATAGAAAATGTAACATATGGATCAGTAGATAATGTTTCATTATAAATGATAGAAGTCTCAGGGGGGTGGGGGAGGGAGAGGAATACTGCTTCCCTTCAGACTAAAGGCATTCTGTTCTGTTTCTTTCTGTTCCAGTCTTACTCTCCATTCTGGTTTCCTCAGACAGTGGATGCCAATGGCCAGCTCCTTCCCAACTGAATAATCAATGTACTTTTTTTTAGTTGTTCTGTTTTTTAAACATATTTTTAAGCTGCTTTTCTTGGTTGTGTCTCTGAGTTGTCAGTCTGTCAACAGAGACACTTCAGAGTTTACAAAGGTTAGCAGCTCACCAAATTTGCTGTTTTGAAAGAAAGGGCACTGTGAGTTTCCAAAAATCTGCTTGAAGCCATATCCCTCGACAATGTGAAAGATGACTCAGAGCCAGTTCTCATCTCCTGTTTACCCATAGAAATGTTTTGTCTTACCCTTGTATACGAATGGAATCTCAGTGTTGGAAAAGCCATCGGGGTCATAGATTCCAGCTTGTCTTCCACTGCATGGTTGCTCTCAATACCACGGTTAGCACATGGTTGCTTAACCACTCTTTGAGGCAATGTAATGTAAAGAATAGAGAATTGGATTTGGAATCAGGAAGACCTAGGTTCAAATTCTCCTTCAGACATGATACTGAGCAAATCTCTTAACCTCTCTGGGCCTCGGTTTCCTCATCTGTAAAAGGAGGGGCTTGAATTTGATGACTACGTAGATCTCTTCCAATTCTAAATCTATGATATTAGGATCCCTTGACCTCCAGTGTGGAAAAGTTCACTATGGTTCCTCAAAGTTCTATCACTGAGCTTGAACTGGAAACCTTTCCAGTTGAAAAGGTCTTGACACACCTTGAATTCATAAGAATACAGAGGTAGAGGAACGGAGAATATGTACATAAAAAAGCTACAATTACAGAGACCCAACATGCTTTCTGAATAAAGAAGATGCCACTAAAAGTCCTTATTTGCTGCCTCATTGTTGTATGAAGGTGATTTTGCCTTCTCAAAATTCCCAAAGCAGCACATCCTTATCTTTGATTTTTAGATTCTTACCTCTGATTCTTAGAAATCTAGTGTTGTTTTTAGGAACTAGGGCTGAAAACAGTCTGAAAAGCCTTCTAGTACATCCTTATCACTTCACAAATGAGGAAATTGAGGCCCAAGATGGCCATGGCATCATAAATGTTACAGGTTGGTTGATTAAGAGCCAGAAAGGGGCTGACATCATCTAATTAAGCTCCTTCTCTTTTCAGATGAGGAAAGTGACATTTCGAAACTTGCCCAGAGTCCAAAAGCTATAAGACAATCCAGGCACTCATTCTCTTGAGGGTGAGTATGGGGGAAACTTTACTAGTCTTCTCACCCCCATGGAATCTCAAACATTCAGGGACTCCTTATTCTGTACATTTTAAGGGCATCTTTTTCTTCCTCCTCCTTTTGGTTCTCTGGTCTCAGCCATGTCCCTGCTTACAGGCTTCTCCATCAATAGATGGGCAACAGCAATCCCACTTCTAAAGAGCCTGTCAGTATTCTAGTCAGCTGCTCTGAGAAAAAAAAATACATTTACTGTGAAAGAGGCTAAAACTGGAATATCATAAATGCTTGAACTGGAGGGGACCTCATAGACTGCCCAATATAGTACACCTGTTTCATAGAAAAGCAATGGAGCTGCCAAGCTGGTGAGATGGGAAGAATATTCCATTTGGGATCACAGGAACTGAATTTTTATCTTGCCATTTATGTGACCATGGCCCAATTAATTAACCACTTTGGATCTCACTGCTTTAAGTCTAAAAGGAGAGAGCTGCACTACATTGCTTCTGAGATCCTTGACATCTAAGGCTATTATTCTATGAACCATTCCAAGATCAAATAAATGACTGAACTATGACATGATTCTAGGTCCTTTGATTCTACATGTGGCCTACATGCATGTGTCATGATGACTAGTAGCTGTGACTTGGCTCTGTTTTGATTACCATAACTAATGATAGAATTATATGAGAGTGATCTTTTTTTCCTCCTAAACAAGCATAACTTCCAGACAGTGTGTGCCTTCCATAATGGATTCTCATAGCAATGTAGAGGTAGAGGGACAGAGAATCAGGGCATAAGAAGAGCTACATTTGCAGAGATCTGATATCCTTTCTAAATAAAGGGGGCCCCACTAAGGTCTTTATCAGATGCCTCATTGTTGTATAAAGGTGACCCTGCCTTCTCAAACTCATTCCACTTGAACTCAAGGTGTGTCAAGGCCTGCTCATATGGAAAGTTTTCCAGTTCAGGCTCAGAGGTAGAATAGATAGTCTTCTCAGTTTAAGCATAAGTAAACTGGAAACATTTATCACAAGACTGGTCTCTCATAAATTATTTAGACCATAGCAACTCTTGTAATAACATTCAAGTTTTATGAGTTATAATTATATCATTCAGTTTCCAATGCATGTTCCAATAATAACTCTTTGAAGTAGGTAATGATATAAGTATTATTCACATCATTACAGATTAGGAAATTGAGGATCAAAGAGATAAATACCTTTTAAAAAAAGAAATTAGATTTGAGATTTCATTGGTGTAAGTGACTCCCAGTGGGGCATCTCTGTTCAATGGCAAATTGACATTTGTTCCCTAAATTACTGTGCCCCCTGAGAGGGTGAGTGACTTGCTCAGGGTCACACAGTGAATAAGGATCAGAGTTGGTACTTGAACCCAGCTATCCCTGATACTAAAGTCAGCTCTCTCCGCTATAACATTCTGCCTCTTGTACCAATATGAGTCACTTATCCACCTGCTTCCTTGATTTCCTTATCTTATCTTTATTTTTTCTTATCAAATGCCAATTCCAAGGCTAAGAGATATGAACTGACAATCCTAGTGTCACATAAGTTCTAGGATTTGAACCAAGGCCAGTTTGAACTGACTTCAGAAATCCAGGCCCAAGGAGGCAGAGACAAGATGGCAGAGTAAAGGCAGGGACTCATCTGAGTTCTCCCCCAAACCCCTGCAAATACCTGCAAAAAATGACTCTAAACAAATTCTAGAGCAGCAGAGCCCACAATAGGAAGGGGTGAAGCAAATTTCTAGCCCAAGACAACTTGGAAGGTAGGCAGGAAAGGTCTGTTGCACCTGGGTGAAAGAACATAGACCAGTACGGGCTGTGCCAATGAAGACCAAGCCCCAGCAAACTTGGAGCAGGCCTTGGTAGTGACTGAATCAGCACTGACAGTGGCTGCTTCTAGATCTCAGCCAACAGACTATTAGGGGGTTGAACAACTGGACGGAAGTTTACAAGGTTCTCTTTGCTAGCACCACCTCTCTTGCTTTGCCCATACTCAGATCTGGGTCACAGTCTTGGGTGGTTATGCCAGGAGGACGAGCACTAGCATAACAGAGCTTTTCGTAGGAGGAACCCTCCTCACAGTTCAAGGGCAGAAAATAGTGCTTGTGGTTGCACACAGAGCAGAGCACAGACCAGGAGAGGAGTAAACACCTCTCCTTAGATCAAACCAACTTGGAAGAACTGAAAACTTATAGGTCCCTAGAAGCATCTCTGAAAACAGCTGCAGCAAAGCCCTGAAGATTGGGATACTGCTCTCTCTACCCTGGAAGTAGAGCCCTACTTTAACAAACAATTAAAATTCAAGTAATAGGCTAGAAAAATGAGCAAACAATGGAAAAAATCTGACTATAGAGAGTTTCTATGGTGACAAGAAGATCAAAAACATACTCCGAACAAGACAACAAAGTCAAAGCTCTGACATCCAGTGCCTCCAAGAAAAATATGAATTGGTCTCATGCCATGGAAGAGCTCAAAATGGATTTTGAAAATCAAGTAAGAGAAGTAGAGGAAAAATTGGGAAGAGAAATGAAAGTGACGCAAGAAAATTTAAAAAAATGCGTCAAAAGTTTAGTAAAGGAGACGCACAAAAAATATTGAAGAAAATAACACCTTAAAAAGAAACTAGGCCAAATGGTAAAAGAGGTCCAAAAAAACAACAAGAAGATACATTCCTCAAAAAGCAGGATTAGCCAAATGGAAAAGAATGTACAAAAGCTTACTGAAGAAAATAATTCCTTAAAAATTAGAATGGAACAAATGGAAACGAATGATCTTATGAAAAATCAAGAAATGACAAAACAAAGCCAAAAGAGTGAAAAAAAATAAAATACAATGTGAGATATCTCATTGGAGAAATCAGTGCTTTAATTACCCCCACACAGTTGTTCTGAGAAATGTGCTTAATAGATCAGATGCTATAGAAATAAGAGACATGATCAATCAATGAATTCATCAACAATCAGAATTTATTAAGCTTCTACTATATGCTGGTCTATATTAGTTGGGAATCCAAAGAAAAGAGAAAAAAAATTATTCCTGAGGAACTTAGATTGTATAATAGCAGATAATATGTACATACAATACATAGCACTTTGTACATAGTGTGTTTGTGCGTATCTATATCTATAATCTATATGTATATCCATATATCTTTCTATCTCTCCATCTGTATCTCTTTATGTATATGTATGTATTTATACATGTATACATACAAATTTATATTAAATTACATGGATATAGATATACAGAAAGAGAGCAATAATATATGTTTACATATCTGCATCCTTAAGTACTTATACACATATGGAATAAATAGAAAATAATTTGTTGTTGCTAAGTCATGTCCGATTCTTCATAACCCTATTTGGGGCTTTCTTGGCAAAGACACTGGAGTGGTTTCCGTTTCTTTTTCCATCTCGTTTCAGAAATGAGAATACTGAGGCAAACAGGGTCAAGTGACTTGCCAGGGTCACACAGCTAGTAAGTTTCTGAGGCCAGATTTGAACTTGCGTCTTCCAGACTCTGGACCTGGCTTTCTGTGTACTTTGGCACCACCTAGCCCATTTACACGTTAGTTAAAAACAAAGTCGTGGGAGGGTGATAGAATCTACAAAGATCAGGATAGTTTTCATGTCAAAAGCAGTGCATGAGCTGGGCTTTGAAGCAAAAAAGATATTTATGAGGGTGAAATGGAGAGGGAAGTCCAGGCGTGGAACACAGCTAATGCTAAGTCATGGAGGTAGGTGATGGTGTGTTGTATGGGAGAGAAAGACATGATGTCAAGGGAAGGGAAATAATGCACAGTGAAGATAGAAAGATAGTTTGGAGTTAGGTTATGACTTGCTTTAAAAGACCAAAAGCAGATGCTGTATTTGATCTTAGAGGCAACAGAAAACCACTGGAGTTTATTGAGTAGGGGGTCGGTTTTGCATTAAAGGAAAAATCTTGTTAGGCCCCATGTGAAGGATAACTTGGAGTTATTAGGAGACTTTCTGTAGAGTCCTCAATGAGGAGGCTATTGTGCTAGTCCAAGAGAGAGGGAAGAACTAGTCTAGGCCAGGAAAGAGCCTGAACTATGGTGGTGGCTCTGGAGTCAAGAGAAGGGGTCAGATGCAAAATATTTTGTGGGGTGAAAATGGAAAGATCTGGAAACTGATTGGGAATATAGAATAAGAGAGAGGGGTGGAGAATAATATCAAGGTTATGGATGAGGGAGACTGTCTTTGGTAGAAATAAGGAGGTTTAGAAGAGAAGGGGATATGAAGGAAAAGATAAGGCTGATTTGTTTGTTTGTTTTGTTCAATGCATTGAGTCTAAGATGTCTCTGGGAAATCGAAATGCCAGATGCCAACCAGAGAGCAGAGGGCCCAACAGGAACAGTGGGGCCAGTGTTTGTGTGTGAGTGTGTGTTTGTGTGTGTACATGTGTGTGTATGTGTGTAGCTTGTAACGGATGCTGTATTGCTGCTCCTAGTTGCTTACTAGATACAGATCCAATTATTCCTAAACCCTACCTGAGGTAAGAAATGAGTCCTGCCTCACTCTACTCCCTGGGCCTCATTCATTTTTCTTGCTAGTCATTCATCAGAGATAGCTTCTGCCTTGCCATTGCTTCAAGGTCCATCAGGCTTTTCCATCTACCCTGAAGCTAAACTCTCTGATGTTTTATTACTTCCCCAGATAAAAACATGAGCTTCTTGAGAGCAGAGACTTTCACTTTTCTATTTGTATCTCTGAATTTATTCCAGTATTTGGGATAGTGAGCTCTTAGTAATTTTTTTTTCTCATTCTATTCCATCTAGTTGGAAATGTTTAGTAGAACCATAGGATCACAGATTTCCAGGTAAAGGGGACCTTAGTGGCCAGTAAGTAGCTGACTTAGTAAAGGAGTAAAAATAATACATCCTCTTGTCTCCCAAAACTTACATTCTACAGGTGAGAAATGACAGGTACCCAAAACACAAGAATGGCTTAACACTCCAATGTCCCAGTGGATGGAGACAGTCAATGGTTGGACCATAGAACCATCAAAGAATGAAAATCAATATGACGAGCAAACTAAGTGGCATCTAGGAGGTGGCAGGAAGAGGACATGGAAAGAAGATAATTTGCCCCAGTCTTAGATCCCAACAGAGCCAACCACACATGGTCCAGCAATGCTTCAGCCCTACAAATCTGTTTTGTTGGGGTTGAGAGAAACAACTAGCAAAAGGCACAGGAATTCTGGGGATTTCTGCAGCTTTACATGGATAAGAAAATGTATGTTGAATGTTGTCCCTATATAAAGCATGTTAAGTGTTTTGGACACACTTTAAATGAGATTATTATAGACTGAGAAACTGTGCCTGCCTTAATTAGAAAAAATCTTGGCACTCATACCGGGAAGCTAATTGGCACCATCAAAGCATTGAATGATTCCTAATTTTGCTAGTTAGAGGCACACCTGGTGCCTCTGCCTCTCAATAATATCCAAAGACTTGGGGAGAGAGGATATAAAAAGTAACAGCTGCTGCAGAACAAACATTGTAGGCACACACAGTGTCAGGGAGATATATATGTGTATATCTATGTGCGTATATATAAAATATGCACATATATGATAAATACATGTCATATACATATGCACATATGCACGTATGCGTATGTATATACATACATGGGTATGTATTCATAGGGTATGATTTATTATAGTAGAAAAAAGTAGGATTTATAGTTAAAGCACTTAGGTTTTAAATCCAATTCTGCAACTTATTAATTATGCCATTTCCCTTCTGTGGGTGTATGTTTCTTCCTCTTTAAAATCAAAGGGTTGGATTTATATCATTCTTGAGGGTACTTCCTATCTCTGGCATTCTGTGTTGTAAGGTCTCTTATGACCTGGATCTCCTTTATTCTAAGGCGCCTCCCAGATCTGACATTCTGTTTCTAAGGCCTCTCCCAGCTTTAACATTGTGTTCTAAGGCCTCTCCCAGCTCTGACATTCTGTGTTCTAAGGCCTCTTCCAGATCTGACATTCTGTGTTCTAAGGGCCCTCCCAGCTCTGACTTGCTGTGTTCTAGGGCCCCTCCTAGCTCTGAAGGTCTGTGTTGTAAAGTCACTAAGGACTCACTCAGCTTTGGTATTCAGCATTCACTGGTACACTGTTTGCCTCAGTTTCCTGATCTCTAAAATGGGGATGATAATAGCATCTACAAGGGATTTTTTGAGGCTAAAATGAGATGCTTTTAAAGTATTTTGAAAAGCTTAAAGCCCCTATATTAAAGCTAACCATGCGGGTCAATTCTAATTCTGGTATTCTGTGTTCTAAGGTTTCTGACATTCTGTTCTAAGATCTTTCCTAGCTTTTCTACATAATTTTATATTGTCTCTTTTATACTAGGTAAAAGGTTTGTTTGAAGCCAGGTCCCCTCTTTGAAATTGTATCCAAACATTTAGATCTGAAAAGGACACAATTTCGCTTTTAGTCCAGCCCAACTATGGAAACTGAAACCAAGAAAGGGAGCTTGTTCCTTGTCACACAGCTGTTAAGTAGAAAAGGCAAGATTACCTTTACTGCCACCTTCCAATTCAGGGCCTGTTTTACATCAGAGGGCTTCTTCCTTCCCTTCTCTATGAAGCAGGAATCTTGGGCTGGGTGTTTTCTCAGCTTCCTTTAGGCAGTAACACCTGTGGTCCTACGGGGACAGTTCTAACTTCTGAACCTTTATTGCTGATGTTCACTCATTTTAGTTGTGTCCACTCTGTGTGACCCCATTTTTAAGTTTTCTTGGCAAAGATACTGGAGTGGTTTCCATTTCCTTCTTCAGATCATTTTACAGATGATGAAACTGAGGCAAACCAGGTTAGGTGACTAGCCCAGAGTTACACAGCTAGGAAGCATCTGAGACCAGATTTGGAAACCGATTGGGAATATAGAATAAGAGAGAGGGGTGGAGAATAATATCAAGATTAATGGATGAGGGAGACTGTCTTTGGTAGAAATAAGGAGGTTTAGAAGAGAAGAGGATGTGAAGGAAAAGATGAGGCTGATTTGTTTGTTTGTTTTGTTCAATGCATTGAGTCTAAGATGTCTCTGGGAAATCGAAATGCCAGATGCCAACCAGAGAGCAGAGGGCCCAACAGGAACAGTGGGGCCAGTGTGTGTGTGTGTGTGTGTGTGTGTGTGTGTGTGTGTGTGTGTGTGTGTGTGTGTGTAGCTCGTAATGGATGCTGTATTGCTGCTCCTAGTTGCTTACTAGATACAGATCCAATTATTCCTAAACCCTACCTGAGGTAAGAAATGAGTCCTGCCTCACTCTACTCCCTGGGCCTCATTCATTTTTCTTACTAGTCAAGAAAAGAGCAAGGCCCAGAGAGGTTAAGCACCTTGCCCGAAGTCACACAAGTGGCTGAGCCAATAATTAAATTCCTATCCTCTTACTTGAAACATCCTTCCCTTGTGCTGTTCACTTCCTTCTATATTCTTCAGATTAGCAAATAAAGAAAAGTCAAAATAGTTATGTTGGAAAGATGCCTGATCTTAGACTCTGAGTTCCTGAGTTCACATACTTCCTCTAATATTTACTAGATAGTTGTACATAGAAGATTTGTAGTTTCATGTGCAATCATCTTTTTTTTAATTATACTGTTATGATTATTATATTATTATTGTAAAAATGCTTGGTTTATTCCATGAATTAAAAGTAAAATAAATAAATGTTTTTAAAAAAGAAAATTATATGATTACTTTATTATAGATTTAAAAAAAGAATAGCAATTTGTACGTAACAGATTTGCAGTTTCATGTACAATGACTTTTTATAGTTCTACTATGTTATGGAATTTTTTTTCGTTTCTTAAATTCAGAATAAAATAAATAAAATTAGGAAAAATGTTTAAAAAAACACTTACTTGCTGTGTGATGCTGGACAATTCATCTATCCTTGCTGTACCTCATTTTTCTCATCTGTAGAAGGAGATTAACCAGCTTTCTCTACATCTACCTCACAGGCAAAAACAATCCTTCCCCTCGTTACTTCCATTCTAATAGGGGAGACAGCAGGTGAATAAACCAGTATACACATAGGTTACCTTATGGAAGGTTACCTTAAAAGAGAAGGGTCTAATTACCAGGGAAACTAAGAAAAGACTCTTACAGAAGGTAGAGTTTGAGTTGAGACTTGGAAGGAGATGGAAATGAGGGTGGGAAGTAGAAGAGATATGGTGGGATAGCCAGTGAAATTTCAGCATATAGATAGAAGATGGAAAATTATGTAAAAGTGAAAAGTAGGCCAGGATGGCTGAATCCTAGCATGTTTGAAGAGGGAAGAGAATGTAAAGAAGATTGGAAGGGTAGAAACTGTCCAGGTTGTGAAAAAGGTACAAATTGAATACCCAAAAGAGGACTTTATATTCTATCCTGAATATAATAAGGAGTTTCTGGAATAGGAGGATGACATGGCATTACTATCTGAGCTTTAAGAAAATCATTGTGTCACCTGTGGAGAAACTCCAAATGTACATGTACTTCCCCTTATCATAGGCCTCTTCTTCACGAATGGGTTAAGAACTCCTTTCCTGGAACACACTGCTCACATCTAACTTTTTAATTAAATCAAAGTCTTTGGCGGAAGGGCCTATGACACCTCAGAAGGAATGAGTTCACAAGCAGGGATACAATGTCATTAATCTGTAGAAATAGAATATTCTCTTCCAAAACTATGAGTGCTAAAGGCAGAAATAGCTTTATCTGGCATGAGCCGGAAATTTCTATTTCTGAGGTCTGGAAAATTCCCCCATGCCAAAGATTGACAGTTCCCAATTCTTATGAAAAACGAATCCCTGCTCTGTCTCTAACCTTTCCTGTACTCTTGGATAAGTCTTTTCTTTGTCCCTCCACCTCCATCATTTTTTTTTAAATCTGGAGAGTGGCGATGTGAATGCCATCCAGTTACCCAAGGTACTTAAAAGGATTCATTCATCTCTATGAATGGAACTGGTTGAAATAGTAGGGTGGTATGTAAGTGACCACTTCAGCCTTTCTATGGAATATGCTCCTTGGAGGTCAAAGTAGTTTAAAGAAAGGAATTTGTGGACTGGTGTCACTACTGCTATCTCTCCCAGGATTCTACTCCATAGAACAGTCAAGGAAGGAAGTTCTTTGTTGATCATCCACTCTTCTGCTGAGGGCTTAAGAGCTATGTTTCCAAAATAGGGCACAGATGACTTAACTAGATCAAATGCCTTTTGTACTAGCAAAGACTTACACACAAGGATCACCTATCTCCCAGATAAATGCCTAGATAGACTGCAAAGGGTGGTAAAAAAGGGATGCAGAATTAGGCCAAGGAAAATAAGATTCTGCTTTTTTTTTTCAGGAGAAAGTCTGGAACTCATAGGTCACTCATCAGTTCCAGAGCAAGTGGGTTGCATTGATTTAATCATACTGACTGCTCTGGATCATTAGTCCCATGGAGAGGGTGGTAAATTTGGAATGAGACGACAGGACTTCACATCCTGAGTCTGTCACTTGCTTCCTGTGTGACTGAGTAAATCATGATACCTCTCTGGGTCTCAATTCCTCATCTGCAAAATAATCTGGTTGGAACAGACAATCTCAAAGGTCCCACGTAGTTTTAAATCAGGAATCCTAAGATATGTAAAATCACAGAAGCTGTACTAGATGGTCACTAATCTTTTAAACTGACTTCCAAAACTAAATCTATGATTGTCTATTCCCATGATCTGTAAAATGAGAAGGCTGGCATTTAAAAATGCCTTCTAGTTTGGTTTTTTTTTTCCTTTCCCTGGAGGCATGTGACTTGCCCAAGGTCACACAGCTAATAAGTGTCAAGTGTCTGAAGCTGGGTTTGAACTCAGGTCCTCCTGACTCCAGGGCCACCTCACTGCCCTTCCCTCCTAATTTTAAAACTATGACGCCATATTCTTCTGTGTCCTGCAATACAATAACTGTTGTTCCTACTGTTGTCTGTAGTCTGTTTCAATGTTAAATCTAGGATCTTTTCTTAGGAATCTTCAAATAAGAGAGGTCCAGCTCTGAACTGATGAACTCTGTGATCCTCAAAATGAGTACATTGGACTAAATAACCTTTCAAGTCCCTTTTAGTTCTAAGAATCAATGAGTCTGTGAACCTATGCATTGTAGGCATCATCTGGATATTTTGCCCAAAAAAACCCCCACAAGACTGCTTCTTTCTTCAAACTTTTCTAAAAAAAAAAAAACCTGCTATGTCTTCACTTTTAACTTCACAAAGATGTAGGCATTGACAGAAAAAGGGAATGGAAGCCTCTTTGTGATCTACCTTCTGTTTGCTTCAAGATCCCATAAGGAAGACCAGGAGGGGACACGAGTCAAGGATTATAGCCAAGCATGCCTGAACCTCAGTATTTGAGTGGAATTGTGGAGTCCTGAAAAGAACACTGTATTTGGAATCAGAGGACCTGAGTTAGTATATTGGGGCTACTACTTACAATCTATGTGAACATGGTGGGGTGGAGCCAAGATGGCTGCATGAAAACAGCATCTTACTGGAGTTCACTCACAAGTTCTGTCAGATTCTGATAAAAAAGTGAATTTGAACAGATTTGAGAGAGTTAGAAACTGCAAGCAGTCTGAGTGGGGCAAATTTCCCAGCCAGGAGAGTCTGAAAGGCCAAAGGAATGAATCTGTGGGCTAGGAGAACGCTTGGCTTGTGGAGCTGATCCAGACAGCACCAAGGCAGAAGGGAAACACACATGGGAGACAGGCTGGGAGAAAGCCTGGCGCCCGAAACCAGCAGAGATCCCCAGGCCTCCCAACACAAGATGGCAGTCTGTGGAAGCGACAAGATCCAGCACAAGGCCACCAGCTGTGAAAAATCAACTCCTAAGGCTTGCAGCCCAAAGGTATGAAATGCGATTTCTTGAACTTCCAGGAGACATAATGGCCAGGTAAATGGCTCTAATCCCTCCCCTCCACAACCAGAGAATTCCTTGGAAAAAAATGCTGGAATAGAAAAGAAAGAACTGGGGCTTCAGTGGCCAAGTATTGGGAGTACCCGAGTCCCAGAGGGGCAGAGCCAGCAGGGGTCAACACCAGGAGCCCAGATGTACTCATGCTCCCCCAGGGGAAGTGCCAGACATCAGCTCAAACAAGAAACAGCTGAGACCATTGCTGAAGAGCAACAGTACTGGAGGACAACCCCAGGGGAAGAGGAGATTTTGGGCAGCCAGACCCCCTCCCCCACACCTCAGGAAACTGAAGGCTATACTTCATGAAGCCAACAACTAGACTCACAATCCCCAGAATAAGAAAGCTGGGACAGAGAGCCCTGAGCCCCAAAAGCAGAAATTTATTGTAAAGCCAGGAAAAGGCTAACCAACATGAAGAAGAACACAAAAAAACCGAGGACCATTGATTCTTTTTATGCAGACAGGCATGATCAAAATACCAATTTGGAAGAGGATAGCAATAACACTATACACACATCTGATACCTCAAAAGGTAGTGCGAACTGGTCTCAAGCCCAAAAAGCATTACTGGAAGAGCTAAAGGAGGATTTTAAAAACCAAATAAGGGAGGTAAAAG
>CM053622.1:801157130-801175242 GCA_028646595.1 Phalanger gymnotis | reverse complement strand
AGCTGCCCCACCTCTGCTGCCCCAGGGGCAAATGGCCGGAACCGCAAACTCAGTCACACAGCTTTTCCCACTAACCTTCTCTGCTGTCTTTGCTCTTTGCGGGTTGAGAGGTCTGGTACATGCCACAGCTCAGTATTTCGGGATGCCAGGGCACTCTCCGCTCGTCTCCTGGTCTGGTAGGTCCGCGTCTGGTCTGTTCACGCCTTGCGCGCTGGGCTCAGCTCCGCTCCCCTCCACTGGGGGCTGGGAGGTCCGTGTGGGACCGACCTTACCTAGAGACCATCCAGGCTGTCCTGGGGTGGGACCCTGCTTCCCTCTGCCACTTTGTGGGTTCTGCAGCTCTAGAATTGGTTCAGAGCCATTGTTTTATAGGTTTTTGGAGGAACTTGGTGGGGAGCTCACGCCAGTCACTGCTTCCCAGCCGCCATCTTCGTTGCTCTCAAATTAGTAAAAACAACAACAAATTGGTGCTATCCCCAAACCCATTAGTTTGGAAATCTGTCCTTATCAGCGGAGATTAATGACCTACTCTGTGGGAGGGATGAGGCAGCCCTGGTAAGAACTAGAGGGCTTCAGTCTTTTCAGTTTTCTTTGTTTTTCAATCCTTCTTTAAGCGATGAGTCACTTCAGGTACTCCTGGCTCCCAGCTTCAAGAGGGGAGATGGAAGAGGCCTACCCCACTTCAGGGTGCTGAAGGAAAAGACTCTGAGAAGACAGAAGAGGATCCATCAGTCTTCATCATAGCCCTATCTTCAGGTTGCTACACTAGAGAATGAGGAATTTGCCTTAAGTATGAGCAAAAACTCACCATTTGTTAGGTGAGCTGAGTTATTTCGATCCCAATTGGAGAGTTTCTTCATTCTGTATTATCAGGCACGTATTCTCATATATAGAGATACAGATACAGATACAGATACAGATACAGATACAGATACAGATAGAGACAGAGATAGAGATCGAGAGATAGAGATAGAGACATATGTGTGTGTGCTTATATATGTATATATATACACACATACTCACACACACACATATATATATACTCCTTCTGTGATTTCTTTTTTTTGCTACCAATAAGGATAGGTAGTAGGTTTTCTTGCCCAAGTGTTATATGTCAATGTGTCTTCACTGTGGAATTGATATTTGATTGAAAAGAGCCTTGGGTATAAAGCTTGAGATCCTCCTTCCTCCCCCAAATGATACCACAATTAGACATTAGTGAGAATCTGATTATATCCCCTAGACTAATAATATTTAAGGGAGCTGATAGATATGATTCAAACCTGGTACCCTGTCCCCCGAGGAAGGCCAAGTGATTTTTAGCCCCAGTTTCCTGTTCTGCCTCCTGATGGGAATTAAAGTTTTACTTGAAGAAGACTAGAGGAAAAAGAAGATAAAGATGTCTGTTCTACCTCACTTGGAGCTATACAATGACATCCTCATACCATAAGTCTGGCATCTCTACACAAGAGGAGTACTAGTTGTAGTAGTAGTAGTAGTAGTAGTAGTAGTAGTAGTAGTAGTAGTAGTATATTTTGGAAACTTTAAAATATTATATACACACACACATATGTATATATGTCCATTATTATCATTTCTCTTTATGGTTTCCAAAGCACTTTCCTCAAATCACTTCTATGACACAAGTATCTAAGTCATATATTATGGCATGGACCATTGATATCATTGGTTTAGTGACCTCTGAGGGAGGAAACTTGTCTATTAATGCAAAGTCAGCAGCTATTCTGCAACTTAAGAGTTTTAAGAAGGTTGCCTAGGGCACTGAAACTTCAAGTCACTTGCTCAGTCACAAAGCCAGCATAACTCAGAAACTAGACCTGAATATAAGCCTTCTTGACACAGAAATGGGAGATCTGTGTACTATCTATTTTCTCCATCTTATTGAGAAGAAAACTGACTAATTCTGAGTCACAGAAATAACTCTGTAGTAAGGAACAGGCTTTGGATTCAAAACCACATATATCTGATTCCTTTGCTACCATTTTAGGTACAATTTCAAATACTATTTTCAAATCGTCTAATCGTTATTCAAATGTCTGGAGAATTCAAAATCTGGGTAAGTTGAAGTGGGGGGTAGGAAGTTAAAAAAAAGGAAGGGAGCTGGTTCATCTCCATTGGTCAGTCCAGTGGGAGACCCACATAACCAACATAAAATAATTGATATTTATACAAACCTTTACAATTTGTAAAGCTTTCTTACATAAATTTGAGCTTCGTAATAATGCTATGAAGAAGTTCTTATGGTATCATTACTCTCTTTTGACAGATGAAGAAACTGAGGATAGAGCAGTAAAGTTATTTTGCTAGGGCTCCCATAACCAACAAACATGAGAGGCAACATTTAAAACTGGGTTTTCCTGACTTCACGCTCTAGGCGTGTTATCCCCTCTAAGTCATAAATAGGGTGTGCTCGGGAAAGCACTGTCTTGCTACTGTCTAGGGGACAACATTGTGCACTGAGCAGTAATTCCTTATGCCCAAAGTCTTGCGGCTTACTAACCACAATTTGCAAAAGAAGCTATGATGAAGCTAAATAGATTTAACTTTGGCTGTAGTCAGAAAACATAATTCCCCAAGCCAAAGATATTCAGCAATAATTTCATATCCTAGCTCACTTGATTTGCATTGCTAATCAGAAGCTTTATCTGATAATTGCTTTCTGTATATTTAGCCCTACAAATACAATTCTCCATTGTGTGCCCAAATTGCTTGGGCAATATTTTGAGGACCAAGGAACTTGAAGAGAGTTTTGCACAAGTAGAAAACTATTTTTTTTCCTAAGGAATGTCTGGGTTACATCTAGACAGATTGAATAAAGCATATTACTTCACAACCTTCTAGAATCTTCTAAATCCCCTAGTTGAAAATTTGGATTTGGTCACTGAGTAACAGTAGATCACCTATTTAGAGCTAGGTGGAGCATGGAAGATCATGTAGAACAGGGGTTCTTAGATTGGGGTCCATAATTTTTTTCATTATTTTGATAATAGTATTTTAATATAGCTGGTTACCTTTGTTTTCCACTGTATTTTATTTTATCTATTTAAGAACATTATTCTGAGAAGTGGCCCACCAGACTAACAAAGCAGTTCTTGTCAAAAGAAGAAAAAGGCTGATAACCTTTGATGCTAGTCCTACCTCATCATTTTACAAATGAGGAAACTGAAGCCCCAAAAGACTATATGACTTACCATAGTCTACATGTATATATTTGTCCATCCATTCATGTGATATCTAACTGGACTTATAATTTTGAAAGGATGGGGCTGCCACCTTAGGCATTCTCCACTGCTGATATATGTCAAGGACAGCTGGGGGGTGAAGTGCATAGAGCACTGGGCTTGGAATCAAGACGACTCATCTCCCTGAGTACAAATCCAGCTTCAGACACTTACTAGCTGTGTGACACTGAACGAGTCACTTAACCTTGATTGCCTCAGTTTCCCCATCTGTCAAATGAGCTGGAGAAGGAAATGACAAACTACTCCAGTATCTTTGCCAAGAAAACCCCTAATGAAGTCATGAAGACCCGGACCCAATTGCAATGATTCAACAACAACAATAGGTAAGATATATCATTGTGCCTATGTTGCCTCTATAATAATAGAATGCTATTTTGAAAGATCTTTATGGCTTGCAAAACATTTCATATGCCTCATTATGTTTGACCCTCACAATGTTACTATAGTGTATTAAACCGAATAAGTGTCTGATACAGCATTTGAACAAAAATTGTCTGATTCCAAAGCCAGCATCCCACCAGCCTCTCAACCATACTTTCTCTTTAAAGCACAGGGTGGTAGATTTACATGGAGATATAACTAGGGTGGAGCAACTGAGACTTTGCACCAGGACCACAAAATTAGGAATCATTGGTAGAAGTTTCACTTCAGCAGCTGAATTTAATATCCAGCTAAGAAGGCTAAGTATTTCAAATAGGAAGCTTCTCCTTCATTCCCAGGCAAACTCTTTCCAGGCGTGGCCCCAGGCTGCTTAGTCTCTAGTATCAGTCTCACAGTGCCAAGGGACTTTTGCCCCATAGTTCCGTGCAAGTTAAGATCTCTTCCCCTCAAGTTGTCCATCTGATGTTCTGGATCCTTCTTAATTGTTGACTATTTCTAAATTATCCTATCCCAATAGTCATTTTCCTGTTGTCTGCTCCATTAGATTGGGAGGTCCTTGAAAGCAGGGTCTATAGTCTACCTTTATAGCATATACCATATAACAGAGTGTCTGTCACATGTTGTTGTTCAGTCCTTCAGTCCTGCCCCACTCTTTTTGACTCCATATGGGGTTTTCTTGGCCCAGATGCTGGAGTAGTTCGACATTTGCTTCTCTAGCTCATTTTACAGATGAGGAAACTGAGGCAAAGAGTGTTAAGTGACTTGTCCAGGGTCACAGAGCTAGTGAATGTCTGGGGCCAGATTTAAACTCAGGTATTACTGACTCCAAGCTTAGAACTCTATCCACCGAGGCACCTAGTTGTCTCATCTGGCACATAGCAGGTGCTTATTTAATATTTATTGACTGATTGTCTCAAGAAGCTGATTTAAAGTTTCTTTTCATGGTTTTTACTCTGGTAATTATATGCAGAGTAGAACCCAGGTACCCCAAGAATCCTTTGGGCTTTGGATTCTCTGGTCACAATAAAAAATATGAATGTTAGGTAAAATGTGATGCCCTTTCCCCTTCCACACTCATACCTTTTTTGTTTTCCTTGATTCTCACTGATTTCTTGAGTATTCTAAAAAAAGAACAAAACAAAAATAAAAGAAACAAGAACCACATCAACAGGCATTTTTTTCACGTGTACGTGGCCCACATACACATTTTTTGAGGCAATTGAGGTCAAATGACTTACTTGCCCAGGGTCACACAGTTAGTACATGTCTGAGGCTAGATTTGAATTCAGGTCCTCTTGACTTCAGGGCTGGTCCTCTATCCAAATGCACATTTGCATTTTGAGTTTCAATCTGTTTCTTCATTATATATAGAAAAAAAGAGAATTAATATAATCTTCCACAACTGTCACTGAAAAAGAGGATTTTTTTTTTCTTTCTAACCTCAGGTTTTATGTGTCTTCTCTCTTTTAAAAAAGCTATGTTTGCAAGGGAGGCAATTATAATTCTAAGTTATTTGTACAAAGAAAAATGTACTAGTGCTTTTTAAAAAAAAATTCAATGTAAATAAAATGAGCTGCAATCAGCCCCAATTAGCACATTAAAATAAGTTTAAAATTTGTTTTTATCATTCCATGTACAGGAGAAAAAAATGTAGGCAGCCATGATAACCCCCCATTAGTGACACAGCAGAGCCGGTTATTTGCCTTTAAGAGCAAAGAAAATCTAATTTAAAACTCTGCAAATCTTTGATAATTAATTTCACACTAAACAAGCCATTAGAAGTTCTATAAAACATCTGATGAATAAAAAATGCATAAAAGGCAACATCCAAAACAATGATTCCTCCCTTTAACAAAGGAATTTGGCAATAAACATGAATATTTACATCTTTTACAGAAATTTTTAACCTGGGGTCTGCTATGAATAGATTGAATGGGAAGCTGTGAACTTGAACAGGGAAATATATATATATATATATATATATATATATATATATATATACATATATATATATACACATATATATATATATACACATATATATATATATATACACATATATATATATTTCTTTTCACTAATTTCTAAATTGAATTTAGCTTTGCCCTTGATTATGAATGTAGGCAACAAAACATTATTCTGAAAAGGAGTCTATACTGTATGTCACACTGACAGAAGATATCTGTGACACAGAAAAAAAAATTGTTATTGGATAGAGAGCTGGCCTAGGAGCCAGGTGGTCCCTTATTCAAGTCTTGGTGCTAATACTTACTTACTAAGCACAACCTTGGGCAAGTCATAAGCTCTCAGCCTTCTAGACCAGGCATATTTTGACTTGCAACACTCCAGAGTACTGCTCAACGCAGCTTAAAAAGTAATTGAGAAATGTTTCAAAAAATATATAAGAAATACAATAAAATATAGATAATGTTAATTTGTGGTTTTCTAAATCCATATGTAGCCCACTGTGATCTTTATTGCCCCCATTTCTATTTGAATTTGATGCCATTGTTCTAGACTGCTCTGAAGTAGTATTGGTTGCAGAGAAAGTACTCACCTTCATTCCTTAAGGGAGTTAACTTATCTAGGATTGTCCTGTGCCCATAAGTTGACTAATCCAGTCTCTGTCACTATGAATTAAAGCGAAAAAAACCAGAAGTGGAAAATGAGTAAAAAGAAAGAAATATTTTCCCATTCACCAATCTCCCCCATCCCACAAATGGCTAACTAAATGAGCAAATATGGGTTTTGTCAATGAAATTAAAATACCTTGGTTGTCCCCAAGGCCTTTGCTGTTATGGTACTATGTTGATGCTTGTGTGCTTGTTTGTGTGTGTGTGTGTGTGTGTGTGTGTATGTGTTTGTGCGTGTGTCTATATGTCCATAACATTTCAGTTCTGCATTTTGCTTTAATATCTAATGAATGTTCTATTTAAAAGCTCAGGAAACAGATTTGTTTGTTTGCTCTTAAGGGGGACAAGAAAGAATAATGTAGTAAGCCAATCATTTAAATATACAAGCTCCACATTATTTCTTAGATTAGATCTCTCAGAAAGTGCATCATACCAGTGTTGGGGGTACACATAGGTTTTGCAAAAATACAGTAACCAAAAGAGATCATTGGATACACGATTTGTTTTTTATGCATTAAAAACAAAAACTAGCCATATGGATCTGTCCAAACTCCCTATTCCCACTTTAAATCAATTTTTAAATATAGATAGAACTACAATATAGGCAGTTATATTTCTTATATTTCTTATATTTCATTATATTTCTTAAGCTCAGCTCTATTGTTTTAAATCAGATTTTTTTGTGCCAGTACAGCTAACTCTATATGTCTCTCCTTGAGTGATTTCATGATGAGAAAATAGATTTAGAGGTAAAAGAGAACTTAGAGGTTATTTAGTTCAAGATCTTCATCTTACAGATATGGAAACTGAGGCTCAGAGACAAGGCAGTGTTGGTAAATGTTTAACACCCAGGCTTTCAAAAAAATTTGAACACACACTTTTAAATTTCATCTGCATTATTAATATTTCCTGAAGTCTGGAAGATCAACAAAACAATAAATCAAGCCCTGATTTGTTGCGATTGCTTATTTCTGTGGTATAATTGCTCACACTGAAAATTTAACAGTCTATTCTTGAAAGGGCCTTAGAGTTGACTTGAACGCACATCTCCTCAGAGAGAATAAATTCCTTGATCTTACAGGTAGTAAATGTTAGATGCTGGATTTGAACCCAAGTCTTCATCATGCCAAGGGTAGGGCACTATCCACCATTGGTTTATTCCACATCTGCTTCTTGCATCAGCCTGAGTCCTCTCTGCATGCCTTCCCTACTTTAATAGATGGTCTTCTAGGTTTTGGGATGTAGTACTCAATTTGACATTAGGGAAAACTAGATTCAAATCTGCCCTTTGTCATGTACTTTTGTGCCAATTGTGGCCATGACAGTCAACCAAGAAGTATTTAGTAAGTGCTAAGATGTCCTAGTCACTGTGCTCAGTGCTGAATGTATGAAAACAAAAGTGAAACTTTCTTCTATTATAACCTCACATTCTAGTGGAGAAAGATGACATGTACATGTTTGCTAAAATAGAGATGTGATCTTATAAATTTAGATATTCTCTCTAATAATGTGGATGGCAACTCATTCTCACTGGGTCATCCCAAAGTTTGCCCCAACATGCTGGAGACCTACATTCCCTGATGCCTCAAGGGTACTAGAGGAGCATACTAGATATCTTTATGTCATTCCTCACTCTTCTCACATGACTCTTGCAGCAAAGCATATGCATTGATATGAAAAAATAAATATGAGATGATTGTTCAGTACAGGGAGGGCACTGGTATGTGGGAGAGGGTTTGAACAGACAAGAATGATTCCTCCAGGAGTCAAGCTTTGCCTTGAAGGAAGTTGGCAGTTCACCTTTCTTAGACTAAGTTTCCTCATGTATAAATTAGGGATATTAATAACACTTGTGGGGTGATTGTGAGGACAAAATGAGATAACATATGCAAAATACTTAACAAATTTAAATGTAGAGCATCATTGTCAACTAACCCCAAGAACAGGGGAACCTACAAACTCTTGAGTAACATACACTATCAAATTAGAGCACAAGAGCAGTCTTCAATGGGGCACAAAGGCTGCCTCTGATTCCAGTCCTTCATCCTTAAGTAAGTAATTTTGATGATAGGAAAGCAACTTGAATGACAGAACTGACCTGAAAGTTTGCCCAAGGGGCCTTACCTGTAACATGCTCTAATAGAATAAATTCTGCATCAGGCAATAGGAGAGATCTGTTGTAATTCGAAGGAATATTGCTGTGCAAGGCAGAATTGCTACTCTATCATTTCATTTCCCTTCTCTCTGGAAAGTAACCGAACCACATCCTCCTGGACCACATGTTTCCTCTTTGGTGAATACTTTAGAGGGTGATACTTTCTTTAGTCTCTACCTTCTCCAATCTGTGTTCCCTCAACCCCCTCATTTGTAAAAATGGTTTAATAATGGAACCTTTTCAGGATTGTTGTGAGGATCAACTGAAGTAATGATTGTAAAGCAGTTTACCAGCCTTAAAGAGCTATATAAATGCTACCTAAGCTCTTCCTCCTCCTCCTACTATGACTACTACCAGTACTACCTACAACTACTATCTATTACTACTACTATTACTACTACCACTACTATTACTACTCCTTCTACTCCTAATCTTCCTCTTCCTCCTACTCCTACTCCTACTACTGCTACACTATTGCATTCAAAGTTCATGTCTAAGAGTCATTAACTATGTAATACTTTTTGAAAGTTGACTACAGGAGATCCATGCAATGAGTTGCCTTCTTCACTTCCTCTTCATCTAGCAAGAATAATCATGAAGCACATATGTACACAGTCCTTCAGTTATCTATCCTACTCTCCATCTGCCCAGCCCACCTTCTATTTCATGCATTCCGTTGACACTATCCTTAATCTCTGTTTGCTTCTGTCACTTTCCTCTATTTTGGTTAGTTGGTTAATAAACATTTATTAAGCACCTATATGCCAGGACCTTTGCTAAGTACTGCAAATACAAAGAGTTAAAAGTCCTTCCTGCTCTTAAGGAGCTCATAGAGGAAACAATAAACAAACACATATGTTAAGGGGTGTGAGCTATATAAGGAAAAATAGGAAATAACTAAATGAAGAGGAGGTGGAAAAGGCTTCCTGTAGAAAAGGGAATTTTAGTTACGACTTGAAGGAAGCCAGTGGGCAGAGACAAGGAGGAAGAGCATTCTAGGAAAGGGAAACAACCAGAGAAAATGCCCCAAGCCAAGAGATTGTGTCTAATTTGAGGAACAAAGGAAAATGAAGGCCAGTGACTAGATCACAGTGCTGTAGGGAGTAATGTGTAAAAAGGTTGGGAGCAGGGGAAGGGGCTAACTTATGAAGGGCTTTGAACATCAAATATAGGATCTTACATTTGATCCTTGAGGGGATAGAGAACTACTGATATTTATTGAGTAGATAGGATGACGTGACTGGGGAGAGACATTGAGAAGTCAAAGAGGACACCTAGAGTACAAACCTGAGGGACTGGGAATAGACTAGTGTCATCCTCAGTAATAGGGAAGGTAGGAGAGAAAAACATAAGGAGTGCTGTTAATTTCTCCTGCCCACAGTCACAATCAGCTCTTCATTAGGACACTCATTTTCAGTCACTTAGAGACTTCACCATTTCATGTCTGGCAGTCATGCAACAACATCACCGAAACACTGGTGTTGAAAAGATGAGTCTTTGATTAAGGAAGAAGTTTGGAGCTAATTACATAACTTTGGAATATCCCAAAGGCAATCCAAGCCGCTGCTTTCTTTTCAATTCTGAGACCAAATTGTTATCTACTTCCAGTGTCTGTGAAAGGCATGAATACTAATGCACACGATAGACTATAGGCTGTCCATCCTTTTGCATGCCATCAGTATGAGTAATAAGTATTCTTCCTCCACTTGGTTTTTCCTATGTGGATATTTAGGCCGAACTCTTTGGAGTTGTTATAGGTTTCATCCAGAACCCTCTGCAGTACTCTTGGAGTTGATATAAAATCATCTGTAAACAGGAAGACCTCACTATCTACAGGAAATCTCTGTTTGATGTAGAATCTATGTTGGATTCATGCACAGATGATAAATATAGAAATACACACACATATACATACATATATAATGTATTTGAGAGAGGGTAAGGAGAGACAGAGAAACTTAATGCCTTCTGTTGTTCAGTCACATCCAACTATTCATGACCTCATTTAGGGTTTTCATGGCAATGATACTGGAATCGTTTGACATTTCCTTCTCCAGATCATTCTACAAAGGAAAAACTGAGGCAAAGAGAGTGAAGTGACTTGCCCAGGGGCACACAGCTAGTAAGTGTCTGAGGCCAGATTTTAAGTCAGGGCTTCCTAATTCTAGGCCCAGTGCTCTATCCACTGTGCCACTTAGCTATCCCTGACTTAACCAGCAGAATCCTCTAGAATGTAATATTTTATCTGGACCTTGATGAGAATATGGGATTCTAAGAGGCAGATAGACAAAGAGGAAAAGCCTTTCAGACACAGGCAATAATCTGTTCAAAGGCGTGGAAGTGGGAGACGAGAATAGCAGGTAGCCTAGAGTGAATACAGCAATTCTCTGTCATGATTATGTTATCCATCTCAGATACACACTAATGAGACATTCATAATGAAACCAGAGCAATTTCAGACAGCTCCTCAATCAGGTCCTTTCATTACAAACAAGGGGTTCACTAACAGAAACAGGGTCATGTTGTCTCTTAAAAAACCTGTCAGTGACTCATCCTGGCTATGAGATGATTAATTAGCGATTGCTATGGTTTCCTGTATAGAGTACTAGCCTTGTACTTGAGAAGACCTGGGTTTGAGTTCTGGTTTTTGACACTTAATAGCTATGTGTGTACATTTCACTTAATAACTCTAAGCCTCAGTCCCCTTATTTGTAAAATAAGTATGATAATTATATATTTCATCAGTTTAGAGTTATAAAAGTATTTTAAAATTTTTATTACTGAGGTAACTGATTTAGAGCTGGAAGAGATCTTAGAGGCCATTTAGTTCATTAGATTGTAAGCTCCTTGAGGGCAGAGACTATCTTTTGCCTCTTTTTGTATCCCTAGCACTTGCCACAGTTCCTGGAATGTAGTAGATATTTAATATAAATTGAATGATTTGTTGATTCAACCCCCTAATTTTATAGATGGAAAAGCTGTGGTCCAGAAAGCTTTTGTCATTTGCCCAAAGTCAGAACCTTATCCACTAAATCTAATTCTTCAGTTGGTCTGTCAACCAATAAGCACTTATTGAGTACTTAATGTATACCAGACACTGTGCTAAACCCAGGAGATACAAATAGAAGAAAAAACAAAGATTACTTTCCTTCTAATGGGGAAGACAACATATAAAGGGAATAGAAGGTGGTGGGGGAGGGGTTAAGTCTAGAGAGTCAAAAGAAGGGTCACAGGAGACATGAGGGACGGCTGTGCTGGTTCCTTCAGAATGGAAGCTCGGTGATAAAACCATCAATGGCTGAGGGGGCGGGGAGTGGGAGGGGGCACGGAGATGGAAGGATACTCCAGATCAAATGAGATCATACAAAGCGCTTTGCACAGTGCCTGGCACATAGGAGGTGCTTAATTGATGCTTGTTTCTTTTCCTGCTCATCGAATGGGTTGATTAACTGAAGGAGGGTAGCGTTTTCTTCTGGAAAATCTGTCAGTGACTCATACTGGCTGCGGAATGGTTATTCAAATGCTAGATGTTAAATTTTTATTTCAGAAGACCTGGGTTCAAATTCTATCATGAATGCTGAGGGAAATTCCAGGATGAGAAGGTAGTTGCTTCAGGGTGTTCAAAGCTGAAAAGTCAGAAGCAGATATGGGAGAGAAATGAAGAGTTGCTCACATTGGTCCTTCTTCAAAATGGGGGTTCTGGGAGAAACTGACCAATAGTGTTATTACTCAGAAAACCAAGGGACCCCTTTGAGGACTAGAAAGTTTTCCAAGCATTTATTAAAACACAGAGCCCTGCCTGATGGGCGTGTGAACTCATTTCCATTCCCTTCAGCAATCAGGCACTGCAGAAAGCATATTCATTTCTAGAAATAGACTTCTTATAGAAGCTCTCGCTTCCTCCAAAGCACACCTCAGGTGCCACTTCCTGAATCCCCCAGGTGACATTGCTTTCTCCCTTCTTGACATTACCCTGGGTAACTCTGTATATGTCCTCTGTTTATCTGTGTTTTCTGTCTACTAAAAGGTAAGTTCCCTGAGGCTGCTCTGTTTTTAATCTTGTGTTCCCAGTGCCTACAAGAGAGCTTTGCTCTCAGTCAGCATTCAGTCCTAATAGGAAACATTCTTAGAGCATTCGAAGGTTTGGAAAGCATTTTATAAATATGATCACACTCGATCCTCCCACACAACAACCTTGGGAGGTAGATGCTGTTATTATCTTCATTTTGCAGTTGAAGAAACTGAGGCAGACAGGTTAGGTGACTTGCTCAGGGCCATACAGTTAAGTGTCTAAGTTAGGATTTGAGCTTTGGCCTTTCTGATACCAAGTATTAGTTGATGAAGTAGTCTTCTTTCTTCCTCTGGTCACTGCAGTTATGTGTATAGATGTGCATTGGCTTCCACACTAATTCTTCCAGCAGACAGGTTCCCAATTTAGCATACTTTGCTAATTTCAGGGTAATTCCCCAAACATTTATGAAGTATATACTTCATACAAAGTACTCCACCACATGCTAGGGAAACATAAAATTCCAAATGACAAATTCTACCGATGAGAAAATTCAAAGCTGTTTCAGAAGAGACAAAGGACTAATAGCTAAAAGGGTCAGTAAATAGTGCGCTGTGGGAGGAGGCATCTACCCCGTGTTTTGGAGGAAGGAGGGATTCATGAATGATTCATGGCAGGGCAAGGGAGAAAGGGATCCTTATTTTGTCTTTTTAGAAAATTCTATCTTGGTACAGTTGCCCACAGGTTGGGGGGAAAGTTGGAAGATTTGAAGAATTGAATAGTATAGGACCAGAATGGAAACAGATCTTAGATGTAATGATAATAATGATGATGATTATAATAATGATAACAAAAACAGTAAAAAGAAGAATTTATAAAGTGTCTGCTATCTGCTAAGCACTTAACAATTATTGTTTTATTAAAGTCTCATAATGACCCTGGGAGGGAGGGAGGTGATATTATTATCTCAATTTTATTATCAAGGAAACTGAGACAGAGGTTTAATTACTTACCCAGGGTTGCATAGCTAAAAAGTGTCTGAGGTCAGATTTGCACTCAGTTCTTCCTGATTCCATGCCCAACACTCTATCCACAGCATAACCTAGATGCCTCTATGACAGAATATTACACAATAGGTCGCTAGTTTTCTGGGCTGCCAGATTAATATGAGAGATAGTATGAAATACTGAAGAGTATATTGGGATTGGAGTCATGGCTTCAAATCTCACCTCTGATATTTAATAGCTTTGTGCCCATGAACAAGCCTCTTAAATTTTCTGAGGCTCAGTTTCATTATCTGTAAAACTTGTTTAGTCAGTTTTTTCAGTAATGTCCAACTCTTCATGGCCTCATTTGGGGTTTTCTTGGCAAGGATACTGGAGTAGTTTGTCATTTTCTTCTCCAGCTCATTTGACAGATGAGGAAACTGAGACAAACAGGGTGACTTGCTCAGGGTCACATAGCTAGTAAGTGTCTGAGGCTGGATTTGAATACAGATCTTCCTGACTTCAGGCCTGGCACTCTATCCACTGGGCCATCTAGCTTCCTTATGTATGAAAAGTAGCAATGGTAATATCTATGGTGAGATAGAAAAAACATTGCCATTGTATTGATAGGAATTTGGGTTCAATCCCACCTTTGGTTTTTACTATCTTGGTGAACTTGGGCAATACAATTAACACTCCCTCATCCCAACCCCCACAATTAGTGAAGCTAGCTCTAGAGTTCTAATCCCATGGTCAAATTCACAGAGTGGTCATGATGCTATAAGGAGATTGGAGAAGGAATCGGCAAACCACTCCACTGTCCTTGCCAAGAAAACTTCAAATGGGGTCACAAAGAGTCAAATATGACTGAAGTGACTGGCATTCATACAGCACTTTAAGGTTTTGCAAATGCTTTACAAATATCTCATTTCATCCTCCCAACAACCTTGAGAAGTAGGCTGTTTCTATTACCTTTGCTTTGTAGAGGAGGAAACTGAGTCAGGCAGGTGAAGTGACTTGCCCAGGGTCACACAGCTAGTAAGTGTCTCAGGATGGATTTGAACTCACATGGAACCAGGCCCTGTATGCCATCCACTACAGCACATAGCAGACTTTGTAATACATTGCAGATGTCAAAGTGCATCTCTACGTTGATTATTATTATTCCTGTCTTCGGTGGGGAGGGGAGAAGGGAACAAACATTTACCCAGCACTTACCATAGTGCCAAGTGCTTATCTCATATGATCCTTACAACTTCTTCAGGTACTTGATATTATTATCTCAGTTTTACAGTTGAGTAAACTGAGGCAAAGAGAGGTTAAGGGTTTTGCCCATAGTCACGTAGTTAGTAAGTATCTGAGGCTGGATTTGAAAATTCGGGTTTCTTGGCTTTTGGCCCAACACTTCATCCAACACACTACCTAAGTCCCTATGCTGAGAAAAGTCTCTATCTTGCCTTTATAATTTTTATTTAATTTTCTGGAAAATGCTACAAGGTGGATAAGAATCCTCTCCTTTTTATAATGAAATAAATGTATTGAGAAGTGTTATTATTAGCCTTTTAATTAAAATTGAAATCAATTTATTTTTAATGTTTCATTTGTGCCTTTACTTTTATATTATAATCATAAATTTCTGTTCCTTAATTTAGAAATGGCAATGAGGGCATCTGCCTCAGAAGTCTCCTGAATTGATGGTCATCTTCAGGATGAGTCACTCTAGGTATTGTAAGTGGAATAGTCATTAAAGGCCATTAACAGAGGAATCAGGAAGCTCGGGCTCAGGACAATCTGCTTTCCATCATTTCTTGTCCCAGCCTGAAAAAGTGAAAAGATCACTGGATATTAAGTGAGGAGGACCTGAGTTGGAATTCTGGCTTAGATGCTTATTCATTGTGTGTGAACCTGAACCAGTTTATGTAACATCTTTCAGCCTCAGTTTACTCACCTGTAAAATGGGATAATAATAGTACCTACTTCTCAAGATTGCTGAGGTAAGTGATATAATATTTCTAACATACAAAAAAAAACTGTCTTTGAAATTAAGAATTGGGTTCAAGTCCAAAGTCTGACATATACCAAATGTGTGTCCCTAGATCAATACCCCAGTACATGGAAGGTACAATTGATGGAGGGAATTTCATTACAGACGAATTCCCTATACCAAAAAGTTAGTGCCTCTCTCCATGTAAAGTACATTACTAATTTGAAACCCCTAAGAGATATTGATTATTATTATATTTAGACTCTTAGCTTCTTCCCTTCACAAGAAAACTTACTCTTGAGGGTTGGGAATCAGAATGGAGCACCGTTCTCTCTCTTTCTAATTTAAAAGTTTTGTTTTGAAGTCATTCAGAAGTGATCATTTGTATGCCTGTCTCCAATAGACTGCCAGGAATTTCAACCTGCTACTTAAAACCGTTCATTACAGTAGCAAATGATCCCTTTGGGGAACCACGGCTTTCTCTCTGGTTTCCATTCCCTAGAGTTACATATTTCAATTTAGAGCTTCACACAGGAAACAGAGGGAAGCATCCCCACTCAAATGGAACTTTCCTCTCCCCACTGGGCAAGGCATTCATTTCCAAGTCCTATGAGGAACAAAGAATATTCATCAGACTTTAGTAATAGGCCTTCACTATTGAAATTAACCTGCAACAGGTAGCTATAATTGCATGCAATGCATATTTATTGGCCAATACTTCAGTTCACTGAAGAATGCTACTTCAATTGGCAGCACCATAACAAAGTTGCTGTTGATTTATGGGAAGTATGTACAGGGCTCCTAGCCTCAGCCCTTCCCCACCTCGCGATTGCATTTCTCAGGAGAATCTCACTTTCAAATGATCTTGTTAGATATTGTTGGAAATTGATACATTTGCATACCATGAATGTTAAAACTCAGAAAATGCTCAAATGCCAATTAGAACCACCAAGCTTTTTCCCCTAATTAATCAGTCATGAAAGAACAGCTCCAGGTGTTTTTCAGGAGCTAAACATCACTGGAAGTCTCAGCATTATTAATCTTGATGACCCGAGTGTCACTATAGGAGAATTCTTCAAGGTGATTGAAGGTGGAGGGCCACCCTAAGATAAAGTCATAAGTCTGCAAGAGAAGCCATTCCTAATTTTGGAGTTAACTTGATTTGGGGCTCAGTCGACCCAATCATTTCTCAAAATCTTGGGGCCAAGCTTTCGAAAGAATTGGACGAGGGATTTTGAACTTTTTCATAGAGATGTCCAAAATAGGAATGAGATATCTACAGACAAGGATGAAGCTTCCGACCTGAAAGATCTTCCACCGAAAATTGAAATGAACCTTTGTCAACTATGTTTTAGTGGGAATACATGTTTTGGAAGTAGACTGTGGATGAGAGAATTACAGAGGACCCTTCCAACTCTGAAATTCTGGCATTCTGGTAAGTTATCCCTTCGTAGCCATGAGTTTGGTACCTGTCAGGTGATTAGTAAAGAATAGGGGAAGGATGTTCAAAGGACAGTTGAATCCAATTCCTTGAATCACGAAGCTCCTAATCCTATCGCCAAATATTTGTGAATTTATTTTTTCGATCCCCAGTGCCTGCCATGTAGAAGGTGATATTAATATAAATGATTGTTTATTGATTGTTAATGAGGTAAAAGTGTGCCCAGAATACGTGTCATATAAGACATGCTATAGACAAGTAAGAAATGGAAAGAGTGTTGGCCTGGATTGAAAATTTAGGCATCGGGGCAACTAGGTAGCACAGTGAGTACAGCACTGGCCCTGGAGTCAGGAGGACCTGAGTTCAAATCCGGCCTCAGACATTTGACACACTTCCTAGCTGTGTGACCTTGGGTAAGTCTTTTTGACCCCAGGTTAAGTCCCTTAGTTTCACTAAATTTCAGTGATCTAATCTATAAAATGGATATAATTATACTTTTATTCACTACTTCATAGGAATGTTACTGAAAAAACTATAAACACCAAAGTACTATATATGAATGTGAGATACTGTTAATAAATAAATGAATAAATATACAAACAGAGACAAATGCATGAATGGATGAAAAAAATTCAGTGAAGCATAAAGATAACTGCAGTCCAGAGCTGCTGTGGGGAAGTTTACATAGAGGAGGTAGAATATGAAAGATGTTGGCACAGGCAGTGTATGAAGTCAATAAAAATGCATTCTCCAAGTGACTTTGGGGAAATCCTTTCAAGATCCCGAAATTCAGTTTTATCTTTTGTGAAAATAAATGAGGAAAATGGACTAGAAGGCCTCCAAATCCCCTCAAGCTCTAAATCTACATCCCCTGTTACTTCTAAGACACAAAATCCTCCGTTTAGCATTGAATGATCCTCCAAAATCCAGCCCCAACCTTCCTTTCCAGCTTTATTATACATCAGTCCCTTAATTTACTCTACAATCCAGCCAGACTGACCTTTGGGCTCTCCCTAGAGCCTGATATTTCATCTCCTACCATGGGCTTTTGCACTGGCCATTCACCAACATTGGAATGTTCTCCCTACCTCCATGTTTCAGAATCCCAAACTTCTTTCAGAACTCAGTTCAAATGCCACTTCTTTTTTTTTTACTTTTGAACATCTATTTTTTTTAAAACCTTGAGTTCCAAATTCTCTCCCCTCTTCCCTTCCCATCCACCCTCCCTAAGAAGTCAAGCAATTCAACATGGGCCACATG
>CM053622.1:801142717-801156630 GCA_028646595.1 Phalanger gymnotis | reverse complement strand
GACTGGGGAACAGGGCAACCAGAATGTACGCCATCTTGGAGTGGGGGGGTGAGGAAATGGGGAGAAAAATTTGTAATTCAAGCGCCTGTGAAAATCAATGCTGAAAACCAAACATGTCAAAAATAAATTAAAAAAAAAATGTTAACATCTACATGAAACCTTTCATGACACTTATGCCTACCCTTTCCCAAATTACCTTTTTAAAAATTTTGTGATTTTTTTGCAAAAACATATACACACATACGCATTTATATGCATGTGTTTTTGTGTGTGTATCCACATAATCTACCTCATTTGAAATAATGTAAGGTTCTGAGGGCAGGGACTAGTCCAGTTTTTATTTTTGCATGCCTACCACTGTGTTTGGCAAACAGTAAGCACTTAATAAAGGCTTCATGATTGATTGATACTACTGTGAACATAGTTAAATCATTTCACTTGTTTTCTCAGCTTTAAAATGGAGATAATCATACTTGTACTTGGCACATAGGTACTTAATAAGTCTGTACAAGTTGATTGATTGACAGTAGAGTTTTGGTAGATTAAGCAGCCAGCAAATACCTATTAGACACCTATTAAGTTCTAGGAACTTCATTATAAGTTGGACATGTGAAGACAAAAAGAAGGAAAGCAAAAAAGAATGGAAAGAAGAAGGAATGAAAGAAAGAAAAAAGGAAGGAAGGAGGAAAAAAGAAAGGAAGAAAAAAGAAAGAAAGAGTACCTCTTTTCAAAGAGCTTATAGTCTGTTGGAGTATCCAAAAAAAATACTGTAAGTAAACAGATTTTTCAATGTTAACATGCTATATAAATATGAGTATTATCATTCTGGTATTAGTCTTTCTGTTCAAATCCTGATGTTACTGGGTCCCACTGCTCCGTCTTCAGGGGAGGACAATGGGGGGGTGCTGAAGATATTTTCCTACTTGTTAGCCAAATCTATGGCCTGAATGGCCCTCTGTTTACAATAGTAATTCTTCAGGAGCAGAATTTGTTCTTCAACTGTTGTCTATTCCTCCTAGCAAATAAATAAATAAATAAATAAATAAATAAATAAATAAATAAATAAATAAATAAATAAATAAATAAATAAATAAGCAAGACGTTTTCATGAAAGAGCCTTTGGGAAATGTGCATTTTCAAACCTCTCCTTTTGATGTGTTTTGATCTGATCTGGCAGCATCCAGAGCACAAAAGGAAGATTTGAAACATAAAAAGGACCTGGTTTACACATCCCTGTACCTGTGGAAATGTGTGTGACTTAGACTGAAAACCCTTAGAGGGAAGGAAATATGTCTGTGCGTTTGCTTTGTACACTGTGCAATAGATGCCTAGTAAGATCTTTGACATGCTGAGACCGCATCTCAGGTCTGCTACCTATAACCTCTGGGACCTCAGAGAAGTCACTTTAGCTCTGCAGGTTTCAGTTTCCTCTATCTTAAAAGGGAGGAAGGAGCAAAGTTAATTGGGGTGGGAAACCTGCGACCTCAAGGACATTTGAGGCCCTCTAGGTCGTCAAATGCCACCCTTTGACTGAATCCAAATTTCACAGAACGAGAGGGCCACATGTGACCTTGAGGCTGTGTTTCAACAATCCAGCTAGCAGCTGGTGTGGGGGGTGTAAAATCAACAACAACCAGCTCACAGAATGCTGCAAAAGCCCAGGTTCTTTTGATCTGCTTTACTAAGGAAAGGAATGTTAAAGGGTTAGCAAGCTTATTTTAATTCAGCATACAAGTACCATTCACTTAGTTCGGGCAAAAAGCCAGCACCCTGAACTTCAGAGCAAATACAAACAAATTACAAACATCAACAGACAGGCTAAATACAATTCATAGTTACCAACATCTAAGTTCAGCCCAGGAGCTCATAACAAGGGCTGGCCCAGAGTCATACATGCCACCATGGCTAAGGATTAGAGCTCCGAAAAAGAGAAAGCCAACCCCTGGTTTTATATCCTTTTCAGGGTCAAGGGTGAGTCACACATGCAACTCACCCACATGACCTAAAAGCATCACAAAGTGGCTACTTAAACCCGCGTGGTCTAAAAGCCTCTGATGTCACAAATATGTCAAACAAACCCATATAAACTAGGCTTTCCCTTGAGGCAAGGAGGTCATCAAGGACTCCTAATTTAATCAAGGAAATAAAGGCCAAACTCTTCAACAGCACTTGGTTGAACTAAATGCTAAGAGCCTGTTTCAAACAATCCAGCTAGCAGCTTCTGTGGGGTTGTAAGATCCACCAACAACCAGCACCCAGAAAGCTGCTAAAACAGGTGCTTTAGATCTGCTTTACTTAAAGAAAGCAACGTTAAGGGTTAACAATCTTACTTTAATCCAGTATACAAATAACATCCACCCAGTTCAGGGGAAAAAGCCAGCATCCTGAATTACAGACCAAATACAATTCATAGTTTTCAACATCTGGGTGTACAGCCGGGGAGCTCATTAGAACGGCTAGCCCAGAGTCCCATGCAACTCCTGCTGTGGCTTAGAGTTCTGAGAGAGAACCCTAACCTTTATGCTTATATATCCTGTTCAGGGATAGAGGGCCCTGACCTCACCCAGGCTGGGCGTGGAGAAGTTCCCTACCCCCAATATCACATCAGATACAAATCAATGGATCCCAATTGTCTCAGTGCTGAGAAATACAAAAACATCCCACTTTATCTTCCCCATTCAAACAAAGGTCAGAATCATTAAAAGTCAACAGGAAAAAAGTCCCACCTTAATTCCTATTATGGAGCCCATTTTGTTTGCCAACACAGGCTGTAGGTTCCCCATCTCTGAACTAGGTGATCTTTGAGGTAGCTTTTAAATCTATAAGGCAACTCTCCTTCAATGGTAACAATACTCCTATTGTCAAAGAATCAATAGAAAGATCTTGAATATTAACTATAATTTATGTAGTGCTTTTCATGTATTATTTCATTTGCTAATGAAGGAGATCCAACATAAACGAGCTTGGCTGCAGAAGTGTTGGCTGAAATAAGTGGTGCTAATAACCCTATACTAAAATGCTTCTGAATTCCACATAGGATCAAATGGAAGAGCCATGCAACAAATCTTAACTGTATGTATACACATACATGCATATACACATGCATTATGTATATGCACACATATATATGTGCCCATCTATATATTTATGTATTTATGCATATAGGTATACTTGCTCCAAAAAGTGTTGTATATTACCAAAAATAATAGGAATAGGGACTGGAAGTGATTTGGATGGTGTAATGGTATAGGGACCTCCCAGGTAAGAAAACACCCTCAACTCACACAGGTAGCATCTTTTCTGGAATTTAGAGTTAGAGAATTCTCAGAAAATGAGGTAAATGAATTGTCTAAGATCTCGCAGCCAGTATGTGTCAGAGGTTTAACTTGAACCCAAGTCTTCCTGACTCTATGTACTATACCATGCTGCTTCTCTGTCAATAATAATGCTACTACTCCAAAATCAAATGGACTTTTTTATTTTTTGGACTAGATATGTGATTTCATCTGTGTGGGACCCCTGATGAGTAAACTAAAATATACCACTGATGGGGACCTATGCAGCATTGTAGAGCTTGCAAAGCTCTTTCCATACATTATCTCATTAGTTAATGACCTCACATGCTATCATCTAGCTATTCAACCCTATTTACTGTTTCTCACACACAATATGGCATCTCCCATTTGTTTCCACAATCCGGCTAGCAGCTTCTCTGGGGGTGAAAGATCCACCCACAGCCAGCACCCAGAAAGCTGCCAACAGCACAGGTTCTTTTTTAAGGAAAGCAAGGCGAAGGGGTTTGACAAGCTTACTTTAATTCAGCACACAAATATCATTCACTTAGTTCAGGGGAAAAAGCCAGCACCCTGAACTTCAGAGCAAATTACAAACAAAGTACAAACATCAACAGACAGACCCAATACAATTCATAGTTACCAACATCTAGGTTCAGCCTGGGAGCTCAGAACAAGGGCTGGCCCAGAGTCACATGCACCACCACTGCTGCAGCAAAGAACTCCAAGGAAGAGGAGGCTACCCACTAGTTTTATATCTTTTTCAGCATCACGGGTGAGTCACACATGCCACTCACCCACATGACCTAAAATCGTCACAAAGAGGCGACTTAAACCCACGTGGTCTAACAGCCTCTGCTGTCCCAGACATGTAAACTAGGCCCTCCCTGGAGGGCATTCTTGGGCCCCACCTTAGTTGCCAATCCACACCCACATAGGATTTACACCTAATAGGGGTTTGGGCCTGGGGCTTAGCACTTAGTAAGTCTCAATGAAATAGCTGAATTTCTCAAAACAAACAAAAGCCAAACTCTTCAAGAGCACTTGTTGAACTAAGTGCTAAGGAGACCATTTTGCTTACTAACACACCTTGGTGCTTTTACTCAGAGGTTTGCATTAGTGGTTCCCCTACCATGGATTGCTTTTTCTTAACTCCCATTTTTGGTTTCCCTAGTTTCCTCAAGAATCTGTTCATATCCTGCTTTATACAGGAT
Organism: Phalanger gymnotis; assembly: GCA_028646595.1. Lineage (NCBI taxonomy): Eukaryota > Metazoa > Chordata > Mammalia > Diprotodontia > Phalangeridae > Phalanger > Phalanger gymnotis. The sequence goes on along the minus strand of CM053622.1, from coordinate 801,152,123 downwards.
CCCTTTCCTGTTTTGTCTGTACTGCCTCTCCCTAAACTTGAAATTACCTCCCTTTTCTGCATATATCTTGTAGATACCTACTTCTTTACATATTTTCTTATCATATAATTAGATATTAATATATCTATTATTTTGGTGATATACAACATTCTTTGGAACCAGTACACCTATATGCATATACATAATGACATCATACCATATCATATCATACCATACCATATCAGACCATACCATGTCATATATCATATCGTATCGTATCGTATCATATCTCATAAGAAAGGGAACCTGGGGATAAGAACTGTTATTGTCTTCACCTTCCTCGAGGCTATCTGGTACTATCTGGTACATTGTTGACCGACTGTGAAGAACAGTTGGGAAGGCATTAATTATTATTTAAAAAAAAGGAGGAATGGGTTAAGTCTGGAAAATCCATGTTCTAGTCATGACCTCTTTCTACAATGAATGAGAGAATATGGGAATTGGAGGATCATATAGGGACTTTCAAAGCTTTATTGTCAACTCATTTCAATTCTACTCAAATAGATCTGGATCATATCTGTTTGGAAATTATCACAACCTGCCCATGCCTGATTGTCCTGTCAATCCATCCATCCATTCATCCATCCATCCATCCATCCATCCATCCATCCATCCATCCATCCAACATCAAGCATTTATTAAGAGCATGCTATGTGCCAGGCACTATATTTAATGAAATAAGCACTATTCACAAAGAGCTTACCTAGTTATTCTCATAAATTCTCATATTCTCATATCACCATAAGATGTCTACCCAGTGGACTGGAGTTCCTTGGTTTTTTCTTTTATTTTTCAATTCAATAAACATTTTAAGCACATACTAGGTACAAGAAGACAAAGCCATGGCATAGCAGATTGAGAACTGTCTTTAGAGCTAGGAAGACCAGGATTCAAGCTCTGTCTCTACCATGTACTCTCTGTCCGTTTACGACAGTGTAGGCCATTGCTGGGCCGGGGGTTGGGAGAGGCATGTCTGTGTAAAAAGTCATCCACTTTAACTTTCTGGGGACTTTCCATGGTTCTTTGGCTGTCATTCATTTTCTCCAGTTATCTCTTCTTTTCATAGCTGTGACTGCTCCTCTTCATCAAATCAGCCACAGCCGAGGTCATACTAGCTTCTACCTGTATCCTTGAGATAGCATGCTTCCAATGGTACGATCTTAAAAAAATGAAGCTCACAAGGTAACTGCAAATTTCCTCGAGGGATCTGATACGTTTTATCCTTCCTGAAGGCCTCAGTAAGCCTGGCAGTGTACTGAATGTTTAGCAATTATGATTATAGATCAAAAGCCACAAAGGACCCTTGGAGGTCATCTAGCCCCAAACCCTCATTTCACAGATGAAAAGGCTGCTACCCTGGAGATACGAAAAGAACAGGCTGACAATTCTGAGAGAAAAAAAATGTGGCTTAGAGGAAAGAATTCTGAATTTGAAGTCAGAAAACCTGAATTCAAATCCTAATTCTGTCAATTACTGCAAGTGTAACATTGGGAAAGTCAGTTAATCTCCCTGTGTCCTCACATCTAAAATGAAGCAGTTGGACTATATGATACTAAAGGTCCCTTCTAATTCAAAACCTCTGCTCAACAGCCTTCAGCGGATTTTTGGTATTTTTTAAGAGAGATAGGGCAGATGGAAAGATGGAAAGACAGAGATAGATGGATAGATCGACTGATAGACATAGATAGATAGATAGATAGATAGATAGATAGATAGATAGATAGATAGATAGATAGTCTAATATTTTCATTTTAGTGGTAAGAAAACTGAGGTATAGGGCAGTTAAGTGATTTGTCCAAGATAATAATTCCAAGAGCTAAGATTTCACCACAGACCTTTAGATTCCAAATTCTGTAGTCTTCCAACTCAGTCCTATTGCATTCCCTCAAAACTTCCTTTTGTTTGTTTTCATATCATCTGTGTGGTATTTGAGCTGCCCATCTGCTTTTAGGTGAGTCAGTGATCTCTTTAGGGCTCAGTTTCCTCATCTGTACACGAGGTAAGCTGGGCTAGATCAACTCTAAGGTCCCTTCTGGCTTGAGATGTAGGATCCTATGATCATTCTCGCTACAGGACCAGTCTACTGCCAGGCCAAGCTATAAGGTACCCTCCCCCCACAAAGAAGAGTAGGAATTAGTGAGTCCTTTGAAGAAACTGGAAATAACTTTATGAGTTTCATTTTTAAGACTATACCGTTAGAAACATATTTTATTATAAAGATAGATACACACATATACATATGCATGCGTGTTTATATGTGCGTGTATATATGTATACACACATACCTACATAGGTATTTGTGTGTGCAAACTGTATACATATATAAATACATATATACATATACATACATAGATGTGTGTATATAAATATATATGTGTACATACACATACGTATATAGGTGTATATGTGTTTGTATTACACATACACATGTGCTGATCTAATTACACATTTAATTTAAGCTACAAAATAGTATATATCCTTTGGTCCAAGCATAGCATGGTAGTCCTGTAGCCTAAAGAGATAAAAAGAAGAATAAAATAACAATATATTTAAATATTTCACATATGTACTCTGTGTAAAAAGTATCTGCTGTAGCTCTTTCTGTGGTGACAAAGATGTGGAAACTAAGGGAATACTTATGAATCAGAGAATGGATGAATAAATGATGGTATAGGAAAGTGATGAATTCTTATTGTTCAAAGGACTGAAGAAACATGATTTCAGAGACAGGTAGACTTGTATGAACTGACACAAATTGAAGTGAGCAGAATCAGAAGAACAGCAAAGGAATAGCAGCAAAGGAAAAAAAAACAAACAATTTTGAAACTGACTGATCATCATGCAATGACTATCCAATGATTGAAGAGGACCGATATTGAAGCACGTGCTCAGCTCTTGACAGAGAGGTGATGCATTCAGGGTTCAGAATGAGACTTTTTTTAACAACCAAAGAAGGAATTTGGGTTTTTTTTTTTGACTCTGTTGCAAGGACTTTGGTTTAATTTTTCTTTTTACAATAGGGTGCAATGAAATTATTTAGTTAATTCTAAAAAAAAAATCACTTTAAAAGATTCATTTGTGTAAGAATTCCCTGCTATGAAAGTTCCATCCACTTATGCAGATTAGCATTTCTTCTGTAACTAAATGATCTTAGAAGTCACATGGAGCACTGAAAGGTTAAGTAAATTATCATGGTCCAATAGTTGGTATGGAAGACTAATGCAGGTCTTCCAGCCTACAATCTTCTCTTTCTCTCCTTCTCTCTCTCTCTCTCTCTCTCTCTCTCTCTCTCTCTCTCTCTCTCTCTCTCTCTCATCTATCTATCTCCTTCTCTGTCTCTTTCTCTCTGTCTCTGTCTTTCTCTCCACATCTTTCCTTCTATCTATAGCTATTCACTAACGCACCTATCCATCTATCAATATTTATCTACCCATCTTTCTATCCTTCTGTCCCTATTTTCATTATTGTCTCTGTCTTTCATCTATCTATATTCTATATGCCTATAATCTTTATCTATCATTTATCTCCATCTTTCAAAATCTATCGATCAACACATCTATCTTTGACTTTGTCTTTCCACCTGTCCATCTATCTACTCATCTTTTTACCTAACTCTACCTCCTTATCTATCTAATCTGTCTGTCTGTCTGTCTGTCTGTATCTATCTATGTGTATCTATCTATGTGTATCTATCTATCTATCTATCTATCTATCTATCTATCTATCTATCTATCTATCTAACTACATTTGCTTTAAGGTTCACAGAGCACCTTCCATATATTATCCCTTTTGAGCCTAGCAGTTATGCTATGAAGTGTATGACATTCATTTATATAACATATTAATAACTTTCCCATTTTATGAGAAAACTGAAGCATGTAATCACCTTGGGACTTTTACATTAGATGAAAACAAGAGAGAAATCTATATTCTTTTGTGCCCAAAACCAATCAACCAAAGAAACAACTTGAAGCTAGTTAGAAAGAAGGGAATCCCTTTTTCCCATTTTTAAACAGCCATATTCTCAGATCAGTATTATATTGCTGTAAATCTTCCAAGGAATAAGAATTATGGATGAACAAAGGTCAATAAAAGACATGTGACAGGCATAAGTATGCTATGGAATACTATACCTGAGGACTTATGGTTAAGAAGTAATAAAAAGAGCAGTATATAGGAAGTATATATGTAATGGGGGACACTTTACTCATGTGATCAAAATTTTACAGGACCTACAAAATGCTTTCCTTAACTGTTCTATGCTTCTTAACAATATATCATTATTTCAGTCAGTCTGGGTCTCACTAAAGTGAGTAGCCCTTCCAATAGTCTGGGTTTTAGCCTATTCATGCCTTCCTATTCCATGTGATTCTTTTCTATGTCTTCCCTTGAGTCTTCCATAGAGGACCTGCTTCTTATGCTACAGCCTCCTTCTAATTCTCCTTTCTTTCTGGGTGTGTCAATAAACCACTTCACCAGACTAGTCCACCTCCTTTTCTGTTCCTATGTACCATGATTAAACTGACTCCACTCTCTTAGGGCAGAAGTTCTCCAGTATCGTGATGGGGTTAAAGATATTCTGTTTTCTCTGGTATCTAATCAAGATGCAACCACTTATGTTCATTCTTAAGGGCTCTATGACTAGCATCCTAATTCAATTCAATCATTTAACATGGGATCAGCTTTCAAAAGGAATATTTATTTCAATTAGGTCCAAAGTTTAACTCAGTTAAGCCACATAACATTAGTCCCATTAAGTTCAAGTCCAAAGCCTGGCATGTCAGCTTCTGCTAGACAGACTATAATATGTATTCTGGATTTCTGGACTCCAAGATACCCATGGCTTTAGCCTCTGGTCCAGATTAGAGACTCAGTTGCTTGCATCTACATCATAAAAGAATGAACAAAGAGGCAAGACCTAATTCTGTTTCTTTGAACCATATGGCCTCACGGAAGGAGGTGAAGAGGGTAATAATCAAGCCTATTCCATGCTTACTACATGGTGTAAGAAAAGGAGTCTACCCTTAGATGTAAATGCTGCAAAAGCCTGTCTATTGTATGAGTTAGACTCTTTAACAAAACCTATAGTTATGGTTACAAAGTTAATGGAAAACAGGCTATTCCCAACCACAGTGAAGGTCAATTCAAACTACCATGAATGTTCTCTCCCAGAAGCAGTTTCTAGCATCTTCCATATGAATGAAAACATCTTAGTCTAATTCTATACCAAACTGCATCAGCACATGTTCTAAATCATGTATAGAATAGATATTTGTTCCCTACATAAAAAAAAAAACATTGATACAAAAAATTCTCTCCAGTGCATAGTGTCAAAATAACTTAAAATTGGACTCAACTACTGAAATTAAAATTAGTGAGACAATTTCTCGAGCAGCTTTACTTAAAGCTCATTAGCACATGAAGTAGTCTGCGTGATATCTGATAACATATTTTACATTTTACATTGTCTCTGAACTGTACAAACAAATCTTGATATATGACTGCTAGTAAAACGGTCCAGGTTTAGGTTCATTCTCTTAGTGTTTGCTTATTAAAGAGACCTGGAGTAGTTGTGTACACCATCAGTCAGCTCTGACTTAACAGGATCAGGAACTCTGAAGCTCTTGAATTCATAAGGTCATTTTTAGGTCTAGACACATCTGCATTTAGAACAATGTTTGATCACCTATTCAGGAAAGGAACACAATAAAAAAAATAAAAAGGAAGCCAGGGTCCCAGGTGCAAGCTCATATAATAGAGCCTATGTTCTAAGTGGGGACATGCAAGGACGGCTGAGTTAGTGGAGGAAATTATTAGTGAATCTGTAGAAAAGGAAAGTGTGACCACAAATAGTATCATTTCATCAAGTAAATGTCATTCTAGGCTAAACATTTTTTTAAATTTCCTTTTTATATAGTATTCCTTAGCTAATAGAGCAAGGTAATTGTCTAGGTATTTACTTAGATTCTAGGAAAACATTTCCTGGTCCTTCTGTTACTTGTAGTAGTATTTTTTTTTTCCATAAGAGTCTTTGCTGAATATTCATTAATATAGAATCCACTAACACTGCTTATACACTATGATCCTATTATGAACCCATTTTTTTTCTTTCTTTCTACTCTATTCCTAAACTTTCTAGTGCTTACAGTAGGAATGGATGTTGTACTTTGTCAAAAGCTTTTTTCTGCATCAATTGAGATAATCATATGACTTTTGTTGTTTTTGTTATGGATATGGTTGGTTATGCTTATAGTTTTCCTAATATTGAATCAGACCTGCATTACTGGTATAAATAGAGCCTGATTATAGTATATGATCTTTGTGATGTATTGCTGTAATCTTTTTGCTAATATTTTATTTAATTTTTTTTTTCATTTGGATATTCATTAGGAACATTTCATCAGTTTTGATATTCATTAAGGAAATTTGTCTCTGGTTTGCTTTCTGTTTTTGCTCTCTCTGGATTAGGTACCAAAACCATATTTAAGTCTTAAAAAGAATTTGGTAGAACTTTATCTAATTTTTTTCAAAGAATTATATGGTATTTTTGTTTGTTCTTTGGAGGGGAAAAGGCAGGGCAATTACAGTTAAGTGACTTGCCCAAGGTCACACAACTAGTATGTCAAGTGTCTGAGGCCGGATTTGAACTCAGGTCCTCCTGACTACAGGGCCGGTGGTCTACTCACTGCACCACCTAGCTGCCCCAAATAGTTAACTAGTATTGAGGTTAATTGTTCCTTAAATATTTGGTAGAATTTGCTTGTAAATCCATCTGTTCCTGGGTAATTTTTTTTATAGAGCTCATTTACAACATCTTCAATTTCTTTGTCTAAGATGTGGATATTTAAATATTGTATTCCTCTTCTGCCAATCTGGACAGTTTATATTTTTGTTAATATTGAACTATTTTATTTAGATTCTCAGTTTTGCTGACACACAATTGACCAAAATAACTTCTAATAATCGAATCATTACTCAGAAAGTAAGGTAGACTTAAACTGGACCTGTATAACCTTATTCCTTCCCATATTTTGCACTTTACACTCTTTATATTTTAATGATTATTTTAATGATGACGATGATGATGAAGATGATAAACACCATCCACATAGTTCTTTATGATTTGCAAAGCACTACGTGTTTGTTAAGTCATCTGATTCTCACAATAGTCCTGTGAGATAGATGCTAACATTATCGACATTATCCACTATGTATTGATGAGGAAACTGAGGCAAGCAGAGGTTATGTGATTTAGGGTAATATAATCAGGAAGTCACCAAAGTAGTAGAACTCAGATCTTATCAACTCCAAGTCCTGTACTGTAACCATTGTGACACTGACCTCCTTGCTTTTCCTCACAGAAGACTCTCTATCTCCCAATTCCAGGAATTTCCAAAGGTTTTTCCCCAGGCTTAGAACCTCTCCCATCTTGTCTCCAACTCCTGGCTTCCTCTGGATTCCTTCAAATCTCAAAGCCCCACCTTATTCCAGAAGTCTTTCCTTATAGGGAATGTCACTGCCTCAGGGAAATTTTGTGATTATAAATTATGGAGAATGAGCTAATACACATTTTCTGAGGGATGTTCCTCAAATACAACCAAATTAGCAAACATCTATTACATATTTACAACCTAGGCACTGTGTTAAATATTGGAAATGGGGAAAAACTACACATAAAAGGAAAAAAGGTAGAGGATACAAGGCAGTGAAGAAAGTCAGAAGTGGAACCTGGAAGGGAATACATAAGATGGTGGCCCTGCCTGCCAGATGGAGAATTCTTGAGGAACTCATCAGTGGGAGGAGTAGGGGGACAGTAATGGAGGAATGTCGCATCCTAAAAAGGCCACGGGGGGAAAAAGAACTTTGAAAATGAGAAGGCAGCTGAGATAACATGAAAAAGTCTGGAGTGTTAGAAGGAGAACTGGAAGTGACCTGGCATAGACCCTTCTTGGCCTTTTTCCTGGCAGGAGCTCTCCAGTGGGTCATATAACCAATCCATTATTTCTTCATTGTATAGTTCTTGGATGACATCTTTTACTCCTGTTCATCTTTAAAGTTTCACTTTGGTTATATGGTGTAGTCTACTCACACCAACAATGAGCCTCTTTCTATTAGCCTTCTATGTTATTCATTTTGCTAATTATTCAGAGACTTTTGTATAATATGTCTCATTTCTATGTGGCAGTTGTTAAGGTTATAAGGGGGAAAAATTAAAACAGCTCCTTACAGTCTGGTTTGTCTGAATGTTTATAATCATCAGTTATATTTTAAAAAGTGTGTATATTTTAAAAAAATGCTCCTTACATTTCTGTTTCTATGCCCAAAGGGCTTTAAAAATGTGCCATACCCTTTGACCCAGCAATACCACTTCAAGGGCTGTATCCCAAAGAGATCACATAAGTGGGAAAGGGACCCATATGTATAAAAATATTTATAGCAGCCCTTTTTGTGGTAGCAAAGAATTGGAAATCAAAGGGATGGTCTTCATTTGGGAATGGCTAAACAAGTTATGGTATATGAATGTAATGGAATATTATCGTGTTATAAGAAATGGGTAAGATATGGACTTCATAATAACCTGGAAAGACCTATGTGATCTGATGCTGAGTGAGCAGAGCAGAACCAGGAGAACATAGTACACAACCACAGATATCTTGATTCTGTGATGACTAACTTTGATAGACTTAGCTCTTCTCAGCAATACGAGGTGCAAAGATAGCTCCAAAGGACTCACGATGGAAAGGGCTATTTACATCCAGAGAAAGAACTATGGAGTCTGAATGCAGATTGAGGCAAACTATTTGTTCTCTCCTTTTTTTCTGGTTTTGTTTCTTCTTTCTCGCGATTCATTCCATTGGTCATAGTTCTTCTTTACAACTTGACTACTGGGTAAATAAGTTTGATGAGAAGGTACATGTAGAAGATATATCAGATTCCGTGCTGTCTTGAGAGTAGAGGGGAGGGAAAGGAGGGAGGGGAAGAAAATCTGGAACACAAAAACATGCTGTAGTAGGAAGGCTGAATTTATAATCTCAAATATAATTATATATATATATATATGTTTGAATGGTTCGAAACCGCAAGGTATGAGGGATTCTCTAAGTAGAAAGCATCAGAACATTTATTTAGGCCCCAGAGCAACAGGTTCACGAACCAGACTCCCCATTCGGACATCTTGACCAAAAAACCCCAGGCCCAGTAGGCCCGCCTCACAAGAGTAACCAGGAGACCACAGAGAAACAAGATGGTATTTAGCCAAATCATATTTACTGGCCTCAAGTCCTTGCTCGCACTCCTGGGTTCACACAGGTCTCCTGCTTCGTCTTTTTTCAGCTTCAGCTGTAGTTGGTCTCTTAGTTGGCCTCTC
>CM053622.1:801121949-801142617 GCA_028646595.1 Phalanger gymnotis | reverse complement strand
TCGCAGCCGAGCCTCTGGCATTCTCAAGCCCTGCCTCAACGACCAGAGACCCTTGGTTCCCAAGTTGGCCCCTCTTAAGTCATCAATCTACACCCACACAGGTTTCACACCTGATAGGGCTTTGGGCCTGGGGCTTAGCACTTAACAGCTGAAAGTACTTTCACTCAAGCTAAACAAAAGCCAAACTCCTGAAATGCTAAGGAGCCCATTTTGCCTTACAGACACACATGCAGAACTGAGTGTTGTAAACTAAAAATAAAAAAAAATCTTAATTAAAAAAATAAAATCATTAGTGTCTCCCCAGATGTGGGGGAGAGTCGAATGCACAATAGTGCATGGGTAGCACTCCCCATGGGAAAAAGTTGTGGTCCAGTGAGAAGGCCCCTGAATTTGGAGTCAGAGGACCTGACCTTAAATCCTAGGGTTGCTTTATATTACAAGTCTGACTCTGAGAACATCACTTCAACTCTGTTGGCCTCAGTTTCCTTATCTCTTAAATTAAGGAATTGGTCTATATGACCTCTATCATTCCCTCCACCTCTAAATCTGAGTCCATTATCCATCTTAAAGTTCTCCAATTTCTGCTGTTTCTGCAGTATGTGACATTTAAGACTTAACAAGGTGGCAGGAGGGAAGGAGATACCCACTGGCCCCTCTAAATATTACGTTTAGGGGTTGTCAGGAGAAAAAGAAATAATTTGAGGAAAAAAAAAAGAAAGCAAGAAAAACTGGTGTCAGAGAGGCAGTCATTCAGCAAAAGGAATTTCAAATTCTCCCCTTGGCCCTGCACACTTAATACAAGAATGACCTTCAAGGCACAAAAATTGAACAGAAACTCACTATAATAACTTATGAGTACAGAGAATGTCTCCTTGGCTGGCTTCTCGATTAGGTTTGTGTTTCCAATCAATTTACAAACCAGAAGATGGCCTGTGGGGTGTACAGTGCCAGCCAAAAGTATCTCCTGTGATGTGGGTGCCAGATATGGCCACACATCCATTAAGACTGGACACTATGTCGGCCTTGGCACCATTCAACTGCCGCAAACCTTGAAGTAAAGGACATTAGTCTTATGAGTTCATCTTCCGAAGTATGCAGCTGTAACTCCTTGTTTTCAGGTCAGTTCCATAGATGCATGATCTAATTTACATAGAGTCTTCATATTTGGCTACATCCTGGACCCGGTGACCATGTCTATATCTGCTCTGATGTCACATCTGTAGCTTTGTTTCCTTTTTTTTTTTTCTTTTTTTCTGGATTTAGGCTTTGTTCATTCAATGAGCTGTCTATTCTATGACCATGCATCACCCATGTTATCAGCTGAAAGGGGATAATGGTTGACATTTATATATCACTTTGAAGTTTTCTAAGAAATTTTCATTCATTATCTCATTTGATATCGACAACACTATGAGCCTGGGGCTATTATTATCCCTCTTTTATCAATGAGGAAACTGATATGCAGAGAGCTGAAATGACTTTTCCTGAATCACACACATAATCAGTATTTGAAGTGGGATTCAAAATCATGTCTTCTTGGTTCCAAGTTCATACCCTTAGAGCTTGGCACAGTTCCTGGCAGACCGTGGGTGTTTAACAAATGGTGATTGACTGACTCCAAGTCCAGTGCTCTCTCCATTAAATAGCATTTCCCATTACTTGTTATTCTGTCCCTTTTCTAGAGATCCAAATGTGTCCCATCTAGATCTAGAATGTTAGGGGCTAGAATTTTTCAGTTCCTGGCTGATTGGGATCTTCCGGTCTATGACCTCTATAATTTGGATGATATTTAGTAAGGCCCTACTCCTCCTATGATAGACAGCTGTCCAGCCTTGATCTATGGCATGCCCTGAGACATGGAGTAAATACAGATGTTCTCAGTAAGGGATAAGCATAACCCTCTCTTAGATCCTAGATGACACTCTCAAGACTATTATGAAATTCCTTCTCCTACCATGATCTGAACACCATCATGCCTGAGGATACTTGCTGGCACCTTAGTATATTTTCCTTCTTCTTCCTTCCTAGTCTCACTTTTACAGGTATAAATCTGGAAGCCCTACTGTGGAAGCACCAGCTGGCTACCCAGCCTAGTACCCTGCCTTTACTATCCCTGTCTTCCCTACAGTCTCCCTTGCATGTCTTAATTTGAAACAAGTTAAGCTGCTTTCTCTTCCCTTAAACACGTTTAGGAGAAGGAGGAGGAAGAATAGTGTATATGTATCTCTGTGTGTATATGTACACACACACACACACACACACACACATATATACACACATATGTGTGTGTATAATTTCAAGGTTTGTAAAGTGTTTTATAAATATTAGCTAATTTTGTCTTTACAACAAACCTGGGAGGTAGGTTTGATTAGTACCCCAGTTTTATAGATAAGGAAACTGAGGCAGGCAGACATTTGATGTCTTGCCCAGGTTTACAGAGGAAGGAAGAAAATAAGCATATATTAGTTACCTGCTATGGGCTAGGGTGGCACTGTGCTGAATTCTGGCTGTCATACTTGATTCTGCAACTATCCTGGGAGGCAGGTGCTTTTATTATCCCCATTTTGCAGATGAAGAAATGGAAGCAATACAAGGTTAAATGACTTCCTTAAGGTTATGAAGTTAGTGTTTCAGGCTAGATCCAAATTCTGGTCTTCCTGACTCCCGGTCCAGCACTCTATCTACTTTGCCACCTAGTTTGTATGGATTTGCATGTCTAATTGTTCTGGAAAGTTTCTTTGAGTTTATTGGACAAAGAAAAACTTGCCTACACCTCCTCTCCGTCCAAGGGGAAAAAAACCTGGGCAGAACAGTGGCTGACCAAATTACTTTGTAAGTGTCTAAAAGAATTTACTTCTCTTTGTTAAACTTCACGCTGATTTCCTGAGGTGCTTGGTGTGTGGGTGTCCGGGTATTAATATTGATCCCTGCCTGTTTGTTCTTTGGGGTTAACAACTGCTAGGGTAAAATGTCTCCTGATTGCTTTAATATAGAAATAGACAAGAAAGAAAATGACCTCTTCTTTCCATCTTAGAAAATAACAAAGGTATCGGTTATAACAGAGGAGATGAGAAGACAGCAGGTGGTATAGAATCACAGTTAATACAAGATATGTTGAAGGGGGAGGATCCAGCAGATTAAAAGTGATGTTATATACACACACACATAAACACACACACAATACATACATATGTATGTATATATGTATGTGCACATATATACACACACCTAAATATGTATGTATGCATATGGGTGTATGTATGTATACACACACATATTCCCTGTGTATTTATCACCACCCCAATGGATATTTTCCACCATTTCCCAGTGGCATTGGTGTGCCATCATTATTTCTCATAACTACTCCTACACCTAGGTTATAAACCATCAAAATATTGTTAATTGATTGTTGAATCTCTGAAATCTTTCGTACTGGAGTATCATGTTCCATTTTGAATGCCATACTTTTGGGAAGGGCATCAAGTAGCTGAGGAATGTTCAGAGAAAGAGAATTGGGACAGTGAAAAGCCTAAAGTTTGTGCCATATAAGGATCACTTTAAGGAATGAGGGACACATAGACTGGAGAAGAGAAAGTGAACCTAGTAGGTGTTATAATAGTTATCTTCAATGTTTTCTATGCCTATCATATAACAGAAAGTCTAGACCTGAAACTATTTGTGAAGTCGGGGTAAGTGAAGTTAGGTTAAGAACTCAGAGACAAATACAGCAACCCACCATTCCTTATTTTGCTACTGCCTTATTTCCTTATCAATGAATTGCACATGTTTCCAGGTTCAAAGGCAGTCTGAGGAGAATGATCTAGATGAGTGTCATAAGTTTCTATGACTGCATACAATTCTCTCTTTTATCAGTTTGATCTTCCCTTGTCTCAAGCTCAGGTCCTATATTTTAAAACATAAACAAAATCATTAGTAGTGGTCACATGATGTATTAGCAATATCAAGTTTATGCATGCATGCACACACATACACACAAAATATAGGATATGAAGGTGTTCAGAGGCAGTTACCTTGATACTATAGAAAAGCATTCAGATTTTGTTCCTCTAAATAGTCACAACTATCAAAATTTCTATCTGAATCTGTCCTCAGTTCAAGTTTGCTTCTCTGCCACACATCTATCTCCTCTTCCTGTCTTACTACCAGACAGATGTGTGAAGAGAAGCAAACTCCAACTGATAACCATCTGTTCTTCCCATCTCATTCACAGTCTCACGTGCTGTGTTTCAGTCTCACCTCTCTGCTTTCTCATGTGGTGCCTCAGAATTTGGGAGCAGGTACTGTTCTCAAGGCCACAAGAACCCAGGCATATGCCGAGTTCAAGGGGAAAAGCATCTCTCCTTACAGTATCTTTTGGTAGTCTATTTCAATAGAGGCAAGATAGTATGAGACAGGCTACACTTTCCTACGGGGTGTGTGTGTGTGTGTGTGTGTGTGTGTGTGTGTGTGTGTGTGTGTGACAGAGAGAGAGAGAGAGAGAGAGAGAGAGAGAGAGAGAGAGAGAGCCAAGAAGTCATCATAAAAGAAGCAGCAGCTTCTCTGGATCTTGAAGGAAGAAAATAAGCATCTATTAAGTACCTCCTATGTGCCAGGCACTCTGCTACAGGTTTCACAAATATCTCCTTTGATCCTCACAACCATGGGAAGTCAGTATTATTATTATCCTTGTTTAACAGTCAAGGCAAACAGATCTTAAATGACTTGTCTAAAGTCATACAGCTAGTAATTTTCCGAGGCCAGATTTGAACTCGGGTCTTCCTGACTCCATGCTCAGCACTCCATAGAGTGCCAACAGCGCCAACTAAAACAATGGTAATATCTGTTACTCTACCCAATTCACCATAAGGTTGAGCACATGTGAAGCACTGAATTACTATCTGTTGAACTATCAGGGTTCTAACAGGCCAGGCTGCCTAACTGAAGTATCAGAGTAACACGAAGTCAGCATACCCCGGGAAAGAGGAGCTATCACCATCACCATATCGCTACCATTTCCCATCAGACGCCGATGAAGATAGCCCAGGATCCTGAACCCAAGAGTCTTTCAATAGCAGTATCCCCTAAGCCAACAGAATTGCTGCCAGTACAGGCCTTAACATCATTATTAAAAGAATATCTTATGAAGAAGGGACTCCTCTTCCTCACTGCCACAAGTAATAACTGTTACCCAAATGCCATCAAGGTAGAAAAACACAGGAGTCCTGGAGGTGGCAGCATATCTTTTTCAGACCACTGATTCTGCTTCTAGCCTAGCTTCCACATCCATAATCTAGGGAAATGGCTTCTATAGAGAAAGGGAAAGTCATTTCTACCTACTGCTACTTATAGGGCACACAAAAGAGCTAAGTTGAAACAATAGTGTACCTTATTGGAGAGAGATCAGAGGGAGTGTGCACCAGACAGGGTAAATCATCACCTTGAACACCATCTTCCTTTAGAATCTAATAGAGACATCACAAGACCCTTGACCTGAGAGATTTTGAGATAGCAATATGTCCTGACCACTGTCGACAGCCATAGCCTTGAGAAGCAACTCTATAGAGATTCAGCCTGGCAACTGCTCCTGCAGGTACTATAGCAACATTTATTGAAGAAATTCTTACCACCAAAGTCTTTAGCACTATCAAAAAGTTCAGAATCAGAAAGTAATGATTATATAGAGATGACAATAAAGAAGATATATTAATATCGTTTTTGTCTCCATACCCTAAGGACCAGGGGACTTTGCCATCTGACTTACAGTTGAAACTTTCTATATGTGTTGGCTTTCCCCATGGAATGTGAGCTCCTTGAAAGCAGGACTTTTATTTTTCTGCTGGTAAGCCTGGAGCTTTGCATACAGCAAACACTTAAATGTCTTATTTGTTCATTGACCTCTCCCACTCCCTTCACATCCTCCCCCTGAACATCCTTTTTCACTTCTCATTTTACAGGATGTTCCACTTATCTTCCTCCTTTAGAATGGAAGAAAATGACA
Source organism: Phalanger gymnotis (assembly GCA_028646595.1). NCBI lineage: Eukaryota > Metazoa > Chordata > Mammalia > Diprotodontia > Phalangeridae > Phalanger > Phalanger gymnotis. The sequence goes on along the minus strand of CM053622.1, from coordinate 801,136,619 downwards.
ATTATCTCTTCACTGCCAACTATAGCCCCTATAGTCCTTAAATCATAATATGCTGTGTTTTTTCTATCCCGCCCTTCAAACAACCATCTCACCTGAACTTTAATGTCTTGAGAAAAAAAAAAAGTACTACCTGGCATACTAGAGCCTGTTCTGGTGGCTTTGATGTTTGAATGGCACTCCTTGCATTCTGGAAGTGATGGACTCTTAACGGTCAACCCATGAAACATAAGAATGTTTTCTTTTTTAGTAGCTAAGATTTTGACATTAACAGGAATGTTGTTTTTTTCATGAATTGGACATTTATTTAACTGGGACAACTGGGAATTATATGCCGAGATGGTATCCATTTGGCTGATAGAAGCATAATAAATTTAAGGAAAACATTGATTAAGGCTTAATCAAGCTCTAATGTCTTTCCATTCCAAGGCATTCTGTCTAAAACAGGTGAAAGTTTTGTTTGTTTGTTTGTTTTTGTTTTTCCTCAGGGGCATTTGCTTAAGGATCTCTCTGGACATTTCCTTCTCCATCACAACCCAATATAATAGTTCTTTTTTTTTCTATTAAAGGAAAAGAAAATTATTCAATCAATCAACAAATATATATTGGCACCTACTATGGACTAAGCAATATCCTAGACTTTGGAGACAGAAGTACAAATAATGAAATAAGCTTTACTAACAGGAAGCTTACATTTGAATAAGGGAGACAACAAGTACATTAAAAAAAGTATATGTATATGTGTATATGAACATACATACAGAACATGCATACAAAGTAAATACACATATATACATGTAAATATGTGTGTATATCTACTCACATGTGTAGGTTAAATAAGTTAGAAGTTAGAAGTAGGTAAAAATTGGAATAGTTTCATTTAGAAGATACTGCCTAGCTTACAACCAAAAGAGAGGGACTCTGCAACAGAAGCAAGGAGTCCATGCATTTCATGGAAAGGAGACTATGAATACAAAGACAGAGAGATGGGAGATGAAGGTAAGAAGTGGTGGAAAGAGATGAGGGTGGTTTGGCTAAATCACAGGGAATGATGAGAAGTAATTTACAAAGAGGCTAAAACAATGGATTGGGATGAGTTTGTGGAGGACTTTCAAAGCTAAACAGGGGAGATTTTATGTAATCCTAGAGACTATAGGATGACACTGAAGTTGAGTGAATAGAGGAATTATATGGTCAGATCTATGCTTAAGGAAAATTATTTGGGCAGCAGTATGTAGGGTGGATTAGAGGATGGAGATGAGTCAGGTAGACAAATTAATAGATTTGTCAGTAAGGTCTAGGGCAGGGGTGATGAGGTCCTGAACTAAGGTGTTAGATGAGAATGGGTCAGATGTGAGAGATGTTTGAAGGTAGAAAAAGTCAAATTTGACAACTGATTGTATATGAGGGGTGAAGGATAGTTTTATACAAATTGAGTTTTGAGTTTTCCAGGATATGAAGTTTGAAACGTCTGAAAAGCAATTAGTGATATAGCATGAAGCCTGGGGTAGGGGGTGAGGTGTTTTTTGGGGGAGGGTATATAGATATGGTAGTCATTTTTGTAGAGGTGATAGTTAAATCCATGAATGAGATCTGATGAAGGGACAGAGATAGAAAGGCAGACAGAGGACACAGAGAGATAGATGAAGACAGAGAAACAGAAAAAGAGCCACAGAGACAGAAAGACAAAGAGGCAGAAAGAGATACAGAGAGACAGCGATATATACATATATATATATATATATATATATATATATATAGAGAGAGAGAGAGAGAGAGAGAGAGAGAGAGAGAGAGAGAGAGAGAGAGAGAGAGAATATTTTTATTTACCTCAACTCACTGAGAAGCTGGGTGAGGGGCCTACTAGAATCTTCTTCTCCGTTCTTTGGCAAAGGTAGAGCCCATGACAGACAATCATTTACTACTTCCATGTGGCCAACCTAAAAAAGAATACATGCCAGATGACCTGAGTAAAACTCTGACTACTTATCTAGTCAACTTACATGCCGCCAGTGATGAACCTCTAAACCTGCTTTTTAACTCAATTTAATAGATGGCTTAATATCCTGTTGAAAGTTTGTTGTAACAATTTGGCTAGCAGCTGCTGTAGGGGTGTTAAAACCAGCAACAACCAGATCAGAGTGCTGCAAGCCCAGCTTCTTTTGGTCTGCTTTACTAAGGAAAGCAACATTAAGTGATTGACAAGCTTACTTTAATCCAGTGTACAAATATCGGTTCACTTAGTTCAGAGGAAAAGCTAGCACCCTGAACTTCAGAGCAAATAAAAACAAATTACAAACATCAACAGACAGACCTTGTCTGATTCAGATCTCAATGCATAGTTACCAGAGTTTAACAAAGTCCAAAACCATCCGGATTTACAAGCTGGAGGGTGCTTAAGTACAGCTGCCTGGAGTCTTGACATCAGCTCACTGCCAAGAGTGAAAGCCCTAAGGAAATAGCTCTCTCTTCCCTTTTTATGCACTCTTTAGCCATCATCAAATGTCATCTGAGTGACCAGAACTTAAGCTTTTAGTACTGGCTATAGGACCCTAAGGGCTTCACGCCCACATGGGCTTAGCACCTAATAGCTAGGAGACTTGGGCCTACTTGGGAGCGAAGATATAATCAGACTTCCCTTCATGGGCCCCACCTGGAGCTCCACCTTAGTTACCTAATTTAATCAAGGAAATAAAGGCCAAAGTCTTCAAGAATACTTGGTTGAATAAGTGCTAAGAGCCCATCTTGATTCCCAATACAAAGTTCTTTCAGATTGAATTATTATTATTATTATTTTATCTCAGGGACTCCCAATTGGTTGGGATGATGGTTGTAATTAGGAGCAAAAACAAATTAAAAACAAACACCCTCAAATATTCTTACTGTGTCAGGAATGATGTATGACCCAGCCAACTGTCTTGGTTGAATATTTATACATCCTGCTACTTTGGCCATAACCTTCACATTTCAACCTACTCCTTTCTTCAACAGTTTCAGTAAAACTCATAAATAACACATTCCAAAGTCTTATATGGACTTGTATCCTGGGTATGCCCTGCTATTTGTTTTTCATCATAAAGTGCTACTTCAGGGATCTCCTACAAGTAAATCCCCCTAATAAAGCTGGACAGATCATACTGGTTTTGTGTGCCTCTTTCCTTGGGACTCCTGTGTCAAGAGTGAATGTAATATGGCACTTTGGTGCTGTAGTCCACAACACTTTCATCCCTTACTGTGGATAACTCCTCTGATGTTCAATTGAATCTGTTTTTATTTTTTTTTCAGATTCCTATAATAATATGATCTTACTGGAGGAAAATCTTGATTTTAGGGAATAAAACCAGGATATTTATGCTGGAGAAGAGAAGGTTGGGGTAGAGTAAAGTTGGTAGTGGTAGTCAGGAAAGTATCTTAAAGCAATAGAATAGCTGTCATAAAGAAGGATTGGATTTTTCTGTTTGATTTAAAAAGGCAAAACTACAAGCAATAGAAGAGGCAAAGAAAAAAGTTATGTTAAAAAAAAAAAACTTTATTACAACTGCAGTGATATAAAAGTAGAATAGCCTGACTAGGTAAGGTGGAAGCCCCGTTACTGGTAATGTGCAAGCATAGACTTAATTGTGTTGTGTTACTCAAGTGTAATATTTTTTTCAGATGCCTGATGAAGCCCCTTCCAATGTGGAAATCCTATTGTATATGTCTTTCATTTGTGCATGTATTAGATTCACTGTATGGTTTCAATTGACTTTGAAATTCTGTCATAGGATGTGGGAATTTGAATATAGGGGGTTTTGTTGTTGTTGTTGCTGTTGCTATTGGATTTTTATTATTATTTTAAACTTAAATACAAAATTTGGAAAAAAAAAACATTGTCAGGTACACAGCAGGCCATAAGAAAGAATTCAGTATGAGATAACACTTTCCATTTCAAGAAAAACTATGTAATAAATACTACACATTGTTTTCAAAGCTGACCAGATTTTCCTTGCTTCCTTGTTACTTTTCTTTTGTTCTCTGCTATACACTTTTTGCTTTATCTCCTCCCCCTTCCTCCCCTCCACCCACCCTAAAGAAGGCTACATTTAAGCCTGGATGTATAGGTCTGATATTGCTGAATCTATTTCCTTTACATGTTTTTTTTTTTTCCCCTAGTTTCTTTGAAGTTCCTGAGCTTTTGTTCTTCCAAGTGAACTTCGTTATTATTTTTCAAACTGAGTAAAAAAAGATCTAGTAACTTAATTGAGATGTACTGAATAAGTAGATTAGGTAAAACTGTCATTTAAAAAATTATATTGACTTTACCTAACCAAGAACAATAAATATTACTTCAATTATTTTGATCTGAGTTAATTTATATAAAGTGTTTTATGTTTATGTTCATATAGTCCCTTTGTCTGATTTTGGCAGGTTTTTTATATTGTCTAGGTATTTTAAATGATTTAAAACAATACTGAGTATTATTGCCAACAGTGTATTTTCTCTATTTTTCATTTTTGATTAAATCTATGTTATGTGTGACTTTGAGATTATGATTACTACCTTTGTTTTTTTGCTTACTAAATTCAACCCCTGCCCTTTATTTTATCTTTGTGTGCATCTCTCATTTTTACAGTATTTCCTGAAAGCATCATATTGTTGAGTTCAAATTTTTAATCTGCTATCCATTTCCATTTTATGAGTAAATTTGTCCCTTTCACATTCTAAGGTACAATTACTTATGTATTTTACTTCTTCCTATTTTTCCTCACTATCCTTCTAAAGCTGAGGCTGCCTCCCAACCCCAGCTACCGCCAAGGCTTGTTGTTTGTTGAGAGTCAGCTCTGGGCATTGAGGTGTTTGCACTTCACTCAGGTTAAACCGCTGCCCTTGGAGATTAGGTCTTTCCTAGGGTCTGCTCGGATTGTCTTAGGAGGACAACTGCTTTAACCTGTGGTTATTTCTGCTTCTCTGAGGTAATGATCTATCTTTTCTTGTGGAGTAAATTTGGAGAGCTGAAAGTTTTTTGACCTACTCTGCCATCCGCCTAGAATCCTCTCCTGAATACAGGTTTTTAAGTAAAATCAAATTATTTTCCCCCTACACCTTTAGATGCAGTTGTGTCAATATTCACCTGTAAACCTTGATTTAATTTCTGCTTCTTCCTGTAGCTTGGTTTCTCTATATCCTTGCTCCTGCCCTGTTCAGATCACATGTTCAGAGTACCATAGTTTAGAGCCAGTTTTAAATGGAGAACATCCAGAGGAAGACCACTGGGATGTCAAAAGAACTAAGGTACCACGGTACAAGAAAAATAAGCTATATGTCTATGTACCTGGAGATGTTTATGAAGGAGGGAAAAAAGGACTTGGAAAAGATATGCTACATATTATGCTATAACTGTCTTCAAGTGTTTCAAGGGCTATGGAAGTGGTGTGGGACTTGTTCTTCTTGGCCTCAGAAGGCAGAACTCAGAGGGACAGCCAGAAGTTGTGGTGAGGATAATTTACAATTGGTACAATGAGGGGGAAATATTTTTAAAACTTAAATAATTAGAGCCATCTGTGAGTGGAGTGGGCTGCCTCAGGAGGCACTGACTTCCCTTTCAGGCAAATGTTGGAGAACCACTCATTGGGAATGTCGGAGAAGGGATTCGTGTCCAGGTATATGGTGAATTTTACTTCTGAGATCTGTGATTCATTGATCCTAGGATTAGATGCATTCAGCTTTGCTCCAGAGGACAGAACAAAAAACAATTGGCCAAAGTGCCAAAAAGATAGATTTGATGCAAGGATAAGATATCCAAAAGTCGCTGACTCAAGAGAACTCTCTTTTTCTCCACCACCTTGGAGTCTTCAAGCAAACACTTAATGATCACTTGGCAGGGATATTGGAGAGAGGGGACTAGGGGTCAGGCACAGTTTGACATGTGTAACTGACCTCTCTTCCATCTCTGATAATTGTCACATTTCAAAGATTCTAAAACCTTTGTGGTGGGAGCGTGGCAAAGTGAATGGAGCTCTATTTGCTGTCAAAGATATTTAGATTCAAATTGCCTCCTCAGATACACACTAGCCTTGAAACCCTGGCTCTCACAACACCTTCCTAAATTTCAGTTTCCCCACACATAAAAATAAGATGATGTTAGCTTACTCTACTTTGTTGTGAGATTCAATTTTGAGTGTGTTTGGTCAACTTTGAAAGTGGTGTACACGTAGGGAGTATTAGGCAATGGGCTGCTGTGTTAAAGCATCAGTGAGAAGTCAAGGATGACTACAGGATGACTTTAAGTTTGTGAGCTTAGGAGACCAGAAAGATGGTGATACCGTATGCCTGAGGAAGTTCTGAAGAGAAGATTTGGAGAGAAAGAAAGAGTTCTGTTTGAGATGCCTATGGGATATCCAATTGAGATGGCCAAAAGACAGGTGATGGTGGAGGATCGGTGCTTAGCAGAGAGATTTTATTTTTGGTCAGTCATTTCAATTTTTTCTGACTCTTCTTGACCTCATTTGGGATTTTCTTGGAAAGTCACTAGAGTGGTTTGTCATTTAGTTCTCCAGTTCATTTTTCAGTTGAGGAAACTGAGGCAAACAGTGTTAAGTGATTTACCCAGGGTCACATAGCTATGAAGAGACAGAGGCCAGATTTCAACACAGGTCTTCCTGACTCCAGGCCCAGCACTCTATCCACAGTGCCACCTAGCTGTCCTAGGAAAACGATTGGGGCTATGTATTTAGCTCCAGGAATCATTTTCATAGAGATGTTAGTTAAACCTGTGGAGGTCGATGAGATCGTCAAGAGATGTAATATGGAAGGAGAAGAGGAAAGAGCCCACAAGAAAGTCCTGAAGGACACTCATCATTGGTAGGAATGGTTGAAGATCTGGCCAAGCAGAGCAGGAAAGAGTGGTCAGAAATGTCAAAGGAGAATGAGAAGAAAATAATGCTATGAAAAACTAGAAAGGCAAGAGTACCCAGGAGGAGACGATTAGTAGTATCAGTAATTGCAAAGAGGTCAAGAATAATAAAGTTTGAGAAAAGACTGTTAGATTTGCCAATTAACAGATCACTGATAATTTTGAGACATTTCAGGCAAATGGTGAAATTGGAATCTTTGTATCTTACAATGGGTTTCCTGTTGCATTTGATCCTTCCTTTGGGGTCCACTACCTTGCCCACCTCCGTATTGATATCTTTTGCTATGTTTCAGATTTAAAGACAATAGTAGCACTTCAATGAGTTACAGAATCTTAAAAGAAAAATGTGACTCTCTCCATGGTACTCATTAGGAGACTGCCACTAGCAATAGCAAATCACTCAAGATTAAACCTGAAAATCAGAGTCAAAGGAGAAATTGGCATATCCGATTCATTTGCTGATCCCTGAATACTCTGCTCTGATACAAGATGGTATTATGGCTCCTTTGAGCCCAAATAGATAAATGAAATCCTAACAGAAATAACTATTATTATTATTATTATTATTATTATATCAATATTACTAACACTATTTGACTAGATAAGGTTTGCTGTCCCAATATTCCTGCAAAAAAAAAATCAATAGGCACCATATCTCTCTCTCTTTGTCCTGCTCTACTCTCCTCTGGTTTGGTATATTATGCAGTTTCTGTTTAATTCCAAAGGAAAATCGAAAGTGAGAAAGGCTAAGATTCATTTGTTTTTGATAAATTTACTTGTTTGAGGAAAATAGAAAATGCAGGGGGTTCATTCTTGCTTTCCTTTCTCAAGTTGCCATAATGGACTATGATCAGTGGACCTTTTAATTGTAATGGGCACATCTTCTAACTGCCACATGCTCCGCAATAAAAGCTAGCCTGGAAGGAGTAAATTGTTGTGGTAGGTGATTGTATGTCCTGATATGCTTCCTGGAAACTCAGATATATTTACAATAGCACAGCCAAGTGTAAAATAAGGAAGCAGAAAATTCAATTTTCCTTCTAAACCCTAGGGAGTTAACATCTCATAGAGGTTAGAGCTTGCTAAAGGGCCTTTCCCCTTTTCTTCAGAGAAAAGCCAGTGCACTCTACAACATGAAACCTAGAACTCCTGCGTGGCTGTGGAGAAGGGCAAATTTCTGATTGCCAAGAAAAAGAAGAAAGTAAATTCTGTTAGCTCCAGGACAGTTCACCAGGTAACAGTGAGGAGAAGGGGATGCAAGTAGAGGGGGAATAAATTCTCCAGGACCCAGCATGGTAGCAAATTCTGTCCAGGCAAATCACTTCTTAAGCAGGTCATTGAGCCAATTAATGTTCTACCTGCTTAATGACTACATTCATTTTGGGAGAGGAATGCCTTGCCCTTGAAATCCACTGGTGGAACCCATTCTCAGGGCTTCAATGTTCATGGACTTTCTCAGTCCTAAATGGTTCCCACCTCCTATTATGCTTCAGGCTGCATCCCACTTGGAAGGAAGGGAGATGAAGAAACCAGCAAAAGAAACTGTATTTCCTACCAATCCCCTTGTTGATAAGGGGCTTCATCAAAATTGACTCATTACTAAAGTGGTAGATCAGAGATTTCTCTATATGGAAGTTACCTAGATTTAGCCAAAGCATTTTATAAAGATTCATAATACAGTTATAATAATGCAGGAAATGCTGTCAAGACAATATACATGGGTATATTCTGAAATAATTAAATGACTGGAAGTAAAGAGTACTCACAGAATCACAGAAGAACAAAATTGAAAGGTGAAATAGAAGCCAGGTAATTTGGCATATAGCCAACAAGAATACTCATCTATAATATACACACATGAAAGATGTATAGCTATTAATATATTGTTATTAATGTGGAAGGAGATCTCTAGTGGAGTGTTCTGAGGAGCTGCTCTTGGCTACAAAATGTCCATCTTTGGGACCTTTATTCATTACTTCTTGTTCTTCCCTTCCTGCCCAATCAAAACAAGGCTTCATATTTATTCCTTGCAAGGCTCAACTGATTCTGAGCTTTTCATTCCTGGAACTATTCTCACAGTATTGTCCCACACTGGTATCCATCCTTGCTACGTACCCTTACTTCTCCTTTCCTTACATGTATATTTAGCATATAAATTAGGCAGCTAGGTAGTACAGGAGATAGTGCTTAGGACTTGGCATCAAGATGACCTGAGTTTGAAACCTGCCCCAGATACCTACTATATGTGACATTGGAAAAATCACATCTGTAAAATGGGGATGATAGCACCTACCTAACAGGGTTATTTTTGTTGAGGATCAAAATGATTATCATACATTAAGTATTTTGCAAACCTTAAAGCAATACATAGATGTTAGCTATTATAATTGCCTAGTGAGTGATCGCCTGTGCACACAATTTGGTCTTTCTCAGCAATGTTCCTACCCTCATTTTCTCTCAATTGAAATGTGTGTGTGTGTATGTGTGTGTGTGTGTGTGTGTGTTGTTAGTCTTCAGGATTGTTTTTGTTTTTCCTCCAGAAATTGGAAATCTGTCTATCATTTATCTGGACACTTTGAAAACTGTCCTCATAAATGACAAATCAATCCTTGATACCCTTTTCTCTGTCACAAACTATAAGTTAAAGAAAAATCTTCCCCCAAAGGTTCCCATCACTTCCAACTGGATAACACATTTCCATTTGTTTGATGGGAATGAGATTCAGAATGCAATTTTCCTTCTTTTATTCCTTAGGCTTTTTGAAAAGCAGAACTCGCCATGAAGTAAAGCATAAGCTTCTCAAGGGCAGTGATTAATTTGAAGGGATATTCCCAGAACTTACCATAGTTCTTTGCACATAGAATATGTTTAATAATAATTGCTGGTTGTTGTGGTGGCCATTTAGTCCAGTAAAAAAATAAGTTTAATTTAACTATTTGGGTTGCAAAGAGGAAAATTTTTAAAAAATTCTGAATAATTTGACATCATTATTGTACCATACCTCTAAGCCAGACTTTTGATAGTTTCCTCGACTCCTTCATTTCTCTTGTACACACAGCATACACTTGTAATGGAATAAAATTGACTTCTGTTTTTGTCTCAACAAGTGAAAATCTCTCATTTTACAGATGAGAACACTGACACTCAGAGAAAACAAGCCATTTGTTCTGCATACTGTGCCTGTTAAATATTAAAAACAAGCTGTGAGCCTTTTCTTCTTCTCATGAGTCCATTGTCCTTCCAACCACACGGATAGATCCATATTTGAAAGTATTCTGCTCTACCTTTGTCCTAAAGGATGGGAAAAAGTCAGATAGTATGATTATAAAATGTAGAGATAATATAAAGCCAGAAAAGTGTTAACATAGTAAATGACAGAAAATGACATCTTTGGTAAAAATAAATTTCTTAATATTTTTAATAGTCAGGTTTTAAAATTTTTAAGTTGTGAATTCTCTCTTCCGGACTCTTCAGTCCCTCCTCAATGTATGGAGAAAGCAAGCAATATTATATCAACTGTACATGTGAAATCAGGTAAAATATTTCCATGTTAGCCATGCTGCAAAAAAATGCAAGAAAAATAAAATGAAAAAAAAATACCTCAATCTGCACTCAGAGCTCATCAGTTTTCTCATTGGAGGTAGATAACATTTTTGCGTTGTGAGTCCTTCAAAATTGTCTTGAACCATTGTCTTTATCAGAGGAGCTAAGGCTTTTACTTGATCATCCTTATAATATTACTATTACTATTACCATGTATAAAGTTCTACTGGTTTTGCTCACTTCATCTTTAAATCTTCCCATGTTTTTTCTGAAGTTATCCTGCTCCTTATTTCTTATAGCACAATAGTATTACATCACGATCATACGCCATAACTTGTTCAGGCATTCCCCAATTAATGGGCATTCATTCAACTTCTAATTCTTTGCCAACACACATATACAAAAGGAACTGTTATAAATATTTTTGTACATCTAGGTCTTTTCCCTTTTCTCTGGGATATAGAGCTAGTAGAGGTGTTTCTGGGTCAAACGTTATACAGTTTTATAGCCCTTTGGGCACAATTTCAAATTGGTCGCCAAGATGTTTGGACCAGTTCACAACTCTGCCAACAGTTCATTGTGTCTCCATTTTTCCACATCCCCCAGCATTTGTCATTCTCTTTTTCTATCATGTTAGCCAATTGGATAGGTGTGAGATGGTATCAAAGTGTTGCTTTAATTTACATTTCTCTAATCATAGTGATTTAGAGCTTTTTTTTTTCCACATTACTATAAGCAGTTTTGATTTCTTCTTCTGAAAATTATCTGTTTGTATCCATTGGCTCTTATGTTTTATGAATTTTATTCAATTCCCTACATATATGAAAAATGAGGCTTTTATAAGAAAAAAATTGCTTTGAAATTTCTCCCACCCACCCATCATCAGTTTCCAGCATTCCTTTTAATCTTGGCTGCACTGGTTTTATTTGTAGAAAAAATATTTTAATTTTATGTAATAAAAAATATCCATTTTACATCCCATAATGTCCTCTATCTATTGTTTTGTCATAAATTATTTCCTTATCCATAAATCTTATCTTTATCCTTATCCATAAATAAAATAAAAATATCCCATGCTCCTCCAATTTGCTGGTGCTATTATCCTTTATGACTAAATCATGTACTCATTTTGACCTTATCTTGGTATATTATATGACATGTTGTTTTATGCCAGTTTCTCTCAAACTGCTTTTCAGTTTTACCAGCAGTTTTTGTCAAATAGTGAATTCTTGCCTCTGAAGCTTGGATATCTGGGTTTATCAAACACAAGATTACTGTGGTCATTTACTTCTTTGTACTATGTACCTAATCTATTCTACTGATCCTCTCTACTTCATAGGCAGTGGCAGGTTGTTTTTGAGTATTACAGCTTTGTAATATAGTTTGAAATCTGATACTGTGAGGCCACCTTCCTTCAATTTTTTTGATTTCCTTGAAATTCTTGCCTTTTGTTGTTTCTGATGTATTTTTTCCTAGCTCTCTATATCTCACTCTGTCTCTGTCTTTGTCTCTCTCTGTATCTCTGTCTTTGTCTCTCTCTCTCTTTCTCTCTCTCTCTGTATATACATATATATGTATATGTATGCGTGTATACATATACATATATATATATATATGTTTGGTATGGCATTAAATAAGCAAATTAGTTTAAGTGGAGTTGTCATTTGACTATATTGTTTCAGCCAATCAATGAGCCATTGATATTTCTCCAATTGCTTAGCTCTGTCTTTATTTGTGTGAAAGATGTTTTGTAATTGTATTCATAGTGTTCCAGGGTTTATCTCGGCAGCTAGACTCCCAAGTATCTTATGTTGTTTGTATTTATTTTAAATAGAATCTCTCTACCTGTTCCTGATGGAGTTTGTTGGCAATGTGTAGAATTGCTGATGATTTGTGTGAGTTTAATTTATATTCTGAAGCTTTGCAAAAGTTGTTGTTTCAACTAGTTTTTATTTGTTTTTATAGAATTCTCTAGGATTATGTAAGTATACCATCACAGCACCTGCAAAGGATGATACATTTATTTTCATTGCCTATTTCCTCAAATGTCTTTTTCTTGTCTTATAGCCATAGTTAGCATTTCTAATGCAATATTGAGTAATAGTGGTGATAATGGTCATCCTTGCTTCACCTCTGATCTTATTGGGAAGGCTTCAAGTTTATTTTCATTACAGATAATGCTTACCCTTAGTTTTAGATATTTTTTAATGAAAGCTCCATTTATTTCTAAGCTTTCTAGAGTTTTTAATAAGAATCAGTGTTGCACTTTGTCAAAACCTCTTTCTTTTTTTTTTAATAGTTGCAATCAATTTATTGAAAGAGATGATTGGTTAGGTATCTGCAATGGTGACTTCAACTTCTACATCTGCTTCAACGCTGATAGAAGTGATCTGTTTTACAATTTCAGAACGACTGTGTAAATCAATAAGGCGTTTGTGGATTCTCATCTGGAACCGATCCCAAGTCTTTGAACCTAAACCGCAAGGAGTTTTTCTAGTTCTGATCCGAAGTGTCTTAGTGGGCATTCGAACAGGTCCCTTCACTTTCAAGTTCTTTTCTTTGGCTCCTCTAATTAGGTCAGCACACACTTTCTCGAGTGATTTCACATTGCGGCTGGTGAGGGTGATGCGGTTCCGGTGAATGGCCACTTCGGGCTCCACAAGGGTCTTGCCGGTGTCTTTGAATGCCATGACAATGGAGCGGCTTCCTGACCGGCTTATTCCTCTTTGAGAGCGAACAGCGGTGAGTCAGGAGGAGGAGGGGCAGGGACTGCCGACTCCACGCGGCTGCAGCGGCGATACCTTCACCAAAGAGCCAAAACCTCTTTCTACATCTATTGCAATAGTGATATGATTTTTTTTTTGTTTTATTACCAATAGGGTCAGTTATGTTTATAGTTGCCCTAATATTGAACCAGCCTTGCATTACTTGTATAAGTAGAGCCTGGTCATAGTGTAGGAATCTTGTGATTTATTGTTGTAATCTTCTTGCTAGCATTTTATTTAAAAATTTTGCAGCAGTATGTATTAGAGAATCTGGTCTATCACTTTCCTTCCCATTTTTTGCTCCTTCTGGTTTAAACACCCAAACTGTATTTGTGCCAGAGAAGAAATTTGTTAGAATTTCTTTGTGTGTTTCCCCAAATAGTTTACATAATATTGGAATTAATTGTTTTTTAATGTTTGGTAGAATTCACTTATAAATCCATCTGGTCCTAGGGATTTTATCTTAGGGAGCTCATTTATGGTTGCTTAATTTCTTTTTCTAGATAGGATTATTTAAGTATTCTATTTCCTCTTCTGTTAATATGGGCAATTCGTATTTTTGTAAATATTCATCCATTTCACTTAGATTGTCAGATTTGCTGGCATATAATTAGGCCAGATAGCTCTTAATGATAGCTTTAATTTCATCTTCATTGGTCATATATTCACCCTAAAAAGAGACAAATTAGAAGAAAAAAAGTTTTGATTTCTGTGTGGAAGTGAGTGCTTTGTTGTAATATGCTGTCTCTGCCCTAGAAATGCCCTCTCTCTTTCTATCAGTTGCTGATACCCCACTCCTCTGATGGAACTATGCATATCTGGAGTCTTCTTTGTTAGAATCATCCAGCTTCCAAAATAATTGGCACTTACTACCTATGGCATTATAAGCAGAAAATCAATCTGGAGTACCTAAAAATTGATTCTCGTGACAAGAACCTAGTTTCCAACCCTACCTCTGCTGCTCTCTATGTGTGTGACCTTGGGAAAAGTCACTTCAAACCCCAATTCCTCAGTTTCTAACTCTCAGAATTGAGACAGTTGTCCTGGAAGGCCTCTGGAGTTCCATCTGTCTTTCAATCTATGATCCAGCACATTCTTAAAATTTTATCCAGACAATTGTAAACTGAGAGTCAAATTCTGCCTCCCCAATAATTGTTTCATGGTGTAACCCTAAGCAAGCTATTTAGCCTCTATTGGCTTCTGTTTCATTATCTGGAAAACAAAGCTTGGAATCAAAGATTTTTAACATGCTTTCCTCATTGGAAGTGGTGATCTTACGATATAATGAAAATAAATGTTGAGGGGAAAGTTACCAGTTTGTTGTTGTTTATTCATTGTCAGTTTTGTCTGACTCTCCATCTTTCTATTTGGGGTTTTCTTTTTTTTTTAATTTATTTTTAATATGTTTAGGTTTCAGCATTGATTTTCACAGGCGTTTGAATTACAAATTTTCTCCCCATTTCCACCCCCCCC
>CM053622.1:801075274-801121449 GCA_028646595.1 Phalanger gymnotis | reverse complement strand
GGGAACAGGGCAACCAGAATACATGCCATCTTGGAGTGGGTGGGAGGGTAGAAATGGGGAGAAAATTTGTAATTCAAACTCTTGTGAAAATCAATGCTGAAAACTAAATATATTACATAAAAAAATTAAAAAAATATATACTGTAGTGACCTAAGATTATAGCTTATAGATAGAACATAGATTATACCGTAATGACCTAAGCACAAAGCAAGTTTTGTATTTCAGCTCTTTATGTTCTCCTTATTAAAAATAAACAAACAAAAGAAATGTTTTCGTTAAGGATCAAAGGTAGCAGGTAATTACTTGTGGTATGGAAAATTTTAAAAATCAATGCAATTTTTCAAAACTCTTTCCTCTTCTTCCTTCCCTTTTCTTCCTTCTCTCCTCTAAAATGATTCCCTTTCCTCATGACCTCTTCATAGTCAGCTCCATTGTAGAAGGGGAATGGAAAGAAGGATAGTGAGATTCCTGACCTGTGTTTGCCGATCATTTAATTGGCTTCTGGTCCTTATGAGCAAGACCTTTTTTTTTCCTCCTAGTTCTGACAATAAGACTAACAGAGAGCTAGATATCCAGAAGGACTTCAGAGAATTTATTCAAACATAAACTCACTGTATAAGGATGAAAAATGTGATATACTTATGTTTATAATATCCAGCCTGAATCCAATGATGAATTAACATCTCCTGGTCTCATCCCAGACTCAGTAGAGTTAATATTCATATGAGTACCTGTGATATGATACATGGAAAATAAGAAGACTGAGGCTGATGAAGGTTGAGGGGTCACCAGACAGTTTAATAACTCCGGAAGCAGCGAGGAAGAATGAGCAGGGCTCTGTTCTTGGTGGCAGGTAGCCAGTTCTTACAACAAAAGAAGAGTGGCTACCCTCTGCTGGTTACGTTGAACTATATCATCAAAATCCTCACTGACATCTAGCCGGTGCTTTCACCTGTATTTACACAGAACTGTTGTTTGAGCACTGGGCATGAAATAAAGACTTTGGTTTAAAAGCTGCTTCTGCAATTACCAGTCTACATGACCATGGACAAGTGCCATAACCTCTCTAAGACTGTCCTTGTCCATAAAATGAAGATGTTAATTACTGTGAGGCCTGTGTTGCTGGCAGGCTTAAAGGACATAGTGCATGTAAAGTGCATTGCGAACTTCCCAGTGCTATCCATCCAAATTCACTTATTATCTTTGAAGTCTACAATGTGGTTAAGAAACAGTAAAATAACAGATTTAAAGCTGGAAAAGATCCAAGAGGTTCAACCAATCAAACAACACACATTATTTAAGCACCTACTGTGTGGGAGATACTATACTAGGTGCTAGAAACAGCTCCTTCCCTCAAGTAATGCTTATTCTAAATTAAGAGACAATAAATCCATACATTGATATATTTTATTTATTGCTGTCCAGTCATTTTTTTAGTCGTGTCTAACTCTCTGTGATCCCCTTTGGGGTTTTCTTGGCAAAGATATGGGAGTGGTTTGCTGTGTCCTTCTCCGGCTCATTTTTTACAGGAAACTGAGGAAAACAGGCTTAAGTGAATTGTCTAGGGTCACACAGCTATAAGTGCCTGAGGCCTGATCCGAATTCTGAATAATGAGTCTCGCTGACTCCCAGTCTGGCACTCTTATCCACTGTTCTGCCTACCTTATTGGTAAAAGCATGATACTTATAAATTAAGACCATCAGTTTAGAGCTAGAAGCCATGTGGAAGCCATTTCATCTAACCCCTTTATTTTTAGGATGAGGAAACTGAGGCTGGAGAGGGAAAGTGATTCGTTAATACAATGAGTAAGTGATTAGGAAGCAATATCTAAACCCATGTTTCTTCTGAAACAACATCTAGAATTTTTTCTACTACTCCAAGCAGATTCCACCCTAGACGAAACACATCTGCAGTGAGTAGAGCACCAGCCCTGGAGTCAGGAAGACCTGAGTTCAAATCTGGGCTCAGACACTTGACACATTTGCTAGCTGTGTGACCCTGGGCAAGTCACTTAACCCCAATTGCCCTGCCCCTCCCCCCGGAAAAATGTAAAAAAAAAAAAAACATGAAAGGCTCAGATTTAGACTGGATAACTTGCTATTTTTTTTTCTTGGTGAAGGGGAACTATTGCAGTCTGGCAACTTCAGCCAAAAGAGACAGAAACGCGGCATTTGGAGCCCTCACTAGTCTTTCTGAGGTAGCCTTATGCATTGATGCGTGTTGGCCAAACCTGATATTGCTTACAAACAGCAGGTCCCGGAGGCAGAGAGCCTGACAGCACTTATGTCATGCAAATTGTTTTCCTAGAAATTATTTCTCGGTAGTCTCAACTGGCTGACATGAGGACTATACCTTCCAAGTGGAAACAATGATCTCCTATTCACGGGGAAGCAGGCACAGATAGAAAAAGATGGACATATATTTTACGTCTTCATATGACATCCGGCCTAAGGCTGAAAGTGCCACTAAACGAATAAAGCCGAGCCTCTTCGGCCTTCTTTTTTTCATTACTCAGGCACCCTTCATCTTGTACCTATTGGTAAATCCCTGGGCAAAGTATAGTTGCCAATGATTAATTACCCTATGACCCATACCATGATCTCCCCTGAAAATGACCTGTATTATACATAATCTTCATCTCAGGATTTCTCTCATCCAGTCGTTCAATAAGCATTTATTCAGTGTCTACTAGTTGGGAAGTCATGCTAAATGTTTGAGATGCAAACTTTTAAATTTCAAATTCCCTGCTCCGATGCAATTTATGTTCTATTTTTTTTGTGGGACAGAATGCATCCAAATATCTAAATATGAAATATGTACAAAGTTATTTGTCGGAGGTCATAAAACTAGCAGTATCAGGATAAATCTCACATACAATGTAGAATCTCAGGTCTGGCTCGAAAGAAGTGAGGGATTCTGGAACTGAAGGTGAAGAGACAGTGGATTCCAGGTGGAGGGGACAGCCTGTGCACAGACATGTAGATAAAAGACCATAAGTTCATGGGCAAGAAAAGGAATGTCCCATACACCTAGACCAGTTCGTCTGGAACATAAAATGCTTGGGAGTGAAGCTGAGTAAAGCCTACAAAAGTAGGCAGTAATTTCAGACTGTGAAGCAATTTAAATACTAGAGGAGTCAATAGTTTATCTAATAGACTACAGGGATGCCCCCCCATGTCTGGAGCAGTTAAGGGAGTCTGGGAATATCTCATTAATGTGGCTCATTGTTTAAATCTGTAATAGTTTGTGGGAACTTCAGTATCTGGTACTATCTCCAAACTGGCCATCAACTCCTGGGTCTATTCTGTCTCCCATTGTCATTTTGTGGTTCTCTCCTCCGGGAGAGACTCAAAGGATGTGGAATGATTGCCCTAAAGGCTCACTTGCCATTGTTGCCACTTCCAGAGTTAAGCTACTTATGGCTTATACTTTTGTTGTATAATACACAAGTCCCACAACATTACCGTCCCTGAAAGACACAAACAAAAAACTAAAACTTCCTAAGATGGCTCTAAGGATTACTCTTTTGCTAACTGCTGCAATAGTTCTCTTTCCTTCTATTTGTCAGTTAATGTTGAGTGCATCTTGTCTATTTTATTTCTTCCTCAAAAAGCCTTAGTGAGTGGCTTCTGTTTGATCAGTACCTCTCACTGACTTGTTAAGGATTTTTTGGAAAGCACTCTTCCCTTGTCTTTTTACTCTTTTGGGCCTCATTTTTTTTCTACAGGACATCTGGTCTGGGTCATGCAACAGCCCAGGCTGCTTCTAATAGCTAATCTAACTAATAGACACCCTGTGCCCAGAAAGAAAGGAGATTTTTTTGTGTATTTATGCTAAGTATACTATATTAAAAGCTGCCTTTAGCCCAGTGTTTTTCAGAGTAAGCATTTTAACATATTTGTTGAATGTATGAATGGACAAATGAATGAAAAAAAATAGACTTCAACCAAGCTTGGCCACAAAAGATAGTGAAAGGCTTCAAGATCACATCATACGAGAGCAACTTTCAAGTATTTTAAGGGCTTCCATTAAGATTTGATCTTTTCTTCTTGGTCCTAGAGAGTAAAACTCAAAACAATTGGTGATAATCGATGTGACATAAATTCGGGTTCGATATAAGGGCAATCATCTTAACAATTAGTGCTAACCCAAAGTGAAACTGGCAGCATTGGGAGGTGGTGGGTTCTCTTTTATCAAAGGTCAAGCAAAGAAGCATTTGTAATAAATGTGTTGTAGTGAATATTTTTTGGGATGTCACTGGTCGACTTTATGTCTCCTATATCTCTAAAATCTAGGAACATTTAAAAACGGTTATACCTTGCAGTTGGAAGATAAGCATTTCAT
The DNA here is from genome assembly GCA_028646595.1 of Phalanger gymnotis. Classification (NCBI taxonomy): domain Eukaryota; kingdom Metazoa; phylum Chordata; class Mammalia; order Diprotodontia; family Phalangeridae; genus Phalanger; species Phalanger gymnotis. The sequence goes on along the minus strand of CM053622.1, from coordinate 801,117,104 downwards.
GTTGGCTGGATAAATTTAATAGAATAAAATGCTTCAGTAATGATTTGTTTAGTTTTGTTTATTTTATTTTTACCCAAGAGTAAAGAATTGTTATTGTCCTTCAGCCACTCAGTAATGTCTGACTCTCCAGACATTTGACCCATAGACCATAGCACACTGTGCTTTTCTATCCTCCACTATTTCTCAAAGTCTGTCCAATTTTACATTCATTATTTTCATGACACTATCTAACCATGTCATACTCTACCATCCTCTTTTCCTTTTGCTTTCAATCTTTCCCACCATCAGGGTCTTTTCCAATGAGTCCTATCTTCTTATTAGGTGACCAAAGTATTTAAGATTCCCTTTCGGTATTTTCAGGACCTGGTGTTCCATTGGATAGCCTGAATTAATTTAAACATTGACTAATTCGATCTCCTTTCTGTCCAGGGAACTCTCAAAAGTCTTGTTCAGCACCCCAATTTGAAAGCATCAATTCTGTAGTGCTCAGCTTTCCTCGAAGAACACATAGCTTTGACTATATGGACCTTTGTCAACAAGATAATGTCTCTGCTTTTTAGTATGCCATCCAGATTTGCCATAGTCTACCTTCCAAGGAGAAAGAATCTCTTTATTTCATGGCTGCAGTCACAATCTGAAGTAATCTTTGAGCCCAAGAATGTAAAATTTGACACTGCTTCCATTTCTTCTCCTTCTATTTGACAGGAAATAGAATTTATGAAAGAAAATCCTTTTCTTTTTCTTGGGAAGTGGTACACTTGCTAAGCAGGTGAGGTGCATGTATTAAGATTCCTACTACAGTTCTAGATTTCTGCACTTTGAAATGCTCAACTCAAAGTCATTTAGCACATTCTAACTATGATTCCTTATTCTTAAGTTCTGTTATAGGTGGAGGACAAGTATGACTCTTGCTAGACACGAGAGCCCATTTTTGGTCTGGAACTACATTCACATTCAGATAGGAAAGCAATGCAATGACAATATTAAAGTCTTCAGAGGTTATCACCATGACCTGTGGCATGGGAGTTCTGGTGTCTGAGCTCAGATCCTCTGCCTAAGGCGAGTTTGTTCTACTTCAAAAATAGAATGAAGAATGTTTTCTTTTGTCATCATTTTCATGAAAGGGAAAAAAAATGAATAAAGGTACTGTGGAACCAAACTTATTTATTGTCTAATGCCCAAATAACTATTTTAAAAGTGCTTTATTCTCTCCTTTCTAACCATTGAGAGTGTCCCAATCTATTACTTTCAGGCCTTCCTAAATATCTAAATATGAGCATCAGTACCTGGAGAAAGGAAGAGACTCATCCTCTTGCAAATCACAGGGTTTGTGTAACTCATCAACTGATTTATATCTTTCATTAAATGAGATATCCTTCCAGGAAAGTATCAGTTAAAATGCAAAGACAATATAGCATTGCATTTATTATATTGTAGTTGTTTTCATCATTTAATTACAGCTTCAAGGGTAACAGTTACCCAAGTCATAGAAACGGATTGGGCAGATCTTTTAAAATTGTAATTTTCATGGTTGTTCCTTGTTTCTCTGTTTCGTTGTTTTCTGTATACCATATTGTCCCTCAGCTTTGCCTTGGGAACATAAAATCCATTTCCAACCAGATTGCATTTAAGATAATTCAGGGCATTTTCTAAAGAAAAAAAGTATATCTCCATATATAAGTACAATTCTGATTCTAGCTGTAAACATTATAGTTGAAATATAAAGGCAACTTCCATTATAAGCCCCATTTTGATTGATAGTAACTCACTTCAAAATGGCTATGGGGCTAAAAATCCTTCATGATGGGTCTTGGCTAGCAAACAAACTTTTCTTTTATTTTCAGGCATTTAAAACTTAATCCATTCCTCCATCATGGGAAAAAAATGAGAAGTCACTGGAGAGGGAATGGGGAGGGTAGGTGGGGAAGCCCAGTGGCCACAATTCTCTTTACTGCTAACACAATTTAAAAGGAAGTCAAAGAAATCTATATTTAAAATTGAATCTCTCCTCATGGAAAGAAACTGCAACCTAATCAGAGAGAGAGAGAGAGAAATCACAATAATGTGTATTTTCTTTGGAAAACAGTCTTAGATTGCTTTTAAAAAAAGATAGAACACATCATTTGAAAAAACAACTTGTTTTTCTGACTGGCTTAGTTTTCCACTTTTGAAAGAAATGAAGAACTTATCGTAGGATCATAGATTTAGAGCTAGAAGGGACTAAAGACTCCATCTAGTGTGATCTCATTTTGGAAAATAAAAGGAAACTGAGGCCCAAGGAAGTTGGCTTACCTTAGATGATAATCACACAGGTAGCAGAGTCAGGATTCAAACCCAGGTCCTCTAGTTCCAAATTCAATGTTTTTTCTACTATGCCTCCTCAGGAGCACAAAACACACTGTCTTATAAGAAGGCCCTAATTTCCAATTTGACTTGTAATGAAGCCATAATCTAACTTGAATAGAAACCCATTTGAGAGCTTAGCCTCAAAATGAGCTGAGTTTAGCCTGACAAGATTATAGACTGCTGAGGGCATTTATTGTGCACTCATTTTTTTTCTGTCTTGTGTGACTCTTCCTGACTCCATTTTTTTTTCTTTTCTTTTTTTGTTTGTTTTTGTTTTGTTTTGTTTTTGGCAAAGATACTGGAGTGGTTTGTCATTTCCTTCTCCAGATCATTTTACATATAAGGGAATGGGGGCAACAGGGTGAAGTGACTTGTCCAGAGTCACATAGTAAATGTCAGAAGCTGGATTTGGACTCAGGTGTTCCTGACTACAAAATTACCACTCCATCTACTGTGCCATGTAGCTGCCCTCTGGGGGAGTTAGATGTCAACTTGTCTAATACCATTATTTTAAAGAGGACAAAATTGAGTCCCTGTGAAGTAATTTGTCCTAGGTCATACAGTGGCAGAGCCAAGATTCTCCCTCAGGGATTCTGACTAAATCCAGATAATTTAGGGCCATACTGTGTTCCTTTGGCCTTCAATCTTACCTTCACCCCCTTCCAGGGTCCTGGATGAATTGAATGATTTAATACCTACCACACAATTACACTCCTGGAATTTTTCTTGTCAAAATTGAAAATGAGGATCAAGACCAGATTAGAGTCTTTTATCACTCACTAAGCAGAGCCCATCCCAGAGAGACAGAGTCATCTAATTGATTACATGAGTTATGAGCTCAATCTCATTCTCCTTTTGTTTCAGAATCAGAAGTTACAGCACATCCAGCTTTCCTAATTGCAGAAGAGCTCATGGGTACAGATCATAGAGTATTTTCTTAGCTCCCAGAGTAAGGGCTCTGTTTCTAAGTTAACAAGGGATTTAGCTTGTCTTTTGAAACCTACAGGTTGTCTGAGCTACAGCTTCTGAAACCATCATGGATATCTGTACATCTGGAAGAAGGAAGAGAAGGAAGAACAGAAGTGAAAGGGGGATGAGGCAGAAGGGGAAGAGGAAGGGGAGGAAGGGAAGGAAGGGGAGGAAGAGAGCAATGCCCTTCCCAAATTGGCCCTGAACTATCTTTCTAGCCTAATTGCATATTACAGACCTCCGCTAAACACATGGTGCAGCCAAAATGATTTTCTTACTGGTCCTAATACACAGAACTCCAATTTTCTACCTCCATGTTTTTGTACTGCTTACCCCTTTGGAGTATATGGAATCAACTACCTTTTCACTTCTAGCTCTTTGGGTTTCTAGTTTTCTTCAAAACTGTTTCAGTGCCATATCCTATAGGAAGCTTTCCATAAAGTCCTGCCCCCCCAGCTGTTAATGCCTCCTGCCCACCGAAATCCCCCTTTATCTATTATGTATAGCCCTTTTTTGGTATGTATTGTATTCTCACCCTAAATTGGATGTTCTTCCAGGGCACGGACTGTTTCACATTTGGCTTTTCTTGGCACACAGTAGGTACTTAATGAATGCTTGTTATTTAATTGAATAATGATGATAAGAGTCAATGCTATAATGTGAAGCACATCTCTGATTCTGACGAGGTCAGGGAACCATGTATTTAGGGGTACTCAAGACCCCAAAATACCAAAGCACCACATCCTGCTTGAATGAATTCTACTCAAGCCTTCTCACAGCCAAAGAAAAGGAGAATTTATTAAAGGTTTGCCATATTGGGTTAAGTCTTAAGAAATCTAGCCATTTGTGATGTTCATTTTCACAAGCCACAAGCAGGCCAGATTCATTCTAAGGTAGATTGAATCTGAGCACCTTCATGGAGGTAAGATGAAAATTATAAACAGAAAGATTGTGGGAGAGATCTAGGGTGGTCCTAGGTTGATGAGAGAAGAGGTTTAGGGAGGGTCTTCAGGAGGACTTTAAAGAGGAGCTTGACAGGACTGGGGTGAGGTGAGAGTCCAGCAACCAAGAGAATGGGATTAAGGGTGGGAAGTAGCTGAAGGCTACCTGGAGATAACAGACAATGTTTTGTTGTGTTTTGTTTTTGGCAAAGATACTGGAGCGGTTGGTCATTTCCTTCTCCAGATCATTTTACATATAAGGGAATGGGGGCAACAGGGTGAAGTGACTTGTCCAGAGTCACATAGTAAATGTCATATTTGGGCATAGACACTTTGATAGGATGAAGGGTGGAAACTAATCAGACAATGGAGGGCTAGGCTAGATTAAGAGTAACCTAGAGATTTGGGCCTAGCTATAGTGAAAGGTTTATGGCCTCAGGCAAACACCTCATCCAGTGGGAAGATTCCAGAGGCTTTCAAGGGGCCTCCTACAGTCTAAGCCCCGTCAATTCCATCAGGAAAGGAAATTCTTAGGAAGCTACTCCCTCGGTCAATGAAGCTCAATACCTTCTTTATCCACTTCAGTTGTGGGCACCTCTGACAAGAACTTACTAATGGAGACGGCTGTGCGAGAGTGGAGGAAAATTCTAGTGAGAGACAGTCACATCAAAAGAGGGGTCTCACAAGGTATAGAGCCCTCTGAGGTATGGTAGAAATGTCTAGAGTGGAGCCCAGGGAGAAGTGAAAGGTAGCTGGCCTAGGCATCTTCACTCTCATTAACCTAGATCTTTCAGATCTTGAAACCTATATTTTTAGTAATCGATCAACCAAAAAACATTTGTTTAGAACACACTCTATGCTGGGCTCTGAGCTAGATGATGAGAGAAGTGTTTAATGTAAAAGGCAACTCCACCCCCACCCCCCCCAAAAAAAGGTCGGGAGATTGGGCAATATCTAATTTATCTTACTAAAATTGTGTTTTCCTAAGAAAGGCAAGATATCTGACCATTAACTTAGGACTTTATTTTTTTTGTTAATTCACAAGTTGATTTTATCTCCCTTACACACTCCACACTACAGAAGAAAAGGGAAAGAAAAGCAAGGGAAGGGAAGGGAAAATAAGAAACAGGAAATTTTTGCAACAAATATACATAGTCAAGAAAAGTCAATTCTCAAAACAACCCTGCACAAAGTTTACATCTCATCTTCCTGGAATTCAAAACAGAGATAAGCAGACCCCAGAGCAACATTGCAGGCTGAGTTGTGGGTTCAGTAAACTTTTTAACTAGTTAAAATTTTGGATCAAACACTAATTTTTTTTTCCTATTTCCTAATTATATGTAAAAAAAAAAAAATTAACTTTCGAGCTCCAAATCCTCTCCTTCCCTCTTGCTTTTCTCCCATTCTTGATGTTAGAAATAAGCTTGACACTGAAATTCATATATCAAGATCAATTTATTTTAGGAGAATCAATAGGAACTGGAAATGTTCCTGGCCAGGAGCAGATTTCACTCTTCTTTTTGGGAAGAAGTGGTGCCCCTCACCAAAATGAGCTTAGTTTTATAATGTTAATTTGGCACATTCCTGCCCCCCAGGGACTGATTGGTCTACACCTTCTTGAGTAACATTTTTGCTAGTATGTCCTGGCATGTTCTCTTCTTGTCACATACAAGCATGTTGCCCCCACCTCGTCATAAGTCCCATATTGAAAAATGGCAGAAAACTCCTCCCTGCGTGTGTGTAAGGTAATATTCAATTAGCCAATTAAGCATGTCTGGTAGCCATTTAACCCAGTTCTCTCTTCAACCCTGACCATTATCTGACCAGTTTAGACCAGTTCCCCTACATCATGGGTCTGAGGCATCTACCAAAACCACAAGATTGATTCGGATTGGTTGGGGGCTCTCATCTTGGTTAATCTTTACTCCTTCTTTGTTTCAACTGACACTTAATTAATTATTCTGTGGAACTCAATTAACTCTTCTGTGGAGATCTAACTTTCCCTAACTTTTACCCATCTCTCACATTGAGAAGGCAAGTATTTTGATTTTGATTATACCTATGAGGTCATGCAAGACATGTTTCCATATTAACCATGATGCAAAAGAAAGTACAAACAGAATACAAGAAAGTTTAAAAACATATGCTTCAATCTGTATTCAGATTTCATTAATTCTCTCTCTAGAGGTGGATAGCATTTTTTATCATGGGTATTTTAGAATTGTCTTGGATCATCATTGTCTTTCACATTTAGTTTTTTTTTTTTACTTAATCACATGTAAATTTTAATGTCGTGTAATTGACATTATGTTCTATTAATTTTATGCAAGGTAAATTACATACAAATTTTTAACTTTCATTAAAAAAAAATGAGTTCCAGATTCTCTCTCTCCCTCCCTTCCCTCCTCAAGAAACAAAACAATTTGATAAACATTATACATGTGTAGTAGTGCAAAATATTTCCATATTAACTATGTTGAAAAAGAAAACACGGAACAAAAAGAAAAAAAGGATAACACAGAAATTTAAAAAAATAAACATGTATACTTCTATCTGCATTTAGACTTCACTAGCTCTTTCTCTGGAGGTGGAGAGCATTTTTCTTTACAAGCCCTTCAGAGTTGTCTTGGACCATTGTATTGCTGAAAATAGCTGTCATTCACAGGTGATCATCATGCAATATTGTCCTTATTGTGTACGATATTCTCCTGGTTCTGCTCATTTTAATTTGCATCAGTTATGTAAATCTCAAGTTTTCCTGAAAGCATCCTGCTCATCATTTTTTTTGTACCAAAATAGCATTCTATCACAATCATATGCAACAACTTTTTAGACATTCCACAACTGAAAGGCACCCCCTCAATTTCCAATTCTTTGCCTACACAAAAAAGAACTGCTACAAATATTTCTGTATCTATAGATCTTTTTCCTTTTTTTAAACATTTTTTGGGGATACAGACCTACTAGTGATAATTCTGAGTCAAAGAGTTGTAATATTAATTAAGGTGGGACTTTTTTACTGTTTTTTCTTTTGGAGCACTTATTTAACCAAGTGCCCTTGATGAATCTGGCCTTTGTTTCTTTGATTAAATTAGGAGTCTTTCAAGGCAGCTAGGTGGCACAGTGAGCAGAGCATTAGCCCTAGAGTCAGGAGAACCTGAGCTCAAATCTGGCCTCAGACACTTGACATACTAGTTGTGTGACCTTGGGCAAGTCACTTAACCCCAATTGCCCTGCCTTCCCCCATCCAAAAAAAAAATAGGAACCTTAGATGACCTCTTTGCCTCAAGGGAAAGCCTGGTTTGCATGGGTTTGAGTGACATGTTTGTGACGCCAAAGGCTTTTAAGGTTAGAAACTTGGGTTTGAGTCGCACATTGTGATGCCCTTTGACCCTGAACAAGATATGTAAACCCAGAGGTTGGCATTCTCCTTTGGGCATCACAGTCACGGGAAGAGTGGTGTGGGACTCTGGAAGGCTCTTTTAAGAGACTCCTGGCTTATAGACTCAGATGTTGATGCTTTCCTGGTAACTATGAATTGTGATTTGGTCTGTTTATATTGTGTATGTTTATAATTTGTTTATATTTGCTCTGAAGTTCAAGTTGCTGGCTTTTTCTCCTGAACTGGGAATGATATAAGTATGTTTGATTAAAGTGGGATTGTTAACCCCTTAAAGTTACTTTCCTAAGTAAAGTAGATCAAAGAACCTGTGCTGGCAGCTCTTGTTGCTGGGCTTGTTGGGTCTGATACCCCACAAGAGCTGCTAGACAAATTGTCTATATGCAAGTTTTATAGTCCTTTGGCCATAGTTCCAAATTCTTCTCCAGAATGGTTGGATCACTTCAGGACTCTACCAACAGTGCATTAGTGTCCCTATTTCTCCACATACCTTCCAACATTTGTCATTTTCCTTTTCTGTCATATTAGCCAATCTGATAAGTATGAGGTGGTAATTTAGAGTCATTTTAAATTACATTTCTCTTATCTATAGTTATTTAGGGCATTTTATATGACTAGAGACAGCTTTGATTTCTGCTTCTGAAAACTCCCCATTCATAATATTCTTTGTCCGTTTATCAATTGAAGAATGATTCATATTCATATAAATTTCACCATTTGACCAATTTTTATGTAAGCGCCATGTGGTGCTAATATACATATATATAATGTGTGTGTGTGTGTGTGCGTGTGTGTGTGTATTGATTCTGCCACTCCAGAATTCAATTAGAGGCATTATTTTAAAATTATTTGGGTGGGAATTTGGGAGAACTCAGCTGAGTCCCTGTCTTTTCTCTACCATCTTGGTACAATCAGATGAATAGAATTTTAGAAAAGTTAGGTGTGCCAGATCACTGGATAAAACTGAATGAGAATAGAAAGGAGCAAACTTTTTTTTTGGCTCTACATGGTACCTTCACAAATATTGACCATGTATCAGATAATTTGAAAAACTTATATTCTAATGCAGAAGAGCAGAAATATTAAACACATACTTTTTGCACCATAATGTAATAAAAATGTATTCCATAAATGGTCATGGAAACAGATTAAAATTAATTGGAAACTAAATAATCGAATTCTAAAGAAGGAATTAATCAAAAACTAAATCATAGAAAAAAATAATTTTGTTAAGGGGAATGATAACAATAAGACAACATATTAAAATTTATGAGATGCAGTCAAAGCAGTACTCAGGTGAAAATTTGTATCTTTAGATAGTATATCAGTAAAATAGAGGAAAAAATGCAGATCTATGTGTTAGGCATGCAAGAAGAATTTAAAAAAAAAAGCCAATTAAATACCAAATTGAAAATGCTGAAAACCAAAGGAGAGATTAAAAATTGATAGTAAGAAAATAATTGAATCAATACATAAAACCAGGAGCTGGTTTTATGGAAAAATAGATAAAGAATTAATTAATTCGATTTAAAAAAAGAAAGAAGAAAAACAAATTATTAGTATCAAAAATGAAAAGGGTGAATTTGCCACCGATGAAGATGAAATTAATCCAATTACTAGGAGCTATTTTGCTTAATTATATGCCAGTGAATCTGACAATCAAAGTAAAATAGATGAATATTTATAAAAATTACAAATTGCCCAAATTAACAGAAGAGGAAATTGAATACTTAAATAACCCTACCTTAGAAAACAAAATTGAACAAACCACAAATGAGCTCCCTAAGAAAAAATTTCTCAGGATCAGAAGAATTCATGAGTGAATTTTGCCAAACACTTAAAGAACAGTTAATTCCAATACTTTGTAAATTATTTGAGGGAAAACAGGGAAAGGGGTCCTATCAATTCATTTCCTGACACAAATATCTTGCTAATACCTAAACCACAAAGAGCAAAATTGGAGAAAGAAAATTATAAGTCAATTTCCCTAATATTATTGATGTAAAAAAATAAATAAAATATTAGCAAGGAGATTATAGTAATATATCACAAAGAACATATGCTATGACCAAAATTATAATAAGTTGTCAAAGGATACGAATGGGCAGTTTTCAGGAAGAAAAATCAAAGCTATCTTTAGTCACATGAAAAAATGTTATAAATCACTACTGCTTAAAGCATTTCACATTTAAATAATTCTGAGATACCCCATCATACCTCCCATATTGTCTAATATGACAGAAAAGGAAAATGAAAAATGCTGGAGAGTGTGTGGAAAAAAATTGGGACACTAATCCACTATTGGTGGAGTTGTGCTCTGTTCTACCATTCTGGAGAACAATTTGGAACTACACTCACAGGGCTATAATACTATGCATACCATTTGACCCAGAAATACCACTACAAATATTTCACAAAGAGATTAAAAAAGAAAAAGAGAAAAAGATCCTTTTATACAAAAATATTTGTAGCATCTCTCTTTGTAGTGGCAAAGAATTGGAAATTAAGGTGATGTCCATCAATTGGGGAATTACTGAACAAGTTGTGGTATATGACCGTGAAAGAATACTATTATGCTATAAGAAATGATGAGCAGGATGGCTTAAAAAAACTTGGAAGACTTGTGTGACTGATGCAAATGAAATGGGCAGAACTAGGAAAACATCGTATGTAGTAGCACCAATATTGTAAAGATGGTCAACTATGAAAGATGTAGCTACTCTGATCAAGAAAGTGATCCAGGGGATAGGTGGAGACAAGTTGGCAGATTAGAGGAGCACTCAGTCTGGCTCTCTCAAATTCCTCTCCAAACTACTTTAAAATAATGTCTGAAATTGAATTCTGAGTGGCAGAAAGTATCAACAACCTTGCTAGTAGCTACTGTGTCTGTGTAAAACCAATAACAGCCAAACAGAGGGCTGCCAGCACAAGTTCTTTGATCTGCTTTACTAAGGAAAGTAATTCTAAGAGTTCAACAATCCAACTTTAATCCAACATACTAATATCATTCACTTAGTTCAGGAGGAAAAGTCAGCAACCTGAACTTCAGAACAAATACAAATTACAAGCATCAACAGACAGAAGTTATCTGATTCAAATCTCAATTCAGTCACCAGTGTTTTTCTTTCATGTTTATCTTTTTATACTTCTTTCGAGTCTTGAATTTGCAAGTCAAATTTTCTATTTAGTTTTAGTCTTTTCATTAGTAATGCCTTAAATTCTTTTATTCCATTAAATATTCATTTTTCCCTGAAAGATTACACTCAATTTTGCTGTGTACTTTATTCTTGGTTGTAGTCCTAGCTCTTTTGCTTTCTAGAATATCATATTCCAAGTTCTGCACTCCTTTTAAATGGTAGCTGCTAAATCTTGTGTGCTCCATATTCAGCTCTACAATATTTAAATAGTTTCTTTCTTGTTGCTTTAAGTATTTTCTGTTTGAGTACACTAGAGCACTGGAGTTGGCTCATATATTCCTGGAAAGTTTTTGTTTTGGGACCTCTTTCAGCAGGTTATCAGTGGATTCTTTCAATTTCTATGTTACCCTCTGGTTCTAGGACATTGGGGGAAGTTTTTCTTTGATTTTATTTTTTGAAATATGATTTTTAATGGCAACCACACTGGCATAGCCAAGATGGCTGCTAGCACAGGTTCTTAGATTTGCTTTACTAAAAAAAGATAATTGTTCAGCACCCTGAATGTCAGAGAAAATACAGAGAAATAAAGACCAACAGACAGGGCTCTTAACTGCCTGAATCAAAGCAATATTGCTGTATACTTTACATAAACCACTAGATAAAGAGAGCCTTTACCTCCGAGCAGTTGAGAAGCTCTGAACATATGGCCACTCAGAGTCTCAACGAGGGAATCACAAGGTCCTTCTTATAAGCAAGCCCCCAAAGCAAACACTTACCTCTCAGAATATATACTCTTTCAACTAATATGCTCAGTGCCAGAAGGCATCATGTGATGCCTTGTGACTCTACCTTCTTAGAAATTAGGAAAAGGTGTGAAAACTTTCCTACAAGCAAGCTTCCCCTAAGCAAGCTTCCCTTAATGGGCTCCACATGAGGCCTATTAATGTGCAGGGAATATCTAACATCTTATTAACATTACAGTTCTCTACACTATTTTTTTCTCATTTATTTTTTGTAGTAAAATGATTCTTAAATTTTCTCTCCTTAATCTATTTTCCAGGTCATTTTTTTTTCTGATGATATATTTCACACTCTTTCTTTCATTATTTTGACTTTGTTTAACTGTTTCTTGATATCTCATGCAGTCATTAGTATCCATTTGCCAAATTTTACTTTCCAAGATATTAGTGGTCTTTTCATATATTTATTCATTTCATTTCTTTAATTTTTTTTTTTACTCTTTCACTCTCAATTTGGAAATCATTTTTAGCTTTTCTGGGAATTCTTGTTCAGTTTGTGTCCAATTCCCACTTTTCTTTCAGGCTTTGCTTATAGGCTTTTTTTTGAGAGCGTTTTTAAATTTATTTATTTATTTTCAGTTTTCAACATTCACTTTCATAAGTTTTAAATTTTCTACTCCTCCCTCACCCTTCCATCCCCAAGATGGCATGTAATCTGATATGGCTGCTATATCTACATTTTTATTAAATACATTTTCACATTTGTCATGTTACATAGAAAAATTACAATGAATGAGAGAAAGCATGAGAAAGAAATCTAAACAAAACAAAAGAGAAAACAGTCTGCTTTGGTCTGCATTCCAACTCCATAGTTCTTTCTCTGGATGTGAATGGCATTTTCCATCATGAGTCCTTTGGAAAAATTTTAGGTCCTTGCATGGCTGAGAAGGGCTAAGTCTACCAAAATCAGTCCTCAGCCACTGTGGATGTTACTGTGTATAATGTTCTTCTTGTTTTGCTCACTTCACTCAGCATCACTTCATGTAAGCCTTTGCAGATTTTTCTGAAGTCCACCAGTTAATCATTTTTTTTTAAATAGCACATTAGTATTCCATTATGTTGATATACCACAACTTATTCAGCCATTTCCCAGTTGATGAACAGTACCTAAATTTTCAGTTCTTGGATACCACAAAATGAACTGCTATAAATAATTTTGCATACGTTGGTCCTTTTCCCATTTTTATGAAATCTTTGGGATACAACCCTACAAGCGGTATTGCTGGGTCAAAGAATATGCAGTTTTATAGCCCTTTGGGCATAGTTCCAAATTTTTCTCCAGAATGGTTGGATCAATTCACAGCTCCATCAAAAATGAATTAATGTTCCAAATTTCCCACAGCTTCTCCAACATTTATCATTGTCATATTTTGTCATGTTAGCCAGTCTGATAGGTGTGATGTGGTACTTCTGAGTTGTTTTATTTTGTATCTCTCTAATAAATAGTGATTTAGAGCTTTTTCCTCCCATATGACTATGGATAGCTTTAATTTCTTCCTCTGAAAATTGCCTATTCATATCCTTTGACCATTTATCAATTGAGGAATGACTTGTATCCTTGTAAATTTTACTCACTTCTCTATATATTTTAGAAATGAGGCCTTTATTAGAGACAGTAGTTGTAAAAATTCTTTCCCACTTTTCTGCTTCCCTCTTAATCTTGGTTGCATTGGTTTTGTTTGTGCAAAATCTTTTCAATTTAATGTAATAAAATTTATCCATTTTGCATTTCATAATGTTCTCTGTATCTTATTTGGTCATAAATTCCTCCATCCCACATAAATCTGACAGATAAACTATTCCTTGGTCCCCTAATTTCTTTATTGTATTAGCCTTTATACCTAGATCATGTGCCCATTGGACTTTATTCTGGTGTACAGTGTCAGACGTTGGTCTATGCTCAGTTTCTGCCATACTATTTTCCAGTTTTCCCAGAAGTTTTTGTCAAACAGCGAGTTCTTATTCCAGAAGCTGGGGCCATTGGGTTTATCAAACAGTATATTGTTATCATCATTGACTACTGTGTATTGTATACCTAACCTATTCCACTGATCTACCCCTCTATTTCTTAGCCAGTACAAAATGGTTTTGTAATAGAATTTAAGATCTGTTATGGCTAGGGCACCTTCCCTATTATTTCTTGATATTCATTCCTTCATTCAGATGAACCTTCCCTATTATTTCTTGATATTCATCCCTTCATTCAGATGAATTTTGATGTTATTTTTTCTAGCTCTATATAATTATGTTTTTTGATAGTTTGATTAGTATGGCACTGAATAAGTAATTTATGTAGAATTGTCATTTTTATTATATTAGCTCAGCTTACCCATGGGCAACTGATATTTTTCTAATTATTTAGATTTGACTTCATTTGTTTGTTAAGTGCTTTGTAATTGTGTTCATATAGTCCCTGGCTGTGTTTGGGAAGGTAGACTTCCAAATGTTTTGCAATGTGTGCAGTAACTTTAAATGGAATTTCTCTTTCTATCTCTTGCTCTTTCTTAATTTCAATTTTATTAATCTCTCCTTTGTTTTTCACTATTTCTAATTTGGCAATCAATTGGGGATTTTTAATGTGTTCTTTTTCTAACTTTTTCAGTTGCATGCCCAATTCATGTGTCTCTTCTTTCTCTATTTTATTAATGTAAGCATTCAGAGATATAAAACTTCCCCTGAGAACTACTTTTGCTGCATCCCACAAGTTTTAGTGTATTGTCTCATTATTGCCATTGTCTTTAAAGAAGCTACAGATTGTTTCTATGATTTGTCGTTTGACCACTCGTTCCTTTTTATTTTCTTTGACAATATCACATAGTATTTATCATGTGGTGATTATTCATTTTTTTAATTTGTTTATTTATTATTTTTAGTTTACAACACTAAGTTCCATAAGTTTTTGAGGTCTAAATTTGCCACTCCCTCCCTCTCCTCCCCCTCCTCCCCCAAGACAGCATTTAATCCAATATAGGTAATACATATACCTTCGCATTAAATTTATTTTCACAATAATCAACTTGTAAAGAAGAATGATAACCAATGGAAAGAACTATGAGAAAGAAGAAACAAAATGAAAAAAGAAAAAAAGAGAGAGAGAGCAAATAGTTTGTCTAAATCTGCATTCAGACTCTCTAATTCTTTCTCTGGATGTGCTTAGCTTTTTCAATTGTGAGTCTTTCGGAGCTGTCTTAGAACGTTGCATTGGTGAGAAGAGTCAAATCTATCAAAGTTAGTCATCACAGATACTGTGTGTCTGCAATCATGTATGTTCTCCTGGTTCCGCTCCACTCACTCAGCATCAGATCACATAGGTCTTTCCAGGTTATTTTGAAGTCCATCTGTTCCTCATTTCTTGTAGCACAATAGTATTCCATTACAGTCATATACCACAGCTTGTTTAGCCATTGCCCAATTGATGGCCATCCCCTTGATTTCAAATTCTTTGCCACCACAAAAAATCTGCTAAGAATATTTTTGTACATACATGACCCACTCAATATTTAGGGTTAGATTATTTATTTTTATATGAATTTTTAGTCTATCTTTCCATGGCCCTTTATCACATATAATTTTTATTGCATAATGATCTGAAAAGAATGCATTTAATATTTCTGCCTTTCTGCACTAGATTGTGAAGGTTTTATGTCCCAGTACATGGTTAACATTTGTGTATGTGTCATGTTTCACTGAGAAAAAGGTATCTTTCTATCCCTTTTAAATTTTCTCTAGAAGTTTATCATATCTATCTTTTCTAAAATTCTATTCACATCCTTAACTTCCTTCTAGTTTGTTCTGAGGTTATATTTATCAAGTTCAGAGAGAGGGAGGTTGAGATCCACCACTAGTATACTTCTGCTGTCAGTTTCTTCCTGTAACTCCCTTAACTTCTCCTCTAAGAATTTGGATGCTATTCCACTTGGTGCATATTGTTTAGTAATGATATTGCTTCATTGTCTATGGTGTCTTTTAGCAGGATATAGTTTCCTTTCTTATCTCTGTTGATCAGATCTATTTTTGCTTTGGCTTTGTCTGTGATTAGGATTGCTGCCCCTGTTTTTTTTTTTTTAATTTCAGCTGAAGCGTAATATATTCTACTCCAGCCTTTTACCTTTATCCTCTTGTTTCAAATGTATTTCTTGTAAACAACATATTGTAGGATTATGGTTTGTAATCCATTCTTCTATCTGCCTCCATTTTATGAGAGAGTTCATCCCATTCACATTCACAGGTATGATTACTATCTGTGTCTTTTTCTCCATCCTATTCACCCCTGCCCCTGCGTAGGCTTTTAATTCTCCCTTCTCCCTTCTCCCTTCCCCTCCTCAAAAGAGTTTTGCTTTTCACTACCACTTCCCTCAATCTTTCATCTCTTCTATAGCCTCCCCCCCACTTTTCTTTCCCCTTTCTGCTCCTACTGCCTGTAGGGCAAGTTAGATTTCTATACTTAACTGAATATGTTATTCCCTCTGAACAAAATCTGATGAGTGTAAAGGTCAAATAATGGTCATCTCCCTCCCTTATTCCCCTCTACTATAATATGCTTTTGTGTCTCTTCATGGGATGTAATTTACCATTTTCTGCTTCCTCCTTTCCTCTTCTCCCATTACAATCCTTTTGTACCTTTTAATTAGTTTTTTTTATCATCATATCAGCTAATTTATATCCCCACCTTTTTCTATGTATATCCCTTTTACCCTTTTAAATGCCATAATAAATATACAGTTCTAAAGATTAACAAGTATCATCCTCCCATATGGGGATGGAATCTGTTTGCCCTTATTTAATAACAAAGTTTTTTTTCTTTTTTTTTTCCACCATTTACCTTTTTATGCCTGTCTTGATTCCTGATTTGAAGATCAAATTTTCCATTGAGCTCTTGCCTTTTCATCAGCTCTGGACTTTTCATCAGGAAGGTCTGGAAGTACCTTATTTCTTTGAATATCCATCTCCTTATCTGAAAGATTATGATTCATTTTTCTGGGTAGTTGATTGTTGGTTGTACACCAAGCTCCTTTGAATTATGGAATATCATATTTCAATTTCTCTGATATGTTAATGCAGAACCTGCAAAGTCCTGTGTGATCCTGACTGTAGTACCATGGCATTTGAATTATTTCTTTCTCAGTGCTTGCAATATTTTTTCCTTGACCTTATAATTCTAGAATTTGGCTATAATATATCTTAGAGTTTTCATTTTGAGATCTCTTTCAGGAAGTGTTCAGTGAATTATTTTGATGATTATTTTACCCCCTTAATGATTTCTTGGAAGATACTGTCCAGGCTTTTTTTTTTATCATGGATTTCCAGTACATCAATAATTCTTAAATTCTCTCTCCTGGATCAATTTCCCAGGTCTTTTACATTTCCAATGAGATATTTTACATTTTCTTCTATTTTTTCATTCTTTAGAATTTGTTTGACTGATTCTTGATGCCTCATAGAGTCCTTAGCTTCTACTTGCCCAATTTTAACTTTTAATGAATTGTTTTCTTCGGTTAGCTATGGCACCTCTTTTTTCCATTTGGCCAATTTTATTTTTTAATGAATTATTTTCTCCACTTAGTTTTTTTACCTCCTCATCCATTTGGCCAATTTTGCTATTTAAGTTTTTCTCTTCAGTGACGTTTGCCCCATTTTGCCCATTGTATCTTTTAAAAAGAATTGCTTTTTTTTTCATTTACCTCTATAATTTGGCTTTTAAAATCCTTCTTGACCTCTTCCAAGAATGTTTTTTGGGCTTGAGAGCAGTTCATATTCCCTTTCGAGGTTTCAGATGTGGGTATAGTGTCAATGCTGTCCTCTTCTGAATTCATATTTTGATCTTCCTTGTCTCCATAGTAAGATTCCATGTTTTCTTCTTGTTCCTGGTGATTACCTTTTCCTGGCTTTTAATGTGAATCTCTGTTTCTGGGGCACAGGGGGCTCTGTCCCAAATTTATTGTGCTGGGAGCTAGGGTCCTGGTTAATTGCTTTCTGTGCGGTGGCCTCTGGTTCTGTCAGCTAGAAGCTATATAATGCTGCAGCTTACCTGGGGCTGAGCTGGAGCTGGCTGATGTGGGCCAAGGCCAAGGCCAGGTGAGTTCTTTCTGTGTTTCTCTAGAGTTACACTGAAGCTTGCAGCATGATATATGGGGGAGTGGTGGTCTAGCTGCTGGAGGTCTCCTCCTCCCCTAGGATTGCACTAGAGCATAGGTAGGCTCAGCCTCTGGTTGAAAGTCATCTCTGCTCATGTCTGTTAATTCTCCTTGCTGTGTGAAGGAATGCTTGGGTTCCCAGTGTTGACCCTTGCCGGCTTTGCCCCATGGGGTTCAGGATCTCCTGCTGGTCTGCTGAGGTGGGACTTGCTGGGTCCCTCCCTTCCTGCACTGGTCACCTTTAGGCACAGCAAGAGGTATCCTTCCTGTTGATCTCCCTGGCCTCCTAAGGTAAAAGACTGATGTATTCCCTTCTACTGGCCCTGCTATTCCAGGATTTTTCCTGAGGCAATATTATCTGGGTTTTTCAAGGTCAACAAGGGGAGATGAGAGCACTTATCATTTACTCTGCCATCTTGGCTCAAGTAGATTACTTTCAAACATTTAGTCTTTAGGCTGACATCCCCAGGAGTAGCTTCTGTTGCTGCTGCAGGCCCTGTACTTTTCTCTCACCCAGCTCTGACAGACCCCTATCCTGCACCGAGATGTTTGGGAATTACCACTGTCATGAGTGATTCAGTCCACCAAGGCCAGCTGCTGCTCTGCTATGATCAGGTGTAGACCCACACTCTCTGTGCTCTCCCACCCTGCTACAACAGATCCTTCCTTTTGACCTTCTGGGTTGACTTTGGCTGGTAATCTGCTATATTTTCTCTCTTAGTGGATTCTGCCACTCTAAAATTTGTTCAGATTCACTTTTTTGAGGTATCTGAAGGAATTTGTGGGAGAGGTCAGGTGAGTCCCTGCTGTCATTCTACCATCTAGGCTCCACCTGCTTATAGTTTTTTTTTTCTTTATTTCATTATCTTGTGAATTTGTATCTTGATTTTGCTTGTCACCATAGTAACTTTTTATGGTCAAATTCATATTTTATTTTGTTTGCTCATATTCTACTCTATTTATTGATTTGAGACATTATGTTAATGGTGGGCTCTATTCCCAGTGTGTGGGGAATGAGAGGCTCTGTGTCAAGATTCATGCTTTTTCTAACTCTTGCTTTTGAAGGTATTACTGGAGGTTTGGAAGTTTTCTGTGCTTCCAAATTTGTGTGATCTGGGGAGAGGCATGGTCATTGCTTTCTTGGTCTTCATTCTCCTCCTTACCCAGGACGGCCTCCTGACCCCTTAGTTGTGAAATTTATATTGCTTTTCTGGGCTTTTCCTCCCTTGTTCCAGAAACAATACTGTTCCTCAGAGTCTCTGATCTCTTGGTTCTAGAAGTGGTATTGCCACTCAGGGCTTCCAGTCTTTCTTGAAATACGACCCAGAAATCAGTAGCTAATGGAGTTGCTAAAAACAAGCATCTGGTCCTGTGTCCAGTGCCAGCTCAAGGATAATTTGTAATCTCTTTCTGGCCATTTGCCAGAATTTCTTACCACCTCTGGTTTGGAAATTCCAGAAGCTGCTGCTTCTTCTGTCTTCACCACCTACTCCCATCACTAGCATTTCATTTATGTGGACTCTAGGCCAGACTCTCCCTATCCCCACACCGTATTTCAGAGCATTCTTTCAAATCTTCTATGCTGTGCTGGGCTAGAATAATGTCTCACTCTGACCTTTTGCTGGCTCTTCTGCTCCAGAATTCAACTTGAGGCATTAGTTTAAAGTTGTTTAGAGGGGAATTTTGGGAGAGCTCATCTGAGTGCTTCTCTATTTTGCCCCTTTGGCTCAGCCCCCCGAAGTCTTATCAAATCCTTTCTTGTGAATGTGAATTAAAACTTCAGTCTTACTTGTTCAAAGATAGAATTGTTGTATGGATGGGAATATTTTGAAAATAAAAACTCAAGTTGATGAAACTGACTATTCAAGGAGCAGAGGTTGATAGAGTAGGGCAATCAATTGGAGTTGATGTCAGAGTACATTTTGAATGAAACACATATCCAGAGTGAGGGATACAATCAAGAGAGGCCTACTCCTATCACCTTGTTGCTTCCATACACAAACATTTATGACAGATCTTGTTAGAATTGTTTTCATATGGCTGGAGGATTTCTAGGAGCCAAGATGGTGGAGTAAGTAGTAAGTTGTTCTCACTCTCCCTTATGGACCTCTAAACACCCAGAAAATATCACTGCAGGAAAAATCTTGGAACACTGGAGCCAGCAGAAAGATGGGGTGCTGCAATCTTTTAGTGGGGCAGGTGGGGGAGAGCTCGGGAGATTAACCAGAAAGGTCCTTCTTGCTCTGGTGGACAAGGAGAAGTACAGGATGGGAGGCATCCTATCAAGGCAGCAGCAAGCCCCACCTCAGGAAACCAGTGGTAGTTCCTGAGCCCCAGAATGGTGGAGCAGGCAAGAGCTGACACCATGACTCTCCCTCCCTACAAGTGCCTTGGCACTGGCAGGGGAACCAGGCATGAAGGCACCTTCCAGCAACCAAACATTTTCATGCTTCAGCACAAGTCCAGGAAACACAACTCCAGGTAGGCAGGCATTATCCAGCAGCCAAACCTTCCTATGCTCCAGAGAAGTCCAGGTGAGCAGATGTCCTCCAGGCACCAGACTAATCCACTCCCTCCATTGAAGATCTTCAGAGTTGCCCAGGTAAAATGCAGAAAAACTCCACCTGGCCTCAGCACACACCAGCCACCACCATTAGGACCCCAGCTCAGCACGAGATAAGCTGCCAGATGCCTACAGCTTCCAGGGACCAGGAACTAGGGCCCCAGTACACAAAGTCAGTGATCAGATCCCTTGCCACCAGCACAAGAAGTTTGAGAGAGTGTGCCCCATGCTCCAGCAG
Source organism: Phalanger gymnotis (assembly GCA_028646595.1). Classification (NCBI taxonomy): domain Eukaryota; kingdom Metazoa; phylum Chordata; class Mammalia; order Diprotodontia; family Phalangeridae; genus Phalanger; species Phalanger gymnotis. Next base: position 801,096,576 of record CM053622.1, on the reverse strand, counting down.
AAGAGATAACTTTTAAAAGCCAGGAAATAGGCAAACATTGTGAGTAAAAGGCAGAAAAGACAATGATTATAGATTCTTTCTATGGGAACATGGAAGATCAAAAGACAAATCAAGAAGGGAACAACATTGCCAATATACCCACATCTAAAACCTTAAAGGGGAATATGAACTGGTCTGAAGCCTAAAAAGTCTTCTTGGAAGAGCTCAAGAAGGATTTTAAAAGTCAAATAAGAGTGATAGAAAAAAATGGGAAAAGAAATGAGAAGTGTACAAGAGTCACTAGCTTGGAAAAGGAATGACAAAAATTGACTGTTGGAAAAAAAAGCCATTAAAAAATAGAATCAGACAAATGGAAAAGGAGGCACAAAATCTGATTGAAGAGAACTCATTTAAAAGTGGAATTGGTCAAATGGAAAAGGAGGCACAAAATCTGATTGAAGAGAACTCATTTAAAAGTGGAATTGGTCAAATGGAAAAGAAGGTAGAAAAGCTAATTGAAGAAAACAATTCATTAAAAATTAGAATTGGACAAGTGGAAGTTAATGATCCTATGAGACAGCAAGAATCAGTCAAACAAAACAAAGAGAATGAAAAGAAGAAAATGTAAAATACCTCATTGATAAAAAAAAAAAAAACTAACCTGGAAAATAGATCCCAGAGAGATAATCTAAGAATTATTGGTTTATCTGAAACCCATAATCAAAAAAAGAGCCAGGACAGCATTTTTCAAGATATCCTTAAGGAAAATTGCCCTGAGGTCCTAGAAACAGAGGGTAAAATAGTCATCGAAAGAATGCCCTTCACCTCCTGAAAGAAATCATAAATTGAAAATGACAAGGGATATTGTAGCCAAATTCCAGAATTCTCAAATCAAGGAGAAAATACTGTGAGCAGCCAGAGGGAAATAATTTAAATATCAGGAAACCACAGACAGGATTATGCAAGACCTTCTAGCATGTATGTTAAAAGATAAAAGAGCTTGGAATATGATATTCTGTAAGGCAAAGGAGCTTAGATTGCAACCAAGAATCAACTACCCGGAAATATTGAGCATAATCTTTCAGGAGAAGAGATGGATATTTCAAGAAGTAGTGGACTTCCAAACCTTCCTGATGAAAAGATCAGAACTCAAAAGAAAATTTGATTTTCAAATACAAGACTCAAGAGAGGCATTAAAAAGTAAACAGGAAAGGAAAAATGCATGTTATTTAATAAAGGCAAACTGTTTACATGCTACATGGGAAGATGATCCTTGTAAGTCTTGAGAACTGTATCTTTATTATGTCATTTAAAAGGGGTATACACAGACAGAGGTGACTTGATGTGATGATAAAAAAATCTAAATAATTGGTGAAAAGGGATTGCATTGAGATAAGAGGAGACGTGGAGGTAGAAAAGGGTAAATTTCATCACATGAAGAGTCACAAAGACCTATTGCAGTAGAGGGAAAGAAGGGAGGCAGATGAAGATTTTTGAGTCTCATCAGATTTGGCTCAAAGAGGGAATAACATACTTAATCAGGTATAAAAGTCTAACTTACCTAATAGGAAGTAGGAGGACAAAGGGGAAACAAAAGGGAGGGCACTGAGAGAATGGAGGGCAGACTGAGGGAGGTAGTGGTCAAAAGCAAAACTCCAGTGAGAAGGGAAAGGGGAGAAAAAAGAATAAATGAGGAGAAAATAGGATGGAAGGAAAGACACAGATAGTAATCATAACTGTGAATGTGAATGCGATGAACTCTCCATAAAACAGAAGCAAATAGCAGAATGTATTAAAATCAAAATTCTGTAATGTGTTATTTACAAGAAACACATTTGAAACAGAGGGATACACATAGGGTAAAGGTAAAAGGCTGGACCAGAATATATTATGCTTCACCTGAAGGAAAAAAAAAAAAGCAGAGGTAGCAATCTTGATCTCAGACAAAGTCAAAGCAAAAACAGATGTAATTAAAAGTGATAAGGAAGGAAACTACATCCTGGTAAAAGTTATCATAGACAATGAAGGAATATTATTACTAAACATATGTGCACCAAGTGGTATAGCATCCAATTTCTTAGAGAAGAAGTACAAAGAAGTAGTAGAAAGAAATAGAGAGCAAAACTGTACTAGTGGGGAACCTCAACCTCCTCCTCTCAGAGCTAGATAAATCTAACCAAAATATAAGCAAGAAAGAAATTAAGAAGATGAATAGACTAGGAATAGATCAACATTTTACAAGATAAAGTCAAAATTGGTACACGATTTGGATATAAAGGCTGATACTATAAGTAAACTGGAAGAGCAAGGGATAGTTTAACTGTCATATTTATGGAGAACAGAAAAATTTGTGACCAAACAAGAGATAGAGAACATTATGAAATGCAAAATGTATAATTTTGATTACATTAAATTAACAGGTTTTTGCATAAACAAAGCCAAGGCAACCAAGGTTAGAAGGGAAGCAGAAAGCTGGGAAATAATTTTTGTAGCCAATGTCTCAGGCCTCATTTCTAAAATATATAGAGAGCCAAGTCAATTTTTTTAAGAATACAAGTCATTCTCTACTTGATAAATGGTCAAAAGATATGAACAGGTAGTTTTCAGAGGAAAAAATTAAAGCTATCTATAGTCATATGAATAAATTGTCTAAATCACTGTTGATGAGAGAAATGCAAATCAAAACAACTCTGAGGTAATACTTCACATCTATCAGATTGACTAACATGGCAAAATTGATAAATAATAAATGTTGGAGAAAATGTAAGAAAATTGGTCTAATGCATTGTTGCTGGAGTTGTGAATAGATCCAACTACCTGAAGAAAAATTTGGAAATATGACCACACACTCTTTGATGCAGTAATACCACCTCTAGGACTGTATCCTAAAGATATCATAAAAATGGGAGAAGGACCCACATGTAAAAAATATTTATAGCAGTTCTTTCTGTGGTGGCCAAGAATTGGAAATTGAGGTGATGCCCATTAATTGGGGAATGGCTGAAGAAGTTGTGGTATATGAATGTAATGGAATATTATTGTGCTGCAAAAAATGAAGAGCAAATGGATTTCAGAAAAGCCTAGAAAGACTCATATGAACTGATGCTGAGCGAAGTGAGCAGAACCAGGAGAACACAGTGCCCAATAACAGCCACATTGTGCTATGTTTAACTTTCATAGACTTGGTTCTTCTCAGCAATGCAAGGATCTAAGAAAATTCCACAAGACTCATGATGGAAAATGCTATCTGCATCCAAAGAAACAACTATGGAGTCTGAATGCCAATCAAAGCATACTATTTGCTCTCCTTTTGTTTTGTTTTGTTTTGTTTTCTCATGGTCCTCTCATTTGTTCTATTTCCTCTTTACATCATGACTAATGTGAAAATATGTTTAATATGAATCTATATGTAGAGCCTATATCAGACTGCATGCATCTTGGGGGAGTGGGAAGGGAGAGGCAGAAATTTAGAAGTCAAAATCTTATGGAAGTGAATGTTTAAAACTAAAAATAAATAAATAAATAATTTTAAAACATAATTGTTTCATGTGGTAAAAATATTTTAACTTTAATATTGTTTTGCTTAAAAATACTGTCTCAGTATATATTTACAGAGCATATAAGCAATTTTCCATTTCATTTTCTATCCCTAATTGATTTTAAATGGGAAAATGAAAAAAAGTATCCTTCTGTGAACATAAATTTATTAATGTTGCCCTGGCTAAACCATGGGCATGGAAAATTTGGATGGGAGATAAAAATCCTGTGTAAAAAACGGGGGAATTTTTTTTTTTCTTTTCAAGCCATAAATGAAAGGCAGTACAATTTAGTCAATGGGCACAGGATCTGGAGACATGAAAACTTAGGTTTCAAATTTATCTCAGGCACTTTTATTCAGTGTAAATGTGGACAAGTCACTTAACCTCCCTTCACTTCATTTCACTCATATTTAAAATGAAAGGGTCATATGTGGCCCCTAAGGTACCTTCTATCTCCAATTCTACAATCCTGTTAAATCTGTGCAGATAGAACACAATTGGTGGTATACTCTGGAACATTGATATACCATACAGAGACACTGAGAATTAATTGAGTGAGTATTGACACAAGAAAATGAAGACCACCAGTTTCAAAGCAGTTTGGTCAAAATACTGAGGATGAATAACCTTCCCAAGAGAAGACATGGGGGATCATGGTAATGATCCATCAAGTATTTTTGGAGGACTCCCATATCAATAAGTTATAGAGCAGCTTCTATTTGCCTTTAAAGGACAGAACCAGGAATAATGGGTATTAGGTTCAATACAGAAAATGTAGGCTTCCTAATGTTAAGAGCTACCCATGACTAAAAGAAGGGATAGTAGGACACCCTTCCTCCCTTCAGAAATCTTTTAGGAGAGGCACGATGGCTACATGCCACATATGTTATAACGTGGATACTATTTCAAGTAAGGTTGGGAACATACAGCTTCTAGATGCTTTGAAAAAAATGTTATTCTGAAATGTATGATTTCAAGAGTCATCATTTACTTATCTTTGTCATCCCAGGCAGATCTCATACTCTGCTTAAGCTTCAATCTAATCAATAAAATGAGGTCATGTAATCATGTTACTACTTAGTCAATTGCTTTTTCATCATCATCATCATCATCATCATCATCATCATCATCAATTTTAAGCCATACCAATAATATTTACCCAGCACATACATATATGTATATTATATATACACACACAATGCCTGATATATATATGTATATATATATGCATACATGTATATGTATGCACATATTATATATATATATACATATATATATCAGGCACTGTGTTAAGTACTTCATAGTTATTTTCTCATTTGATTCCCACAAAAACCCCGGGAGGCAAATACTCTTATTATCTCTATTTTACAAATGAGGAAACTGAGACAAATAGTAATTAAGTTATTTTTCTAGGGTCACACAGCTAATAAGTATCTGAGGCCAAATTTTAACTCAAATTTTCCTGACTCCAGCGTGGTACCCCATCAACTTCACCAACAGGAAATATTGTAAACATTTTAGAACACTATGAAAATACGAATGCTTTTTTTAAAAAAATATATTATCCTAGGGTTGTATTTTTTAGATCTGGGTTATAGACAAGCCACAAGGATGACAACAAGAATAGTTAGCCTGCATCTATGGTTATAATTATTATTTCAATTATCAAGTATTTATATTTTTCCTACTCTCCCCAAGGAAAATGGTGATGGGAAGAAAAATAATACTCTTCATAGAAACACGCTCAAGCAAAAAAAAAAAAATTCCCACATTTGCCACATCCCCAAATATGTGCCTCATTTCATATATTAATCCATTACTCCTCATTCAAGAAGTAGATAGCAATCTTCATTATCAGTCCTCTGGAATCATGGCTGCTCATTGCACTGTTTAGAGTTCCTAAGTCATCATGTTTGCAATATTGAAATTATAGTGTAAATTCTTCTCTTGATTCTGCTCACTTTACTCTGCATCAGTCCATATGTCTCCCTAGGTTTCTCTAAAACTATCTCTTTTATTTTTCATTTCTTACTGTGAACTATTATTTCCTTATATTCTTATGCCACTCTTCGTCTATTTCCTAGGTGACGGGCAGTGGCTCTCAAGTTTGCGAAGCACTTGATCTACATTATGTCTTTTGAGTCTCTGAACAACACTGTGAAGTGGGTACAACATGTGTTACCCTCATTGCAGAGAAGAAAATGAAAGTCTAATAAGTTACTTATTCATAGATAATTAGTATGTGTCAGAAGCGTGATTCGAAACAATTTCTTAGAGACTTCACTTCCAGTACTCTGACAAACGCATTGTTAGATCAGCAATTAATTTCTCCTATTTAGCTTCAAAATGGAGTGACCTTGCCCCTGTTGGCTTCAGCTCTTTAATGGCTTCTGTCACAGAGGGCTCAGAATAGAGATTATGTCGCACAACTTGGTAGGGTTCTAGTCTAAATAATAGAACTGTTAAAAAAGGAAAGTTCAACCAATCAACTGTTCTGACTTTACCAACTGTTTATTTTGGTATTGTATAGAACTTTTGGTAATTAAGTAAGGCAAAAATCTCTATGAAAGGCAAGGTGCTAACACTTTGGATTCAAAAACTCTTTGACACACAAAAAATTGGAACCAAATTTGATAAGATGAAAGGAAAAAAAGGAGAAATATAAAGTTGATACTTGGATTCAGCAAATGATTTCACAAGTAGAAGGTGGAGGATGTGTGTCTACACAACAGTTTTTCATAACAACAATAACAACAACGATTTGGGCAATATATACCAAGTGATGATGTGGCAAATAAGAAAGCTAATGGTATTATCAGGGGTGTTAAGGGTGTGTGATAGTAAGAGTAACCTGGATGGCAAAGGGTTCCAAGTTCATTCCATCTTAGAAGCTTGTGAAGGAACTGAAGAATATTGGCTTGACTTGAAGGAACAAGTTAGCGCAAGGATTTGAAGATCTGTCTCAGGGAATACCGTAGGTCAGAAATAGGAAAAAGATAGGGATCCCAAGGAAGGTCAATGTAGGTTTAGCATAAAGAAAAACTTTATAACAACTAGAATTATTGAAAAACTCAACAAAGAGCCTCAGGAGATAGTGCTGTCCCCTTTGCTGAGGACATTCAAGTAAATGTAACCACTTGTCAGTGTTTTATCTGTAGTACATTTCTCTAGTGCATAGGGTTATAATTTGGATATTATATTCTTCAAAGTTCTCTTTGAGTCTACCTTCATGCAAAATTGCCGCTCATATTACCTCACCAATTTGTTTTCTTTTACTAGGCAGCCAGAAAAAAAAGTAAGTCAAAGCAAAAGCATTTAATGAAATAGCATAGTAAGAAATTTAGCAATAAGCATATTAAAAAAAACACTACAACTTCACTAAGACTTTTGGGACACCATTTACTTTTCCCACAAATTTAGGGAAGAGGAGTATAGATCATAGGATCATAGACACAGTGTTGGAAAGGACCTTGAAGCTCATATAGTCCTACCCTCCCATTCTACATTTGTGGAAACTGAGGTCTATATAGGTGAAATGACCTGTCTAATGTCACCTAGGTTGTTAGTGAAAGAGCTAGGATTTGAACCCAGGTCTATCCACTTTAAGTTCATCTTCCTTTTCACTGTATCACACTACTTACCCTTTGAAAGGAACACATCAGCCTCCCAACACACTCAAAATCTTCCTAAGTTGTTATTACTGTATCCCATATATAATAAATACAAAATGTAAGTGAAAAGTATGGACATTCTCAGAAATTAATATCATGTAGGTAATATATGAAGTCAGGATTCATACAAAGATTGGCATGTGCATAGGGAACATGTGACTAAGGCGTACACGTGAAAAGGTAACTCATTTCTGCTGCTGCAAGATAACTGTTTCTGCTAATATGCTCATGCTGTTCTTAGTAGACAGGCTTCTTAATGTGCATTGCTCTTTGTTGGACCCACTCCCTGCTGGGCACCTTATAACTGCTGCCTCTCCCTAGCTGAGAAGTCTGTGCTACTCCACTCCTGAGAATTCTCTCTGCTATTCTCTCATTGTTTTTTTTTTCTTTTCTTTTTTCCTAGTTTGCCACATACCGGGCTTCAGTTGGAGTCCTAACCTAATGTTCTACCTCTGGCAGAAAAGAAAGAAGAAGCACAGGCACTAATTTTTTAGCTTCTAACTCAGAGGCTCTTTTTTTAAGAGGGAGGACCATCTTATAACCAGTAATTAAACTACTGAAAATTGACTTTATTTTCTTAAAGAGAAGGTAGCTGATCAATTCCCAGAGTCAGCCTCCATGGGCCAAAATGTTTGGGAACACAAAAGAGCCAGTCAGCTAATGAAAATCTATAGCTGTCCCTGAAACTATTTTGGCCTAATAGGACCAATATCTTTTCCCCAAGTGTCTATCTGACTTATAGCTAGGATGTTCTAGTACATTTACTCTCCTAAGGGGATCTTGGGGTTCAAAATAAATCTCAGAAGCCTCTGCCAAAAAATTGCCCCCAAATTTAATGGATCTGAGTAATTGTGATTTTTTTTTCTCCTTAGCTGTCATATGCACTGGATGTTTCCTGAAAATGAACAGTTGCGGAAGGTAAAAAATGAAAGGTTAATGTAAGAATGTTAAATAAATAGATGAAATAATATGCTTAGCATAGTGCTTACCACATAGTAAGTTCTTAAATGCTTGTTGACTTTACATGAATAAATGTGAATAATTTATTAAGTGATTTTACTATGTACAATACGAAATATATTCTAGCAAGGAGAGACAACAAATATCTGGAAATAGAGGCTATAGACTGGTGTTTTGGTTTGGGAAGTAATATGGATGATGAAGGGAGCCATAGGGGAGTCAATTGACGTTCCATTTCCCAAAGCAATGTTAGTAGTGATTTGAATGCTATTGCATGGTTGGGGGAGTATGGGAGGGAAGCTATATGTATGGCAAGGCCAGAGTGGATGATAAAATGGGATGTAAACAGTTCCTAGTTCATTAAATATAGTGGGCCATGTGTACTTGCTCTGTCTGACCCATCTGTCAATTGATTGCTAAACAAGCTTTAAGTAAATGCCTATCCTTTGCTTGGCACTATGCTAAGCAGTGGGAATCTAAGAATTAAAAATGCAACATTCCTGATCAGGACAACATGACCCTGGGCTGATGGTTTCTAATCTAATTCTAATTGAATCAATTAAGTCACCCAGGATGTGGACTCATGAGGTTCAATATTCCTATGGGATCCACAGCAGGGCACATGAAAACAAAATATCAGAGGTGCACAGTCAGATGGGATGTGAACCTCTGATCTAGGCTTGGGGACTGTACATATAGTTGACTAGTTATAACTATAGTGAGAATGCTGCAAGGCTATTTCTCAAAGAACTGGATTTCTTCATTCTAAATGCTTACCTTCCATATGAAAGTGCCGCTCTAACACAAACGTACTAGGATGTGAGGTGTCCTACATTAGGCATAATGTAGAGTTGACTCTTACTCAGTTACATGTTGAACTAGATGGCCTCTGAGGTACTTTTTGGCTCTAAGATTCTATAATTCTGAGATACTATTATTCATCTTCCCACACATTTCCTACTGGTTCCAGTTTTGTCCAATTCATTACCTAAACAGTCAAGAAAGTCACCACGGTATGTTAACAGTGGAAGTTTGGAGCCCCATTCTCTGGAACTTTATAGAGATAATTGTGGACTGACAATCTCTTTCTCACAGTGATATGTTTTAAACTTTGGACACTTTTTGTCCTTTTCTCCAGTAGGATTCTTTCAATTCCAACAGGGTGTGTGGAAGCATGTTTACCAGTTGCTGGTCCTTTTGTTTGGAGAAGTATTTCTCTTTCTAATGTATCCTAAACTTCATGGCTTCCCCAAAGGCTCTGCCTTTGTACTTTCATTCACAGCCTCAGCTGGATACAATGGGGAAAATGCTGACCAGAATGTCCATGAATTCTAATTCTGATTCATGATTGGACTGAAGAGATTCTTGGTAGATAAAAGACGAGCATTTCATTCAGTTTCTCAGGCTTCATGGGAATTGGTGGCACAGTTGATTGAGATTTCCTTCCCCTCCCCCCGCATTAACATTTCTGGAATGGGCCAGCTGAGTTCAGGATATGGGGCTCCCACAAACACAGAAAGGGTGAAATTCAGTGTCAGCACATCCCCGCTTGTGCATCATGCCTGATATCATGCAAATGAAACCACTCTAGGGGAGCAGATGAAAATTTCATAAGCCTCCTTGGGTAAGGATTTCACCCCGAGCCTTCCTCCCCTCATAGAACAATATGGGGCTCCAGAGTTTGCTGCATGAAGAAGACGGTTATGATGCTTTCCAACCTACAGGAAATAACTCTCTGTGCTGAATGGAAAGATGATCAAAAAGAGAATTTCAAAGGAGCCATTTTCCTCCTGAAGCCTCTCCTCTTATGCTTCTCTCACTTCATCTTCTAATCCCTCAGGCTTATTGGTATTTTTTTCTGCTGCTGCTGTGTTCATTCTAAGAATGATTCCGATTTTGGCAGCGACCACTGACACATGGGAGTTATTCATGCATACAACCATTATTTGGAATTTCTCAGCTGAATTTTCTCCCTGCTTATCCACGATTCTTTCTTTTCCTATTGGAGAGATAACCTTTAACATCATTCATACTTATCAATAATGGTTTAAATGGAACTAACATTATTAATAATATAATTATTATAATAATTAAAATATATTCATAATATAAACCCAATGAAAGATTTAAGGCTGCAGGCAGCTAGGCGGTACAGTGGATTGAACACTGGATCTGGACTCAAGAAGACGATTTCAAATACAGCTTCAGATGTTTACTAGCCACGCAACCCTGGGCAAGTCACTTCACTTCTGTCTACCTCAGTTTCTTCATCTATAAAATGGAGATGTTAATAGTACTTACCTCCCAGGATTATTGTGAAGATAACATGATACAACATATGTCAAACTCTTTGCAAAATTTCAAATAGTAGACATAATTATGGATGAGGAAACTGAAGCCCTGAGATATTAGGCAATTTGTTCAAGGTCACTCAGATACTAAATAGGAAAGGCTTCTTTGGAATCCATATGCTCTTACTTGTGAAATCCAAAGGTGTTTCCATTATATCATAGTGCTCAACAAATTCTTGTTAACGGAGTTCTTGAACCTTTGATGCCAGAGAGGAAAAAAAAAAACAGTGAGGCTCCCCTGAGTGAGAAGTTCCTTCTTATTAAGCCAGTAACTTTTGGATGCCTTGGTAAACATCCCTGGGATGGAAGCCATTCCATGTCAATTACCTCAAGGGGTAGAGAGATCAGAGAAACTGCATGTTTGATTGGACATGCTCATGTTCTCTCTCTCTGTCTCTCTGGCTCTGTCTCTCTCTCTCTGTCTCTGTCTGTCTCTGTCTCTCTGTCTCTGTCTCTCTCTCTCTCTCTCTCTCTCTCTCTCTCTCTCTCTCTCTCCCTCCTCCTTCCCTGTTTCTTGATATTTTTCTGTAGTTCTTTTCTCTCTCTGTATTTCTTTCTGTGTCTCTGTCCCCATCTCTATCCCCATTTCTGTCTATGTCTGTCTGTCTGTCTTTCTCTTTCTCTCTCTCTGTCTCTCTGGCTCTGTCTCTCTATGTCTCTGTCTCTCTCTCTCTCTCTCTCTCTCTCTCTGTCTAGGTGTTTCTTGCTATTTCTTGGTAATATTTTTTCTCTGTCTCAATCCCCATCTCTATTCCTATCTCTGTCTGTCTTTCTTTATCTGTCTCCTGGCCCAGGGAAGGACTCAATAGCCTGCTCTAATTTGGTGGTGTCAACCCTGGCCTCATTGTAGAGAGGGAAGAGTGACAGCGAATTACCCTTTCTTTCATTTCTTTTTCCTTTGGGTGCTAAACTTTTTGTTTTCTTTTAAAACAATGAATCAAACTCTGGACCACAGACTCCAGGGATGTGAGATGGAGGTAGGAGAGGCTGAGGGAAACTCCTGAAGAATCCACAAATCTATGTATAGATGTGACAAGCATTGCCATTTCGATCTTAATTCAGCTCCAAGAAAGTATGTAGCATGACCCAGTACGATAAATAAGCAAACATAACCTTCTATAGACTGAATAAAAAAAAATGTGGCTTTCATAAGAGTATGTGTATTACTACCCCCACCCCCACCACCCAAAAAAATAAAGCGACAACAAAAAACAAAACAAAGATGCTAGAGTCTGGAAGGCTCATTTCTTTGGTACTTATTAGTAATATGTCATTAGGCCAGTCCCTTGACTTCTGGGTGTCTTATGGATCTTGAAATCCATCTCTGCTAACTCCAAATGCAATAGACTGTCTACCACAAAACACCAACTTGAATCAAAAACATCCCAGTCTCCTATTCCTCTGCCAGGAAATCGATATACTACTTTTTTTTTCTTTTTTTTTTAAAGGATTCTTGTCCCATACAAATTTCCTCCCTGTGGCATGGTTATAAAGTGGAAAGAATGCTCCTGTCTTCCATTTGCCATATGGTTACTTATTCCATGTGCATGGGCACTTCAGTTGTACTTCATCACATGGAAGCCACTATCCAAATAATTCATTTGGATGCATAACTCATCACAGCAGAAGACCATTAAGCTCTGAGATGGGGACACATAATTTAGGCTGAATAAGGTAAATTAAACATCTGATTTGGAAATATGTTGCTGAAATGGAGCCAATCATAAAATAAAGGCCACCAAAGCTCAGATTGCTAATGCCAGTGGAACTGAAGAATATGACCAATGAGACCAATCCAATGGCCAAGGAGCAGGAGCCAGTGTTCAGGTAGTTGAAGAAATTGTGGGCTTGAGAGTTAAATCATTTCATTACAAGGCAAGTGAAAAAGTAACTCCGAGCCAAAGTCAATCGTATCTGTGGTCAGGCTGTGGCAGTGGTGTGCTGGTTTTTGTTTAACAACAAGCTTTCTGAAAACTCAGGAGCCACTTTTAAGTTGAATCAGCATCATTAACATTTGTTACATTATTTTCTTAAGACAATCAACAAAACAATAAATCAGGCTTTCGTTTGTAGCAATCAACAATTTCTGAGATGTAAATGCTATCACTAATAATTTAACAATCAACCTTAGGTACCTCTAAGCCATTGGTTGGCAGGGACCTTGTGAACTGCTTTATATTACCCTTATATCACAGAAAACATTTCATTTCCTTCATACACCAAAACTTTTTAATCTTTCCCTCATCAGTGGGTGCCCACTCTTGCTATCACAAAAAGTATTGTTACTAGCATATTTTTTTATATGCATGAGATTTTTTCCATCTGTCTTTGAACAGCTAGGGTATACACTTAGTAAAAGTATCGCTGGGTCAAAGGGCTCATACGGTTTAATAGTTTCTGACTTTCTTCCAGATTTTCTTCAAATTATTTCCTTGAACTTGCTGAACATTCCAGATGAAGTAGCTCAATAATTAATCTTTGGATTTAACATACTCACATTTCCTACCTCTGTACATTTGCCCAAGCTAACTCTCATGTTGAAATGAACTCACTCCTTGTCTCCACTTATTGAAATCCTTCTTTTCCTGAGTTTATCTCAAAAGAAGAGGGGACTCTATGAGGCAGGGGTAATGAGGGAGTTCAACCCAGGAGTGGGAGATGGCCAATCTATAGGTATGGAGATAGGAGATTGAGTTTAGATGCCATTTCTTCTGCAGCCTTTCTAGAAGATCCTATTGCACTACTCCATCTTAAATACACTCAACAATACATTCAACAGACATTTTGAGGGAATTTTGATTTCTCTTTTGCCCAGGACCATTCTAGCTTCTCTTGTTTCCTCAAGCCCCAACATCTCTTTCTTCCTCTATATCTAAGCTGGGAAACTTGTCTGTTTCTTAACTGGAAAAAAAGAAAACAAATAAGGCTATTCAACATGACCTCTCTCTCCTCTCATTCTTTTCATTTCAAAATCTCTTGACATCACCTCCCATTTTCTTCTCCTTTCTCACGGTCTCTCACAAAGAATTGATCCTTCTTGCCAAGGCCTAGTGAACATAACGCTCTAGATGGGATAGTTAGAGTAGTGTCGAACAGCACTATGGGTTATATCATTGGATAAATGATTTCCTTGAAATGCAGGCTTAATGGCCTCCATCTCTCTCACACATTCAATATTTTTAATACAATAAGGAGATTGTATCAATATCCAAGATTCCTTTAAATTCTAAATTCTCTGGTTCTATGTAATGAAGACTTTATGTGTTCCTAAGACTAGCTACAGGGGCAGCTAGGTGGCACAGTGGATAAAGTGCTGAGTCTGAAGTCAAGAAGACTCATCTTCCTGAGTTGAAATCTGACCTCAGACACTTACTAGCTTTGTGACACTGGGCAGGTTACTTAACCCTGTTGGCTTTAGGTTCCTCATCTGTAAAATGAGCTAGAGGAGGAAATGACAAACCTCCTCAGTTTCTTTGCCAAGAAAACCCTAAATGAGGTCATGAAGAGTCAGGCACAACTGAAATGACTGAATAACAACAACAACAGACTAGCTACCAGTTACCCTGGTTCAGGCCCTCATCACCTCTTGCCTAGTTTTTTACAACCGGCTCCAAGTCTTCCTGCCTCAAGTATCTCACCACTCCAGTTTATTCTACACACTATTTTCAAAGTAATTCTTTGAAATATAGATATGACTATGTCACTTTTCTCTTCAACCAATTCTAGTGGCTTCCTATTAACTCCAGGATAAAACACACTCCTTTTATTTATGAAAGCACTATAAAATATGATCCCACTCTATCTTTCCAGCATTGATTTATGTTACTCCTTCTTGCCCAATAGTGTTCTCTCTGTTATTTCTCTCACAACAGTCAATCTAGCATCACCTCCTCCTCTGCCCAGAGGCCCTTGGCATCCCAAGTTGGGCAAGAGGCAGGGCTAGGGCTAGGGGTGATATCAGCCATGGATTAGGAAGGCCTGAGGCTGGCTAAGCTGGGAGGATCTCTCCACATTGAATCCAGGCTAAGGCTCAGGGCGGCCTGGGATGAAATTATGTCCCAGCTGTGCCCACCATCTGCCAGGATGGGAACCTGCAGGGCCAGAGGCCAAAGTTGGACGGGGCCTGGACTGCTCCCAGGGGTTTGCTTGGGGTATGGACCATGGCAGATCTGGAAGATGGAGGAGAATGGACTTCCTGATTTGTTTAGTCATTTTTCAGTTGTGTCTGACTCTTCATGATCCCATTGGGAGTATTTTTTGGTTTTGTTTTTATTTCTTTGCAAAGATACTGGAATGGTTTGTCACCCCCTTCTCTAATTCATTTTACATATTAGGAATTATGGCAAACATGGTTAAGTGATATGCCCAGGGTCATACAGGTAGTAAGTATCTGGGGCCAGATTTGAATTTATAAGAATGAGTCTTCTTGACTCCAGGTTTAGGGCTCTATCCACTCCACCACCTAGCTTGGGGGTACTTAAGAAAGGTTTGGCACTAAATTGAATCCTCAAGAGTATTGGGCTAAAAGCAGGGGGAAAATGTAGTATACCAATTAGCATTTGAAGTTCCTGACCTCACCTCTTCAATTCCTTTCCTTTCTTCTATCATTCTCTCCTTCCTAGGTCACCTGAACTGACTTTAAAATCAATCTACTCATCCACTTTATGCTATTATGAACATAATAGCCTGAATATCCCTAAAGGATGTAAGAATTTTAAAAGACAGTAGTAGAAAGGACAGAGTTAACATTATCTCAGGGCTGAAAGAAGGGCTTATACCCCTTCTAACACAATACATATCTAAACAAGAATATTTTCTCCAGCATAACCCAAGTGGTCATCTGGTTTTTGCCTTAACCCTTCCAATGAGGGGAAATCTTCTACTTCCTCAAAGACGTCATCCAACTTAGGAGGAATAACCAATATTGGGGAGTCTTTCCTTGTATCCAATCTATATCTGGCTCCCAGTAACTGCCTCCATGGTTTCAAGTTCTTCCCTCTGGGCCCAAGCAGAAGAAGAATATCCTTGTTTCCAGAGGATAAACCCTCAGACAATTTGCTCCCCCTCCACCATCATCTTCTCTATAATAAACATCCCCCAGTCCCTTTAACCATTTCTCATATGACATGATCTTAAAGCCATTCTGTTTCCCACCCCCACCCCACATTATTCTGGATGTTGTCTGTCTTGTAAACATCCTGCTTAATGTGCAGGGCCACAAAAATGAACAGGAACACAGAATTTAGAGTACTGTAGAGGGACCTTAGAGGTCTTCAAGGCCAACTCCATTATTTTACAAATGAGAAAACTATGGCATAGAGTTCAGCGACTTCTTCAATGTTGATCAGCTAGGAAGGTGAGGAAGGGGTTTGATTCTTAGTATATAGTAGCTTATGTATGGCACTATTTTGCCATTTAAGGAGGAGGAGGATGATGAGGAAGAGGATGATGATGATAATCATAATGATAATGAAATAATGACAATAATAATAACTCACATTTTATGACTTTTTAAGTTTTTTCTCAGAAATGAGACAATCTTTTGAATGATTGGACAGGGTTAGGGAAAATACAGAATTCTTATAGACTACAGTTACATAAACATTTTGGGCAGTCACATAATACAAGGATACTATTCAAAGAATCATAAATTTAATGCTGGAAGGAACCTTACTTATCATCTAGTCTTTCTTTTTTGTTTCCTTTTGCAGAGAAGGAAACTGTGTCCAGGAAAGTGAATGTCATGCAGGAAACAAATAGGAGAATCAGGATTTGATGCCACTTCTCTTGATTTACTTTAGCACACTCTACTGTTAACTCTACCGGCAGTCAACTAGAACTCTCATTATTTTTTTTGAAAGATGATCTGGCCTTTCTCCCATTTTTATACTTGGGAAATTGATTTTTTGAATCTAAGTATAGGAATTTTCATTGATTTCTACTAAAATTCATGATAGTGGATAAACCAATATTGTATAGAAATCTTTTGGGATCCTAATTTAGACATCCATTGTTTTAAGATAACCTCTCTTCCCAATTCTGTGTTATCTGCAAATGCTTGCCATTCCAAGTAGCCTCCAGAGGAATGAGCTTTTAAGAGAGAAAATTCAAATTTTGACAGTAGAGGAAAGGGAAACAATTGGGAATAATTTTGAGTTTAAAAGGTTTTCTGTACACTCACACCCAATCATTATGCCAAAACATCTCTCTGCCCCACCCTGCTCCCTCCCTTGAATCAGTTTTATTGCAAACTTGGCCCTATCAAAATTTTATTTTATAGAGCTAGAATTATGAAGAGGATGTTTTCAAAAACAACCTGAGAAGATTTATATGAACTGATTACACAGTGAAGTGAGCAGCATCAGGACAACATTGTACACAGTGATCATCAATGATGAACTATGAATGACTTAGCTGTTCTCAGCAGTACAATGATCCAAGGCAATTCCAAAGGACTTGTGATGAAAAATCCTATCCCCTATGGAGTAAGAAATGACGAAGTCTGAATGCAGATCACAGGAGACTTTTTTTACTTTATTTTCCTTGTTGATTTTTTTTGGTCTGTTTTTTCTTTCATAATATGTTTAATATGTAAATAGGTTTTGCATGCCTGTACATATATAATATATATCAAAGTACTTGTCTTCTCAAGGGGGAAGGAGGAGAGGGAGGGAGGGAAAGAGGGAGAAAACTTGGAACTTTTATAATGTAAAAATTTGCTTTTACAAATAATTGAGAAAAAAAATAAAAAGAAATCCTGACCCCATCTGGGAAGAACAATCAAAACAGCATCCATTTCTGTTGTGCATTCATGGTTACAAAGCCTTTTCTCACAGATATCTAGAACCAGGAAGGATCTCAGAGGCTGTTTAGTTCAATCTCTTCATTTTACAGGTGAGGAAACTGATGCCCAGGGAGACTGATACTAATTCTAGAGTCAGAAGAGACTTCAGATGTTCTCTAATCCCACTCCCTCATTTTACACAGGGAGAAACTGAGGCTCAGAGAAGTTAAGTAAAATGCCTGGGTCACATATCTAGGAAGCATCACACCAGGATTTTAATCTACATTGCCAATTTCCAATTCCAGCATCCTTTCTACTAGGCCACGCTGCTTCTGCCAAAAAGAGGTTCTGTGTTCCAGATTCAGGCTATGTTTGGAGAGAGGAAAATGCCACTAATCGAGAGAGAGGGGGAGAAAGAGAGAGAGAGAGATAGAGAAAGAGAAAGAGAGAGAGGGAGGGAGGGGGAGAGAGAGAGAGAGAGAGAGAGAGAGAGAGAGAGAGAGAGAGAGAGAGAGAGAAAGAGAGAGAGAGAGAGAGAAGCACCTATCATTGGAGGAGGTTGTTTTCTTCCTTTTTTTCTTAACGAGTATACACTTTAACAGGTCTTTGCTGCCCCTGCATTCTGTCCCTTGGGTGATCTATTATGGAGGAACTGGGGGAGTAATAGTCTACAGGGATGATCTGTGATCATCCTCCTTTGTCTATTCACCAACACACCCCCCACAGTCCTTCATTGATTTAAGCTCTGGAGGCATGGGGTGGGAAGAGGCAATGAGGGCTTTCTTTTATCTTTCCTCTGTCTGTTGAAAGCCCTTCTCCTGCGAGCATAGCCTGCCATCCATGTTAAACAATTTCTGAAAGACACCATGTAGCCGGCTGGCCTGTTAACTGGACCATTGATCAGCTAATATTAAAAAACTCTCATTGTTATGCACTACCTGCTTGCCAGTAATAAAAGTCCCTCCTGGAGCACGAGGTGGAGTAAAACATGAAGAATTTAGTATGGAATGAGAGAGAAATGTGACAGAATCATAAATATTCCACTAATATAATCTACAGCTACTTCCCAGATAGGGCCCAGGTCTCTCCAAGCCTCTCAGACACTATATTTTAGATTTTTTTTCCTTCCTATAAAGTTCAATTTGTATTCAGAAGGACTTATTCTTTTGCATTTTTTTCCAGAGGCATTAACTCTATGAAAAATTCCTTTGAAAAGGAAGTTTACCAAGGAGCCATGTGTTTCCTGATGGGTTTTCTCTATTATTATTTTTTTTTTTACTATGTGATGGCCCCTTTTTATAAATGAAAGGAGAAAGGCGGGCAGATTCTCTCCCCAAAATCTGATTCCATACTTCACAGCCAAGTAAGGCTTCTCTTGAAATAAGGCCTAGATTTTGACTGCTCAGGTGCTGCCCCACTTAGAAGGCACCACTGTGGGTCAGAGTTCACAGACAGAATAATAACAATACTAGTACCTAATATTTATATAGTACTTACTACATTCTAAGTAGTGTGCTAAATGCTTTACAATTATTATCTCATTTCATCTTTATAACAGCCCTGCAAGGTAAATGCTATTATCAATCCTATCTTGTAGATGAGAAAACTGAGGCAAACAGAGGTTAAGGTTGACCAGGATCACACAGCTACTAAGTGTCTGAGGACAGATTTGAACTCAGTTCTTCCTTTCTCTAGGCCTGGCACTGTATCTACTATGCTACCCAGCTATCCCTAGAATGATGGGGAAGATCCGACCAACTACTTCCACTTCTGAAATATTTCCCCCATAGTCTAGACAGCTGCCTTTCTCCTCTAGAGAAATTTCTTCCCTGGAGCACCTCTTTTTGTTTCTTGATTGGAGACTGCCCCTTCTATAGCACTATGTCAGGAAAATCACGGCCGTGTTTCATTTCTCTCCTGACTCTCTGGCTATCTCTTTCATAGTCTCACCAGACTCTCTAGTACCATTTCCTTCCTTTGCCCCAGTCCCTATCCAAGTTCTGGAAGCATTAAGTATGACCAAATTAACTGTGCTTTTGTTCCTGGATGGGGACTGCCAATCTACTGTTTCAACAATCTGGCTAGCAGCTGTTGTGGGGGTGAAAGACCAACACAAGCCCAACAGCAAGCACGCTGCCAAAGCCCAGGTTCTTTGGATCTGCTTTAGTAAGGAAAGCAACGTTAAGGGGTTGACAAGCTTACTTTAATTCAGCATGCAAATACCATTCACTTAGTTCAGGGGAAAAAACCAGCATCCTGAACTTCGGAACAAATACAAACAAATTATAAACATTGACAGATAGACCAAATACAATTCATAGTTACCAACATCTAGGTTCAGCCTGGGAGCTCATAACAAGGGCTTGTCCAGAGTCACGTCTGCCACCATGGCTGTGGGTAAGAGCAACAAAAAAGAGAAAGCCAATCCCTGGTTTCATATCTTTTTCAAGGTCAAGGGTGAGTCACACATGTGACTCACCCACATGACCTAAAATCATCACAAAGAGGTGACTTAAACCCACGTGGTCTAAAAGCCTCTGATGTCCCAAACTTGTCACTCAAACTCATGTGTAAACTAGGCCCTCCCCTGAGGCAAGGAGGTCACCAAGGACTCTCAGTCTAATCAAGGAAACAAAGGCCAAACTCTTCAAGGGCACTTGGTTGAACTGAGTGCTAAGAGCTGCTTTGTTTACTGACATATCTATTCACCATACTTATGACTTTCTACACCAAAGACCTCCTCTGGGACCACCATGGATGACTCCACTTTGAGCACTGCACAGCTCCTCACCTAGTGGAGCTCTTTCAGGGCAGAAACTGGTTTTGCCTTTTGTTTTTGTATCTATAGCACTTACCACAGGCCTTGGTAAGTGATACATGCTTAACAAAGGCTTTTCACTCATTCATCTTTTCATGCATTCATTCATGCATTCCCGCATACAAATATGTGTGTATAATGAATTCAGGATGAAATTATGGGAAAAGAAGAGGATTTACAATAAAAGGTGTTTAGTTTGAATTCTGACTGGACTATAGACTACCAACTGCCATTGTTCTAGTTATAGGATGTCAAAATATTTTGGAGATACCCTGTTTTCCAGAGTTAAGGTCTAGCAAGCAGGCTGTGCCCTAAGCTTAGCATAACAATAATCCTTTGCACTCAGTATGATATCATCCTCTGGCAAAGTGTATTGCTTGGACCACCACCACGTATTCACCGAGGGATTTAGCTCCCCCGTTTCCAAGGGCCATCCATCACATGTCCACGATCCCTGATCCTTGTCACTGACAGGTACTGCACTCCTCTTCCCATCACAGAGTTCTGGTTCTGTGCCCCACAGGGTGGCATGACCTCCGAAACTTGAGACAATACTCTTCCCATGGGACCCTTGGGAAAATTATTATGTATGTTCCAACCCAGTATTTATCTTCCTTTAGTCCAACATGTTAAGCCCTCCTTCATGGAGGGGGGCAGTGTCCTTACACATGTGTACCTCATTTTCCTCATTCTGAAATTAATTAAATTTATGTTTGTGTCCTGACTCTAGCCTGCTCTGTTAGTTTGGCTCTACTACATACAGGTTAGAGGCTGGTTCCAGTCCAACTGACAATGACATCTCTTGGCCTCATTTCACTCATCAATAAAATCATCAGAATATTGAACTAGATGTCCTCTGAAGTCTTCCTTGCTCTAGCTATGATTCTATTATTACTCAAGTTGAAGTGAATGGCAGAATGATGTCATTCCCCTTGGCCTCTTTGTCTTTGTCCCAGTGAACCCCATGCCAGGAATTCTCTCACTCTTTATTTTCCCCTTTTGAAATCCTAGCTTCCAATAACACTCAGATCAAATGCCTCCCAAAACACAATTTCATCAATGATTCCCTTAGTTCTTTTTTTTTTTTTACTTTTGAACATCTGTTTTACTAAAACCTTGAGTTCCAAATTCTCTCCCCTCTTCCCTTCCCCTCCACCCTCCCTAGGAAGTCAAGCAATTCAACATAAGCCACATGTGTAT
>CM053622.1:801054151-801065266 GCA_028646595.1 Phalanger gymnotis | reverse complement strand
TGGCCAAATGGAAAGAGAGATGCAGAAGCCATCTGAAGAAAATAATTTGTTAAAAATTACACTTGGGCAAGTAGAAGCTAATGACTCTATGATTCATCAAGAATAAGTCAAACAGCCCATGTTGAATTGCTTGACTTCTTAGGGAGGGTGGGTGGGAAGGGAAGAGGGGAGAGAATTTGGAACTCAAAGTTTTAAAAACAGATGTTCAAAAACAAAAAAAAAAGTTTTTGCATGCAACTAGAAAATAAGATACATGGGCAATGGGGCATAGAAATTTATCTTGCCCTACAAGAAAAGAAGGGAAAAGGGGATGGGAGGGGAGTGGGGTGACAGAAGGGAGGGCTGACTGGGGAACAGGGCAACCAGAATATATGCCATCTTGGAGTGGGGGGGGAGGGTAGATATAGGGAGAAAATTTGTAATTCAAACTCCTCTGAAAATCAATGCTGAAAACTAAATATATTAAATTAAATCAAAAAAATAAAAAAAAGAATAACTCAAAATCTAAAGAATGAAAAAAATAGAAGAAAATGTAAAATATCTCATCGTAAAAACAACTGACCTGGAAAATAGATCCAGGAGAGATAATCTAATAATTATTAGTCTTCCAGAAAGGTATGATGAAAAAGAGACCCTGGATAGTGTCTTCCAAGAAATCATCAAGGAAAACTTTCCTGAGGTCCTAGAATCATCAGGTAAAATAGTCATTGAAAGAATCCACCAACCACCCCCACAAAGTGATCCCAAATTGAAAACTCCAAGGAATATTGTAGCCAAAGCCCAGAACTATCAGGTCAGGGAGAAAATACTCCAAGCAACCAGAAAGAAACAATCCAAATATTGTGGAACTACAGTCAGGATCACATAGGACCTTGTAGCTTCTCCATTAAAAGATTGGAGGAATTGGAATAAGATATTCTAAAAGGCAAAGGAGTTTGGACTGTAACCAAGGATCAACTATCTGGAAAAATTGAGCATAATCTTCTGGGCAAGAAGATGGACATTCAGTGAAATAAGGGAATTCCAGACCTTCCTGATGAAAAGGCCAGAGCTCAATGGAAAATTTGATCTTCAAATACAAGACTCAAGAACAGCATAAAAAGGAAAGCAGGGGGAAAAAACTTCCTTATTCAACAAGGGCAAAATGTTTACATTCCTATACGGGAGGATGATATTTGCCAGTTTTGTGAATGGTACACTTTGTATGACATCTAGAAGGGATATACATAGACAGAGGGTGTGTATATAAATTAACTGAAGTCATGATAAAAAAACTTAATTAAGAGATGTAAAGAAATTGAAATGGGAGAAGAGGTGAGGAGGAGGCTGAAAAAAGTAAATTGCATCACAAGAAGAGATATAAAAACATGGAGTAGAGGGAAAGAAGGGAGGGAGAAGAGCAGGGTTTGAGCTTTACTTTCATCAGATTTGGTTACAGGAAGGGATATCATACACTGTTAAGTATAGAAATCAAACTTGCCTTACAGGCAGTAGGAGGGCAAAGGGAAAGAAAAGGGAGGGGTGGTTAGAATTGAGGGAAGAAGTAGTAAGAGAAAAGGGTAAGAAAAGGGGGAGAGGCTGACAGGGAAGGAATATTGAGGGAGGTGGTGGTCAAAAGCAAAAGTCTTTTGAGGAGGGAAAGGGAGAAAAGAGAAATAAAAGTATAAACAGGGGAAAGACAGATAGTAAGCATAACTGTGAATGTGAATGGGATGAACTCTCCCATAAAAGAGAGGTGGATAGCAGAACAAATTAAAAACCAAAATCCTACAATATGTTGTTTACAAGAAAAGCATTTGAAACAGGGGGGATACACACAGGGTAAATGTAAAAGACTGGAGTAGAATATATTATGCTTCAGCTAAAGTAAAAAATAAAAAGCAGAGGGAACAATCCTACATCAGATTATATGCCATCTTGTGATAGTGAGTAATTCAGTTTGCTTGAAAGAGGGAGAAGAGGGAGAGGGAGCTCCATCTAACTTTATCTGCTTATGCTCAAGGTGTTTAACTGAGCTTCCTTGTTCCTGAGATCTTTGGTAATTTCTGTATCATTTCCCTTTCCTCCCCTATTGCTCATGTTATGACTCCTTCCTCTTCAATGGTGATTTCCCCAGGAGTGTTAAGGTGGGAAGGGAAAGTGAGATCTCAAAGATTTCTTAACCTTCTCCCATCTTGAACAATTCAGATTTCACCAGTCTCATTCTTTCCCTTAAGTGGCTTTTAAAGTGACAGAACTGGTGGTAGCTGGATGTTGGGGTCTTTCTCTTTCTCTCAGGAATAGTGGAATGTCACAGTCACCCACACATGTCTTTTCCTAGTTCTTGCTGATCTCCATTTCTCTGGCTGAGCTAAGTTATAGCATAAAGAGCTGCCGTGCTGCTGTCCTAATATAAGCAAGCTTCTGCCTTTTGGTTTTCTGTAGCACTGGGAAGAAAAGGGGTGGGTAGAATTGAGTTCTGTTGCCACTCTGTGCATCTGCTTGTTCAGCTTTGTCAAAGCAAGAGTGGTGGAGGAAAAGAAGGTTCGGAGGGAGTGCATTAGGAGTTAGAGATTATTCTTCTCTATTCTATTCAGCAGATTCTTCCCTCATTTGAGTTCCTGGTGTCTAAGGTGGTGGAGACAGCTAAAATTATTCTGCCTCTTTCACATAATTCCTATTTCAGAGAGTTTTGACAGGTTGTGAAAACTGGAGAAAATGCTTTATACTCCATCTTCCCCTACAATATCTCTTACATAGATCACCTTCTCTCCATTCACATAGTCTTCTCTCTAACATAGTCTCATAACTTCTTGAAAGGGGAGGAGGGGTTGACTTCTTATGTATCTTCTTTGGGACCAAATGTTTTCTTTATTACTTCTCGATAGTCATTTTTGATGATTTTATAGTGATTTTTTTCCCATTTCCACTATTGCAGTCACTGTACATATTGTTTTCCTATCATTTAATGTCATTTTTCATCACTTCATGTAATTTTCCCAGCCTTTTCTGCATGAATCATGCTCCTTTCTTACAACAAAATAATATTCCATCACATCCATGTCCCACAAGTTGTTTAGGCATTCCCCTATTGATAGGCATGTACTTTATCATATGGGATTTTTTGCTACTACAAAGATTCCTACTATAAATATTTGGTGAATATAAAGGTTTTCTTTTTCTAAATGACCTGCTTGGGAGTATATATTTAGCAGTGCCATCTCTGGGCAGCACGTTCTTCACAGAAATAAACAGGTGCAAAAATTTTTAAAATATGCATTAAGCCATGATGATAGGATTACACTATTTTTCCAACTCCATACCAATCAAACTCTATACATATACACATTTCTATATATGAACACATGTAAATGTATATTAAAATAGATGTATATCTATATATATATATCAATTTACATGTGAATGTATGTATATGGACTAAAATATTTATCTCTTGTTATAACAAAGAACTTGGAAACTAAATGGGTGCTAGCCAGTTACATACATGAAATTAGCATTTCTATTCACCCTCTTCTTTTTTTGTCTCCATCTAACACTCTGCAGAATTAACCCATAGGCTCCTTCTTTCCCTTTCTCTTTTTCTCATTTCACCTGAATTATAAGATTTTTCTCCCATGCTTGCACATCCCCTTTCTACACGATCACTACTTCTAGGACAACATGCTCCTTTACATTTTGCCTATTATCTTATACCAGTTCTAAGTCATATTTTTGTCAATAAATTCTGGTAGGTTTGAAGCTCACAGACAAGTAAATGGTTTGCAACTTGGTCAATTTTTGCAATTCTATACACTGAATTTTCTTTGAATGATACATATAAGTATTTCACTTATTAATTGACCCATAGTGTTCAGGAAAGGGGCTTGAGGAGGGCACCCTTTGAGTCTAGAGACAGAAATACAAGCAGCAAACTTTAAATAATCTTCAAATAGAGTCTGGTGGCCACTTTCCAGGTATGTTATAGTGGGGATTTCTTTAATCTATGGGATGGACTAAATGGAACTTCCTCCCAACTATGAAATTCTCTGATTTTATCATTCAACTGTAAATCTGAGAGTGTATCCCTTTGACATCATTCCCCAGAAAGGATTCTGCTTAGAACAGGAACGCAAGATATTAACAAACTGAAAGATATACCTGGCATAATGAAGAGACTCAAGATCGTCCTACATATGTCGAGTTCTTAACTTAGAATCCTTGAACAGGTGTGTGTGTGTGTGTGTGTGTGTGTGTGTGTGTGTGTGTTTAAACAATCTATTTCAGTGATTAGTTTCCTTTGTGTTTCTATGTATTTTTAAAAATTTGTATAAAAACAGTATTTGGGGAAGGCATCCATAGGCATCACTAGATTGTTAAAAAGGGTCCATCCCACGTGTACACACACACAGACCTACAAACACACACAAAAGTTAAAAACCTTGTTGTATATCGATCAGCCCTATGTGGCCCACATAGAGCAGGTAGGTAGAATAGTGGATAGAAAGCTATACCAAGAATCAAGAAGAGATTTTTCTTTACTAGGTGCGTGTTCATATGCAAGTCATTTACTCTCTCAGCCTCAGTTTTCCCATCTGTAAAATGGGGGTAATAACACTTACTTCACAAAGTTGTTGTGAGGCTCAAATAAAATAATTTACCTAAAGTGTTGTGCAAAACTCAAAGTGATATGTAAATGCTAGTTTTGGTGATGATGATGTTGATAATGCTCTAAAGACTTTTGAAGAAAATCTTTATTGGAGATATGGTACCAAAAGTGTTTGAAGAGCTACCATGGGGATAAGTGACTTGTTTTGTTTGCTCTCAGAGTGCAGGGCTTGGAACAGACATCACATGAACACAAGTTGAAGAAAATGGGGCTGTTAGGCCCATAGAAAAGCTGACTCCTGAAAAACAGTTCAGCATTTTCAAATATATAAATGGATGCTAGGAGGAAGAGGAATTGGTCTTATTCTACTCTTCCCTATGAAAGAAAAGTAGGAGCAATGGGAGAACATTTGAAAGAGGCAGAATTAGGCAAAGTGGAAAGGAAAAAAGCTTCAAAGGAATTAGAGACATCCCAAAGTGGAAGGAGCTGTCTCATGAGATGATCTATGCTCTCTTCCAAGTGAAACCTGGAGACCCACTTGCCGTGGAGGGGTTCCAACATCGTTCAGACTAGATGGCCTCTGAAGTCTCTTCATCTCAGATGTCCTGTGGTTCTGCCCCTTCCAGCTCCAGGCTCTCTGGTCCTTTGCTGCTTGGCAAAAGTTCTTCATGGGGAGGAGGAGCAACAACTGGGGAGAAGACAGGAGATTGAGATCTATCCTAATTGTCGTTTAAACAGAAGCACTCACAGCAGCCAGGAGAGGATATATATTTCCGGAATCCCAGTTGCCATATTTTTGATCCAAATGACATCACATTACAAGGACAGGAAGGCTGGATTTGGAGCAAAAGACCTGCGTTCGAATACTGCTGTTCACACCTGTGTAACTTTGGATAGGTCTCTTGTCCTATTTAGGATGCAGTCACCTCATCTCTACCATGGTGGAGGGAGGGAAGTGTGGACTAGATTGTTACTGAGATCTCTCACAACCTTAAATCTATGCTCCTATGTCTCCAGGCATAAGACAATAATAATTAGTTGACATTTATGGGTGCTTAAATACTTATAGCACTTTTGATAGGGCAAAAGTGAAGAGAATAATGTATTAACAAAGCATTTATCATTTACTTTATAAATATGATTTTATTTTAACTTCAAAATGACCCTGTAAGGTAGGGGATCTTATTACTCCCATTTTATATTTGAGGAAACTGAAGCAGACAAAGGTGAAAAACTTGTGCAAGGTCACACAATTAGTAAGTGCCTGAACTGGATTTGAACTCAAGTCTTCTTGACTTCAGCATTGTATCTACTTTACAATGGGCTCTTTATATTCATGGCCTTTCTGGATATATTTTCCATTTAGGTATATCATATTATCATACACACACAAACACGCATATATGCACATATATGCATATACACACATACACATATGCACACATATACATACACATACATATACACATACACACACATGCTTGTGTGAGTGTGTGTGTGCGTGTGTATGTGTACACTGTTTCATCCTGTTAAGTTCCTTGAGAACAAGGATGGTTTGGTTTTGACATACATTTTCAGTGTTTATTAAAGTCACTGGCAAAGGGTAGTTGTTTAATAAATACTCATTGACTAATCCTTGCAATAACCCTTTAAGGTAGATATTATAGGCATTTTGGGCAGCTAGGTGGCACAGTAGATAGAACACTGGACTTGGAATCAGGAAGATTCATCGTTATGAGTTCAGATCTGGCCTCAGTACTTACTAACTGTGTGACCCTGGGAATGTCACATAATTATATTTGCCTCAATTCATCTGTAAAACGAGCTGGAGAAGGAAATGGCAAACCACTCCAGTATCTTTGCCAAAAAAACCCCAAATGGGGTTGCGAAGAGCCAGACATGACTTGAACAACAATGATTAGATGTATTAGTACTCCCGTTTTATGGAAGAGGAAACTGAAGTTCATCGAGGTCCAAATGACTTGTTTATGGTCAAACTCATGAGAGTCAAATACAGGATCTGAAACCAAGTCTCCACTGATAATGGAAGGAGCAGATGGTCTGGAACTAGAAGACAGTGCTCAAATATCAACTCTTGACATGACCCGTGTGATCAGAGGCAGGTCACTTAATTACTTGGGCCTAAGTCTCCTCTCAAATAAAGTGTTGGGGAAGAAGGATTGGAGCAGATGGACTCTGGGGCATCTTCAGACTCTCGACTTATCACCCTATGACCCCCAATCCGTAACACTTCCTATGCAGTTTCCCATTCCTTATCTTCTCTTTTGGTTGACAAGTGGCAGAGATGAA
Organism: Phalanger gymnotis; assembly: GCA_028646595.1. Taxonomy (NCBI): domain Eukaryota; kingdom Metazoa; phylum Chordata; class Mammalia; order Diprotodontia; family Phalangeridae; genus Phalanger; species Phalanger gymnotis. The sequence continues at coordinate 801,058,371 of CM053622.1, read as the reverse complement.
CTCTTCTGGTCATTCAGAGAATTTTCTCCTCATTTATCATCTAGTCCATTGTGACTGATCAAAGCTGCAACAATAAAAACTGTGTTTCAGCCCCAGAAGCACTTCTGTCAGTTTTGCTCCCAGGCTTCTGAACAAGAACACATTTTTGGTTCATGTCTGAGCAGAATAATTGTATTTGCCATGAAAGGCAAGTTAAAAGTGAATTGTCCCAAATTAATATTGATTCAAATTAAACCATTTATCTCTTTATGTATTTCAACTTCACATCAAACACCCCAATTGCTCCAGCTAGGCCACCGCAATAACATTATAAGGGATATTGCATCTGAGTTTCATTTTCCTTTGCTGAGAAGGGGTGGGGGGTGAACAGAGCTCGCAGCTGAGTTGACAGTAGATTTCCAGCTGAATAAAAACATGGAATACTTGGAACTTGGTTTGCATTGTTCCCACTATTGAGAGCTGCAAGCCTGTCTGACAATTTCACCTTTAGACAAAACTGCTTTTCTTAATTGCACTTAGAATGCCTCGCCTGGTTCTCAATTGTGACAGAATGGTGCTTTATGGAGCCATGGATATAGGCAATGCTGAATGTTTATTCTTTATTGGTGTGTGGCTAATGGAGAATATGACCACTAAGATAGGAGGAACTGACTATGTACCGGCCTGTCTGTTGTCACCTCCGGCCCCACAGAATCTAAGAAGGTAAAGCATGCTCTATCTGGGTGGGGAGTTTGAGAAGATTCAATGCCTTTTATGCTTAGCAGCTCAATCAGCACTTACTAGGTGGAAAGCACTCTGGTCCAACTTGGCTATACAAAGACCCAAAGAGAACTAGCTCTTGTCCTCAAGGACCTTACGTTCTGTAGGAAAATAAAAGGAGATAAGTCAATGCATGACATTTTTATTAGAGACAACAATGCAAATCTGGGGGAATCAGGAAAGACTGTCTATATAAATTAAAATCACAGAAAATAAGGTACAGACGATTCCTCATGGGTCACTTATTTTAAACCCCCTGAAAACCTTTTTATAATAGTCCCAATTACTGGTCATTCAGGAAGGGACATATGAGCTAAGTCTTGAAAAAAAGCCAAGGATTCTGGGTCCAAAGTGAGAAGGGTATACATTCCAGACATAAAAATAATGTGTGCACAGGCCTGGAGGAAAGAGATGAATCCTAAGTTTTAAGATAAACAAGTAGACCTGCCTTTCTGTAAGGGACAGTATGAGCAGGCGAGTATTATATAATACTCATTACACATGATAGAAAAGAAGGCTGGGGGAAGACAGTGAAGAGGCTTATGTAGCACAGACCTGTTCTCAAAATAGTAGGATATGAGGGGCTTGGGGAATGAATATCTCCTTCAGTAATCTGAAGTTACGCCAATAAAGAATTGTTGCACTAAATAAGAGATTTTCCTCTTTTCAGACCCTTTGGAAAGGTAAATATCTCTAAGGGTACAATTCAGAATTGAATTGTATTATATTCTTTCTGTATAATTTTGTTTCCTCCCCTATCTCTTAAGTATATATATATATATATATATATATATATATGTATGTATGTATGTATGTATTTAGGTGAATATACATGTAAGAAATATGCCCACAAGACACAACTTTCATGAATGTAGTAAAAATGTAACTAGGGTGCCCTCCCAACTCCTGGCTTTCTAATCTTCTAATGCAGTCTCTTCCATTATTAGTGACTTATTTTTTTTTCTTTCTGGCCATCTAAATGCTCTCTCTACTCTTCCCCTCCCCAACAGTTTCCAAAATCTACCTAGAAGGGTCTTCTCTAAATTCCATCAAGTCTCTAGATGATCTTGGTCAAGGTTTCTCATGTTTGTGGTTCCTTCTTCATTTATTAATGAATTTTAGGCTTGGATATTGGACTAGATGGTCTCTAATGCAGATTATGCCTCTAACATGCTATGATTCTAAGGAAATGTCCAAGTACTTTGTTCTCCTTTCTTCTTTTTTTTTTAATAATTAATTAAATAATTTGTTTTGTTTTGTTTTCACATTCACTTCCATAAGATTTTGAGTTTTGAATTTTCTCCTCCCCTCTCTCCTCTCCCCTTCCAACATAGCATGCCATCTGATATAGGCTCTACTTGCACATTCTTATTAAGCATATTTTCACAGTAGTCATGATGTAAAGAAGAATTAGAACTGATGGGAGGAAGCATGAGAAAGAAGAAATAAAACAAAACAACAAAAGAAAAGGAGAGCAAATAGTATACTTCCATCTGCATTCAGACTCCAAAGTCATTTCTCTGGATGTGGATAGCATTTTCCATCATGAGTCTTTTGAAATTGTCTTAGATCCTTAGATCACTGAGAAGAACTAAGTCTATCAAGGTCCATCATTGCAACTAAGTGGCTGTTACTATGTACAGTTTTCTCCTGGTTCTTCTCGCTTCACTCAGCATAGGTTCACATAAGTCTTTCCAAGTTTTTCCAAAGTCTACCTGCTCATCATTTCTTATAGCACAGTAATATTCCATTACATTCATATACCATAACTTGTTCAGCCATTCCCCAATTGATGGGGAATCCCCTCAATTTCCAATTCTTTGCTACCATAAAAAGAGCTGCTGTTAACATTATTGTAGATGTGGGTCTTTTCCCCATTTGTATAATCTCTTTGGGATACAGACCTAGAAGTAGTATTGCTCGTTTAAAGGGTATGTGCAGTTTTATAGCCCTTTGGGCATGGTTCCAAATTGCTCCCCAGTATGGTTGGATCAGTTCACAACTCCACCAATAATGCATTAGTGTTCCAATTTTCCCACATCTCCAGCATTTATCACTTTCCTGTTTTGTCGTGTTAGCCAATCTGGTAGGTGTGATGTAGTACCTGAGAGTTGTTTTGATTTGCATTTTGCTCATCAACAATGATTTGGAGCATTTTTTCATAATACTTGATAACTTTAATTTCTTCCTCTGAAAACTTCCTGTTCATATCCTTTGACAATTTATCAACTGGGACATCTCCTTCTTAAAACAAGTCATTCCCATCTACCCCTCTTAAATTTCATTCCTATTCCCTTCATGCTCAGGAGAAATCAACTTGATTATAGGGTTTTTTTTTCATAATCTAGCCCATTGGCATGTCTCAAAAGCATTTGAATTTTTTTGAAGATTTAATACAATTCTTTCTCTAATTTGTGGAATTACTAAAGACATTAAGGAAGCATATTTTGACATAATCCCTGATGATGCTTATTCTTCTCTAGCTCTTTCTATGAACTCCCTACATATTGATTTCTTACCACCTAAGTACAAATTCATATTCTTAAAGCACAAATCTAGCCATGTTTCCCCTTCTCAAGAAGCTTCATAGGTTCCTACCATTCTAGGCTAAAATGCAAAGCTTTCTGTTTGGCATTTTAACATTCTCATTGTCACATGTTCCCTTCCCTCTCCAGGCCCCATCTCAACGACCAGAGACCATTGGTTCCCGAGGTGGCCTCTCTTAAGTCATCAATCTACACCCACACAGGTTTCACACCTGATAGGGCTTTAGGCCTGGGGCTTAGCACTTAACAGCTGAAAGTACTTTCACTCAAAGTAAACAAAAGCCATGCTAAGGAAACAATTTTGCTTAACAAGACAGTCACACGTGCCACTCACCCACGTGACCTAAAATCATCACAAAGAGGCGACTTAAACCCATGTGGTCTAAGAGCCTCTGCTCTCCCAGACATGTAAACTAGGCCCTTCCTGGAGTTAGCCCTACCTTGGGCAGCTACAGAACTACAGCTGCAGTTGCTTCCAGGCCCAGGCCCACCCAGTGGGAGGAATTAAGTGGCAGATCACAGCAGGAGTGAAGAGCCTGCTGAAGATCTAAGTCCAGTCTACGTTGGGGGTTCTTGGGGAAGGAGGAGTGCTGGTGTGGCAGAGCTGGCGCATCCCCCCAAGCCTGGAACATAGAATTCTTTACAAGAAGTCATACCCCGCTGAAAAACTCAAGGGTCAAGTAAATTGGCTGGGAACATGGCCAGGCAGCAAAAACGCACCCAGATTCAGTCTCAGACTCTGGAATCTTTCTTTGGTGACAAAGAAGACCAAAACATACAGACAGAAGAAATCAACAAAGTCAAAGAGCCTACAACAAAAGCCTCCAAGAAAAATATCAACTGGTCTCAGGCCACGGAAGAGCTCAAAAAGGATTTGGAAAAGCAAGTTAGAGAAGTAGAGGAAAAATCAGGAAG
>CM053622.1:801024129-801053651 GCA_028646595.1 Phalanger gymnotis | reverse complement strand
AAACACTTTTGAAAAGGGACAGGGTCGAGAAAGAAAATTCAATAAAGGGGGACAGGTTAGGAAGAAGCAAAATATAGTTAGTCTTTCACAAGATGAGTGTTGTGGAAGGGTTATGCATAATGATACGCATGTGGCCCATGTTGAATTGCTTGACTTCTTAGAGAGGGTGGGTGGGAAGGGAAGAGGGGAGAGAATTTGGAATTCAAAGTCTTAAAAATAGATGTTCAAAAGAAAAGTTTTTGCATGCAACTAGAAAATAAGATACACAGGCAATGGGGCATAGAAATTTATCTTGCCCTACAAGAAAGGAAGGGAAAAGCAGATGGGAGGGGAATGGGGTGACAGAAGAGAGGGCTGACTGGGGAATAGGGCAACCAGAATATACACCATCTTGGAGTTGGGGGGAGGGTAGAAATGGGGAGAAAATTTGTAATTCAAACTCCTGTGAAAATCAATGCTGAAAACTAAATATATTAAATAAAATTTTTAAAAAAAGAATATAAACTTCTCAACGGCAAGTATTACATAGTGGTCCTGATTTTTGCTTTTGCTTTGCTTTCCCCAGAGTTTAGCATGGTGCCTCACATAGAAAATATTTGATAAAGGCTTGTCAATTAATTAATTGATTTCATTAATTTATCCATGTACTATTCTTCACATCCTTGGAGTAGAGACCCCACTTTTTTTTCCTTTTTGTGTTCCACTATTACTGCCATATAGTAGGGGCTTAATAAATGCCACTGATTGAACTGAGTTGAACAGCATTAAATAGAATAAAACTCTTGATACCACCCCTGGAGAAGATAATATATAAGCAGAGCCAAACAGGATAGTGTAACACCTCAAACTCTTGTTATATGAATAAGCAATGAAGGAAGGAGACATTTTTAGCCAAGAGAAGAGAGACTTGGGAGTGAGTTTTGAAGCTATAACATTGGAGATGATTTTAGAATGTTAGCCACATGGTACAGTGCCTATAGTGCTGGACTTAGAGCCAGAAAGACCTGACTTCAAATCTAGCCTCCCATATTTTGTAGCTGTGTCACTCTGAACAAGTTACTTAACCTACCTGCCTCACCTGTAAAATTAGGATAGTAACAGAACCAACCACAGAAAGTTGAGAGGATAATATGAGATAAAATTTGTAAAGCACTTTGCAAATCTTGAAGTGCTAAATGCTAACAGCTTTTATGGTTATTGTGTCTATTTTCCCTCCTATAACTAATAATAATAATAATTTTCTTATTGGTCTGTTTGATCCCAGATAGCAGAATTAGGAATGATGAGTAATTTTTAAAGTGGCAAATTTAGCCTCAAAGTAAAGAAAAACTTCCTAAGAATTAGTGCTGCCCCAAAATGAACTGGATGCTTCTAAAAATGCTAGGTTCTCTCTACTGAGAGGTTTTCAATATAGCATAAATGTTCACCTGTAAGATATATTACAGAAGAATTTTTTTAATATGAGCTAGACTAGGTGGTCACTTAGTTTGTTTCCAATTCTCAGATTTTGTGAATACAGATCTCATGATTAAATGAAATAAACAGAAGAAAATCTTTTGTAGGCTGAGTTAAGGAGAACAACATTTTCATAGGCATAATGGCAGGTGATATAGTTACCTTTGATGGAAATCTGAGCCCATCTTAATAGCTGAGCTTCTCAAATGATTAAGGGTATTGAGGAGATGAATGCTGGAATGGGCAGTCCAATACAATAAGACAATCTTGTATGTATCTTTCTAAAAAAAAAGAATGGATAAAAAATTGCCCTGTATGCCTTATTGAATTGCATTAATGTTGCATAAATCCAAAGAAAGTACATGAGAAAACAGAAACTTTCCTGAAAATGAGCTAGGAAGATTACACAACTCTGACAATATACCATAGGAAGAAATAATCTTCCACAGAATCAAAGAGGTCATGTTGTATAATGGCAAGGTCATGGCCTCAGGAAGAGCTGGGTTTAATTTCCACTTCCTAAACTTACTAGCTATGTGAACTGAAGTCATTTAACCTGAGCAAACTGAAGTTCATGTAAGTCAAATGGCTTGTCCACGGCCATATAGCTAATAAGTCAATTGATGATAGGATTATATGTGCAGATACTGAAGGGATCTTGGAAGTCACATAGTCCAATTTGTTCCTCTGTAATATGGATACAATGACACGTGATATATCCATCTCAAGAGGCAAAGTAGTATGTTTGATAAAATTCTAGCCAAAGGGTCAGAAAGATCTGGGTTACAGTCCCAGTACTAAAACATGCTATGACACCTCAAGCTCCTACACTAGGTTATTCAATATTGTTTATTTAATAAATGAGAGAAACTTATTTTCCCATAAGCATTTCCTCATATTTTTCTATATGTGAAAACCCCTAAACCGGTGCTGGGATTCAGCCAGTTAGCACTGGTTCGGCAGAACCGGTAACTAATTTTAGGTTTAGTTTTGTAAACTGGTTGTTAGCGGGGAAGGCCTGGGCCCTCCATGTCAGCAGCAGGGGCCCCGCTTCAGCTCTGTGCCATGGAGAACTGGTTGTTAATTCATCTGAATCCCACCACTGCCCTAAATCCTCTAATTTTAAATCAATATCCAACTTATTGGCTACATAACTTAATATGTGATAACTTGTAAAGCTAAAACTTTAATAACTACTTAAAATGAGAAAGATCATAAGCATCATTTTCTACTAGTAATTTCTCACTTCTGAAACACAGTCCTACAATTCAATTTTTCTTTATAGCAGCCAAAGGCTGTGAAGAATCTTTTTCTCCTTAGTTTCTCTTCATATATGATAGAGAGCTCTCCAAAGTCAGCCTCTATATACCACAGGCAGCATTTTAAGACTTTGAGCTGCAGAAGAGTTGATAACCTACTTTGGTAGTCTTTTCCATTATCAAAGAAGTAACAGACATAGACCAAACAAAATTTTGTTTTAAAATAAATAAACATAAAAGTATCTACTTCATTGGACTGTTGTGAGCCTCCAATGAAATTGTTGTAGTTGTCTATCGCTTTCTTGAAAAGGACTAATGACATCAAAAGGGAGATGTCTTAGCTTGCAAGTGAATTGAATTTAAGTGAGGCAGGGCTGTGCAGTCATCAGCCTCACTCTCTCCACCAGAATCATTCAGAGTCCAGTGGCAAAACATGGGGCAAGATGACTGGAGATGGCCCCCAAGCAGTGGGAAATATTGGCCTTTTTAAGCTAAGGTCTTTCTTGGGTCTCAGTCTTTCTGAGGCAATACCCATACAGTGATTAAAGGCTAAGTAAGGATTAAGGCAAAAGATAGCCCACTTTGCCGCCCCAAAAGAATCAATTTAGTAAGGAAAAACTCTCAGGGTTTCTGGCCAGAACAGAAACAATTTTTGTTTCCATTCACTCTAAGTCATCAAAACTTAAACAGTAAGCAAGTGAAGTTTGGTCAGGACCTATTATGAGCCGATCAGTGAGAGCTAGAGCGATTTGGGTTTAAAGATATAGTCAAGTACCTCCATTTGAATCCCAAATGGGCTTTATGAAAACCTGGTTTTCCAGAGCTTTATTTCAAGAAATCATAGACGAAAACTACATGAGACAAAAGGGTTAATTGTCCCATTTGTTTTTGGAAAAAAAATGATAAAATAAAAAATTAGAGAAGAAAAATGTTCTAGCCCTTAAACCCAAAGATATCTTCCAGAGATTGATTTCAATAAACCATAAATGAAAACTATATGAGACAGAAGGGTTAATTGTCTCAGTTGTTTTGTGGGGAAAACACGACAGAATAAAAAATTAGGAAAGAAAAACAATCTAGCCCCTGAATGCAAAGATATCTTGCAAAGTATAAAGAATCACAATTTCTCTTCCTTTGGACAGAGTACATAGATGAAAGGATATGACTCCCCATGTTGATGGAGGGAGCGAGAAAGAAGGGAAGGAAGACAGGAAGACAGGAAGGCAGGAAGGCAGTCAGGCAGGAAGGAAGGAAGGAAGGAAGGAAGGAAGGAAGGAAGGAAGGAAGGAAGGAAGGAAGGAAAGAAGGAAGGAAGGAAGGAAGGCAGGAAGGCAGGCAGGAAGGCAGGAAGGAAGGCAGGAAGGCAGGAAGGCAGGAAGGCAGGAAGGCAGGAAGGCATGAAGGCAGGAAGGCAGGAAGGCAGGAAGGCAGGAAGGCAGGAAGGCAGGAAGGAAGGAAGGAAGGAAGGAAGGAAGGAAGGAAGGAAGGAAGGAAGGAAGGAAGGAAATGGTAGCATTGACCAACTAGAACTTGCCAGTTGGGTCCCCAGTGGGGCAGCTACTATTACTCACAGATTGTTGTTCATCCTTCATTCTCTAAGAGGACCAATACAATCCAATGAGACAATATCCTAAATGTATTTGCTAATTTGCCCAGGGTTATAATATTTGTTTGGGACTTGAATACAGTTCTTCTCAACAATAAATTTGCCTCTTTGTTCACAGACACAACAGCATAATGGGCAGATAGCTGTCCTTGAAGCCAGAAAAACTTGGGTTCAAGTCCTTCCTCCAGCATATACTGTCTGTGTGACCATGGACAAGCCACTTGATTTCTTCGTACTCTATAATATTTTCCAACAACCAAGTTGAAACAAAAATACTGATATGCATTAATGGAGGAATTTATCTCACTTGAGCATTCCCTCTACCAAGGAAATGACAGTTCTTGTCCTTATACACAGTACTATGTTGCCTATCAATTAATAAATAACTGTCAAGTCTATTCTTTTTGTTGTCATTATTATTATCATTATTATTTTAATTATTGTTGCAAGTATTGTTAACTTATCAGATTGGAGGTTAAACTAGAGAAACACAAACAAGGCAGGAGCCTATTGGGTATACAATAGAAAAGGGTGATTTGTCAGAGGAGTGGGCCAAAATAATAAGATTCTTTTGAGATGAGTCATTTCACTTCTGTTACCTCGATTTAGATTCATTCTTGTTTTCATCCTACTCCTCCTCTGTCTCTTGTCACTCATTTGAGTATCATTATGTGCACAATTCAGATATTGATTTAATCTTTTCAGTAGAATTAAAAAAAAATAAATGTAGACAAGCACCCAAGAGGTCACCCCATCATCACAGAAGGGAATCCCTTGAAGTGACTGCAGAGAACACTTAATCTAATCTTGTCATGTATGAAGACTGAGGCCCAAACAGGTGAACTCACTTGCCCAAGGACACATAGTTTATAAATAATAGAACCAATATTTAAAACCAGTCTTCTATTTCCACTCTAGGAATTAACAGATTAGAAGTATCCCCTACTCCTACATCCTCTCCATCTGATTGGATGGCTCCTCGAAGAAAATCTATTTAAAGAGGTTATCCAGGCTAGCCATGTGATATTTTTCTTCAGGCTCCATTCTGTACTTCCTCTCCCTATGCTCCTTGGTTTCCCACTGCCTCATTCAGCTTGCTTTCAAGTTTCCCTTCACCTTTCCTTCTTAGGATATAAAGGGAAACCTGAGTTCAAATCTTGCCTCAAACACTAGCTTCTGGTTTTTTTAATCAAATTGACCAAAGGTTTATCAATTTAATTGTTTTTTTCATAAAACCAGCTCTTAGCTTTATTTATTAGTTCAGTAGTCTTAATTTCAATTTTATTAATCTCTCCTTTGTTTTTCAGTATTTATAATTTGGTATTTAATTGGGGATTTTCAATTTGTTCTTTTTCTAGCTTTTTAGTTGCATGCCTGATTCATTGATCTCTTCTTTCTCTATTTTATTCACGTAAGCATTCGGAGATATAAAACTTCCTCTAAGAATGGCTTTCATTGCATCCCATGAGTTTAGGTATGTTGTTTCATTGTCATTCTCTTGAATGAAGTTATTGATTGTTTCTATGATTTGTTGTTTGACTCACTCATTCTTTAGGATTAGATTATTTAGTTTACAATTAGTTTTTAGTCTACCTTTCCATGGCCCTTTATTAGATATAAATTTTTATTTTATCATGATTTGAAAAGGATGTATTGACTATTTCTGCCTTTCTGCACTGGATTGCGAGGTTTTTATGCCCTAGTACATTATCAGTTTTTGTGTATGTGCCATATACTACTGAGAAAAAAAAAAAAGGTATATTCCTCTCTATCCCCATTCAATTTTCTCCAGAGATCTATCATATCTACCTTTTCTAAAATTCTATTAATCTCTTTAACTTCGTTCTTGTTTATTTTGAGGTTAGATTTATCAAGTTCAGAGAGGGAGAGGTTGAGGTCCCCCACTAGTATAATTTTGCTCTCTATTTCTTCCTGTAACTTCCTCAACTTCTCCTCTAAAAATTTGGATGCTATACCACTTTGTGCATATAAGTTTAGTAATGATATGACTTCATTGTCTATGATGCCTTTTAGCAAGATATAGTTTCCTTCCTTATATCTTTTGATTATATTTATTTTTTTGCTTTTGTTTTGTCTGAGACTAGGATTGCTACCCCTGCTTTTTTTTTTACTTCAGCTGAAGCATAATATATTCTTTACTTTTACCCTGTATCAAATGTGTTTCTTGTAAACAACATATTGTAGGATTATGGTTTTTAATCCATCCTCCTACCTGCCTCCATTTTATGGGAGAGTTCATCTCATTCACAGTTACAGTTATGATTACTATCTGTTTATTTCTCTCCTTCCTATCCTCCCCCCCCGTTTATGCTTTTATTTCTCCCTTCTCCCTTCCCCTCTTCAATAATTTTTCTTTTGACTACCACCTTCCTCAATCTTCACTCTCTTCTATCAGCTACCCCCTTTTCTTTCCCTTTCCCCTTCCTACTTCTCTTACTTCTAACCACCCTCTCCCTTTTCTTTCCCCTTTCTCCTTCTGCTCTCTCTAGGGCAAGTTAGATTTTTATACTTAAATGAATATGTTATTCCATCTTTGAAGCAAATCTGATGAGAGTAAAGCTCAAACAACATTCATCTCCCTCCCTTCTTTACCTCTACTATAATGTTTTTTGTGCCTCTTCATGTGATCTGATTTACCTTTTTCGTCCTCCTCCTTTCCTCTTCTGCAATTACAATCTCTTTGCCCCCACCAATTAGATTTTTTTTCTCATCACATCAGTTAATTTGTACCCACACCTTACGTCTATGTATATCCTTTTAAAATGTTATAATAAATATACAGTTCTCAAGATTAACAAGTATCATCCTCCCATATAGGGGTTTAAAGAGTTTGCCCTTATTGAATAACAAGGTTTTTTTTTTCTTTTTTTCCTGTTTACCTTTTTATGCCTCACTTAGTCTTATATATGAAGATCAAATTTTCTGTTGAGCTCTGGACTTTTCACCAGGGAGGTCTGAAAATCCCTTATTTCATTGAATGTCCATCTCCTTGCCCGAAAAATTATGCTCGATTTTTCTGGGTAGTTGATCCTTGGTTGTAGACCAAGATCCTTTGCCTTATGGGATATCATATTCCAATTCCTCTGATCTTTTAATGTAGAATTGCAAAGTCCTGTATGACCTTGAGCGTAGTTCCTTGGTATTTAATTTTTTTGACTCCTTCCAGTATTTTCTCCTTGACCTGATAATTATGGAATTTACCTGCAATATTCCTTGGCATCTACAATGGGATCTCTTTCAGGAAGTGATCAGTGGATTCTTTTGATGACTATTTTGCCCTCTGGTTCTAGGACCTCGGAGACGTTTTCCTTGATGATTTCTTGGAAGATACTGTCTTTATCATCATGGCTTTCTGCTACCAATAATTCTTAGATTTTCTCTCCTGGATCAATTTTCCAGGTCAGTTGTTCTTTTTCTTTTTTTTCATTCTTTAGATTTTGTTCGACTGATTCTTGATAACTCACAGAGTCTAGCTTCTACTTGCCCAATTCCAATTTTTAACAAATTGTTTTCTTCAGTTAGCTTTTGTACCTCCTTTTCCATTTGGACATTTTTTTTTTTCCTTTTAAAGAGTTATTTTCTCCAGATAAGTTTTGTACCTTCTTATCCATTTGGCCAATTTTACTTTTAAGGAGTTTTTCTCTCCAATGTTTTTTATTTCCATTTTGTCCATTGTATTTTTTAAAAGAATTGGTCATTTTTTTCTTCTACCTCTCTAATTTGGCTATTAAATTCTTTCTTGAGATCTTCCGAGAATGCTTTTTGGGTTTAAGAATAGTTCATATTCCCTTTTGAGGCTTCAGATGTGGGCATAGTATCAATGCTGTCCTCTTCTGAATTTGTATTTTGATATTCCCTGTCCCCATAGTAAGATTCTATAGTCTTCGTTTTTGTAATTTGATTCTTGTTCATGGTGATTGCCTTTTTATGGCTTTTAAAGTGGATCTCTGCTTCTGGGACACTGGGCTCCGTCCCAAGTTTCTTGTGCTGGGAGCTAGGATCCTGGTTACTCGCTTTATGTGCTGTGACCCCTGCTTCTGTCAGCTAGAAGCTATATAACGCTGCAGCTTACCTAGGGGCTGAGCTGGAGCTGGCTAGTATGTGCCAAGGCCAAGCCTAGGGGAAGTCTTTCTGTGGTTCTCCAGAGTTACACTGAAACTCTCAGTGTGAGGTGTGGGAGAGAGGTTGTCTGGCCACTGTAGGTCACCTCCTCCCCTAACACTGAGCTAGAGGCCTAGTAGGCTCAGCTGCTGGTAAACACCTGACAGTGCTTGTGTCTGCCAATTCTCCTGGCTGTGAGAAGGCAAGATTGGGGTCCTGGTGTTGCACTTGCCAACTCCACCACCCTGGGGATCAGGATCTCCTGCTGGTCTGTTGAGGTGGGGTTTTCTGGAATGCCTCCAGAAGTGCACTTGACTTCTTGAGCTACAACAAGAAGTACCCTTCTGGTTGATCTCTCTAGCCTCTAGAGCTAAAAGATTGCTGTACCCCTTCCACTGATTCCACTATTCCAGGATTTTTCCTGGGGCAATATTCTCTGGGTTGGCATACTCTGCAATTTTGCCTCCTGGATGTTCAAGTAGGTGCCTTTCAAACATTTAGTCTGTGGCAGAAGTAGCTGCTGCTGCTGATGCTGCAGGCTCTATACTTCTTTCTCACTCAGATCCAACAGAGTCCTGAGATGAGAGGTTTAGGATTTGCCACTGCCCCTGATGATTCAGTCTGCTGGGGTGGCTCCCATTCATCTATTGCTGAGTTTGTGCTCGTGTAGCCCTGGTGCTCTGTGCTCTCCCACCCCATATAATAGATCATCCTTGTAGACTTCTAGGCTATCCTGGGCTGCAAATATGCCCCACTCTGTCTCCTAGTGGATGCTGCCACTCTAAGATTTGTTCAAATTCACATTTTAAAGGTACCTGAAAAAATTTGTGGGAGAGCTTAGGTGAGTTGATTCTGTCACTCCACAATCTTGGCCCCACCCTCTCAAATAAATCCTCGGTTACTGTGAAATTCTATGCAAGTCACTGCACCCTGTTTGCCTCAGTTCATTAATCTGTAAAATGAGCTAGAGAAGAAAATTGCAAACCATTGGAGTATCTTTGTTAAGAAAACTCCAAATGGGGTCATGAGGAGTCAACCAAGGTTGAAGGTACTCAACAACAATTAGAATATAAGTTGCTTGAGGGCAGGGACTCTCTTTCAATTCTATATCTATTCCCAAGCACAATGTCATTAATATATGCTTGCTGAATGGACTTAAGTTGGATTCAATTTTCTGAATGTATAAAATTCACTGAACTTATATATCTTCTCAATTTAGACTTCCAATGCTTTAAAGTTGCTTTCTTTCCCCATTTTTTATGATGAATACTTCTAAAGTTTCCCTCCATTTTTTCCTCATGTCTTACAGAGATGGACCCCCCATCCCTCAAACCCATGTGAGTCCTCATGATGAACTCAACCAGTGGAAACGTCCAAGACTAAGCCAGAAATATGGTCTGAGCCGAGTGGGGCATGGCCCAGATATGGAGGCGAGAAGTGATTAAAATGACCGATGTGTCAGGCAAGAAATAATCGTTTCTGACAGCCACCTAGAGTCAAGAATGAGGCCCCTTATATCACCACAGGAAATGGGTGATTTTATGCCAGCTCTGAGCAGTGTATCTTGAGGTAATGGGGAGTATAATTCATGTCATTTGCACTGCCTTAGACCTGCTTGCAAAAAGAATTTCAGCCCAAGCATTGGATTTCCTGGGCCTTTAGGTTTTAAAGTCAGGTCTTTAAAAATATATATTTAAGAGAATGTTAAAATATTTGCCTTGCTCTAAAAGTAAATTTAACGCTGGGGAAATTGTCAGATTGATGGGCCCCAGAGGCTGAAGTTGTCTTCTTTGTTCCCAGATGAATCATTACCATGTAGCCAGGCTTCTCTCCTATTACTTTGCCCTAACTCCTAGTCCCTACCCCTGGCAGATTAATATTAGTCATCTTTGGACAAACCTGGAAGGCCAGTGGGACTTCCTGAGCACGGTGATGCCCAGAGGTCTTAACAACACTCCTCCAGTCCCCTAAAGCTATTTCCCGCCTACAACAAATACCATACATGGGTCTCCAAATACTGCTAAGGGGAGTGCAGAAGGAACACTGGACTATTGGACTATAAGTTCATCTCATGTACGGTTGTTGGGAAGTGGAGCAGGGAGGGGATAGTGGGCCATGTGGTAGCCTCCCATTTTAACTAATCATGCTTGATAAATCCTTAGTGAGCTCTATTATACTTTCACAGATAAAGACTTCTAGTGTTATCAGTATATTTCAGTGGCCTGGGCTATATCCCTGGTTGTTGAACCTTAGTTAAGGCTTCAATTGGTCCTAATATAACCACTCTTATCTCCCATTCCCCAAACTCATTCAGTCCTTCGGGTCAGGCTATCTACCCTAAATTGAATGAGAAGTTTCTTGTTCTCCCCACCTCCCACAAGTCACTACTTCCTTGGAGTGAAGAACAAGAGAGGACATTATCTATGTCTCATAAATATGTATTTATGGACATTTATAAAAATGCCTATTGCAGAAATGCATATGTAGCAGCTTTTCAGAATGTGATTTATTGACCATGAAGATCCTTTTTGTACTCTTCTTGGGAAATGTATAACAAAGGAGATTTTAAACCCTGGGTTACTGACCCCATGAGGGGTGGTAGCTTTCTTGGTATGGTTATTTGGGTGTCTTATGTAAATAATCATAAGTGCTGGATTTAAAATGGGAATTATTGATGAGAGCACCTATGAAGGATTTAATGTTCTAGAACATACATTATTGCCTTAATAAATTGCTATCCTCTATCAAGTTAATTTCACTTTGGTTGTTTGGAGGCTTTAAATCTTTAGAATATTTTCATGCTTTTTTTCCCTTACACGATAATGAACTATTTGCTTTTTTTGTACTCCCCTCCCCCACCAAAGTAGAGGGAGACAATTTATTTTGGGTCTTAAAACACTATATTAAACCTTAATGTACAAAGTGGAAATAAAATACATATTATGGAAAAAAAGGATACATATTCTATGAAGAAGGTAGATGTGTATCTGTCTCTGTGTGTGTTTGTGTGTATGTATGTTCTGAATGTGTTTTGTGAGTTTCTGTGTATGTATGTGTACATGCAAGCATTATTTTGGTGACCAGAGCCCAGAGGAAAAGCGACAGCAATGATAATAAAAACAAACAAACAAACAAGCACCTCTCAAAGCAAACACACACACATCATTATAAAGTATATTTTTGAAACTATAATATAGATAAGGGATTATGCATTTGGTATAGGGAACACCCAGATTAGAAAACTCACTCTTCTAAGATAAATCAACACCTTCTCCACAATTTAGAGTATTTAAGAGTT
This sequence comes from Phalanger gymnotis, assembly GCA_028646595.1. Classification (NCBI taxonomy): domain Eukaryota; kingdom Metazoa; phylum Chordata; class Mammalia; order Diprotodontia; family Phalangeridae; genus Phalanger; species Phalanger gymnotis. The sequence continues at coordinate 801,041,911 of CM053622.1, read as the reverse complement.
GCTAGAGCCCTCAAAGGTGTAATTACTTGCCCAAGATCACATAATGGTATATATCTGAGTCAAGGTTCAAGCCTTAATCATCCTAGGATTGTCAAGCAAAACCTCTACCCATTATGTTCGCCCCCCCCCCAACTTCTCACTTTGAGGATAAAAGAAGTAATACTAGACCAATACATTTGATAAGAACAAAGGAGCATTGGTTTTGATTATGGGCTATAGGACTAAATTTGGAATTGGGAGAAAACCCCAGACGTTATCTAATCAATTCTATGGGAGTAGGGGTTTCCACACTCTCTTCATCAGATCCCCTCCCACTTGGCATTTTCCACATGGAGGACAGAAGAGGTAGCAGAGAGTTTATGACTGTGGAAGAGAAAAAATGGGGAACAGGCAAGACTGAGGTTAATCTGACTGGTGGGAAAATAGAGGGAAAGGGAATTGTTTGGGAAGACTTGTCTCTTTAAAACAGTAAGAAAGAAATTAAGGAGAGGGAAGAGAGAGAGGGAGGAGAGGGAAGAAACAAAGGATTATGAGCCACTACAGCTTGGGATGTGAAGTTCTTTGTCACTCTTCCTCTGATAACCCCTAAGATTACCTAGGCCCCAACAAGACCAATTTCCTTATCCCCATACCCAAAGCTCACCCTCCCCTCAAGTCTTCCTGTTTATCTAGAGTACCTTCTAAATTTTAATGTACTTTGGTAAAACCTCAGTGGCTCCTCCTTAGTCACATTTTTTTTTGTAAAAGCACAAGGGAAAAAAAGAAAGAGAGAAAAAATGAGAGAGAGAAGAAGAGAGAGTAAGAGAGAAAAAAGGAAGAAAGAAGGAAAGATATTTACAAATTCGAGGCTTGATTCATTTTGAAAATAAGTACAAAGAGAAAATAATAATAATTCCAAAATTTTTATTAATGAAAAATTGGATTAAATACATACAAGTCAGTCACATTTGTATTTTCTAACATCAATGGATGGATGGATAGGTAGATAGATAGATAGATAGATAGATAGATAGATAGATAGATAGATAGACAGACAGATAGATAGATAGAACACATGCATATTTATATGTATAAGGAAATGGGAAATTTGCCATCTTGTATATGAACTGGCATTGACTTTAAAAATAAGAATAGGCTAGGTATGTACTTTCTACAATGTTGAGATTATGGATGGGGGGGGCGGGAAGGATAATACACATATTTCCCAGAAGGCTTAATATCCTTAATATCCTTTGGCCTTGGAATGTTATCAGTACTCTTATGAATGTGGTAAATATTTTTTTTTGTTTGGTTGTTTCTATACTTCTTTTATTTCAATTTATGCTATTTGTATCTCTTGTTACAATCTGTGTAACCCTGAGTAAGTTAACCTCCCCCAGCATCAATTTCCTCATCCATAAAATGGGTTAAATAATGGTAATTATGTCACAGGACTTTTGTGAAGATTAAATAAGACGATATAAGCCTTTAAAACCTTAAGGCATGATAGAAATAATATTCTTTGTTTGTAGGAAAAGATGGTTTTGTACATGAGATATAACATTATAAACTCAAGACAACTCATAGACAAATAAGTAACCTCTCACAGATACCATCCTATCCGTCTCTGGAAAAAGTTTACATGGAACATCCGTCTAGTCAAAACCTTCATTCTCTCTCATGAAATGTCATCCAGGTTTGTCCAAGACAACCTCAGGTTGCCCTTCTGTCTTGAAATGTCCTCAGAAAACTCTGTCAGTGATTAGAAGACAAGAGAAAACCCCCAGAGTCTATTCATATGGCAGTGTCAAAGAGAAGGGGGGAAGCTATTTAAGCTTTGTCTTTTTTCCTTGTGGCTTATTGTCACCTCCTCAACCTCGGCCTCCTCGGAAACCACCTCAGCCTCCAAAACTTCCTTGGCTTCTGCCTCCAAAGCCCCTCAGCCTCCTCTGCTGCTTTCTTGGCCATGAAGCCTCCTTGGCCCCGCCACCACAGCCCCAGCCACCCCATTGGCCCCCAAAGCCTCTAGGCTTGGCCCAGTCCAGGGTGACTTTGTTTCCATTATTTCCATTTCCATTCCATTCCATCCTCCATCTGCTTCTTTTGCAGATTTAGAATGTTCCTCTGAGTTGAAGTCTACAAAACCTAACCCTTTGGGAGACCCCGTCTCCCAGTCTGTGACTATCCTGGCACCCACAGAGCCTTGAAATGAATCTTTCAATGTTTCTTCTGTCCTATCTTCAGACAGGCCTTTGACAAACCCCATTTCTGTGGCTTTGAGAAGCTCAAATTCTTCATACCCATCTTCACTGTCTTATTCAAACTTATTGTCCTCCTTGTTGTTCTTTCCATTTTTTCCCCTTTGTCTCCAGGCACTCCTGCTGTTGCTGGGGTGGTGGCTGGCTTAGCTGGATCGGCTCCCTTCTTGCCTGGTGTTATCACAGTGGCTTTGGTGGGGGTGGCCGCCTTTTTTTTTAATTATAAATCTATCTATCTATTTATTTAATCTATTTATTTATTTATTTATTTATTTTTAGTTTACAACGCTCCGTTCCGAAAGTTTTGGGGTTCCAAATTTTCTCTCCCTCCTTCTCTCCCCCCCCAAGACAGCACGTAATACAGTGTAGGTTCTACACATACCTTCACATTGAACTTATTTCCATAATAGTTCAGTTGTTAAGAAGAATTATAACAAATGGAATGAATCATGAGAAAGAAGAAATGAAACCAACAAACAAGGAGAAAAAAAAGCCAATAGTTTGTCTCAATCTGCATTCAGAGTCCATAATTCTTTCTCTGGATGGCATAGCTTTTTCCATCATGAGTCTTTTGGAGCTGTCTTTGAACTTTGCATTGGTGAGAGCAGCCAAGTCTATCAAAGTTAGTCCTTTCAGATACCTCTGTAATCGTGTACAATGATCTCCTGGTTCTGCTTGAGGTGGCCGCCTTCTTACCAGGAGTCACTGCTTTCTTGGCTGGCATGGTGGCAACAACAGCTTTTTTGGTTGGTGGTACCTTCTTTGCTGGTGTGGCCATGGCCTTCTTGCCATTTTCCTGAGGAACTACAACCTCTTCTCCACAGCTTTCTTCTTCATCTTCTGACATGTTCTCACCTTCACTGTCTAATACATCCTTTAGGGGAGGGGCCGTTTTCTTTGGCTCACCCTGATTTTTAGCAGCCTTCCCTAGCTTCACCATGGTGTTGGCATGTGTGACTAGGAAGAGGAGACTGCAGATGTCCCCACTGAGGACCGGGCAATGTAGGTGGTGACGGTGAGCATGGACAGGAGTCCATCTGCAGCAGCCCTTTGCGGGCCTAGACTGAGAAGAAAGACTGTGCTTGCCCCCTCTGCATGACTGGAAAGGAGCTCTATTCTTCTTATTGTTATTATAAAAGAGGCTGCTAGGTGATGTGGAGGATAAAGCACTCTACCTGGAATCAGGAACACTGAATTCCAATTTGGCCACAGACACTCAAGAGCTGGGTATCACTGGGCAAGTCCCATCCCCTGTCCTATCTCCAGTTCCTCAAAAGTCAAGCAGGGATCAAAGTATCTCCTACCTCCCAGTGTTGTTGGAAGGGTAAAAGCAGATAATATTTTTAAAGTGCCTAGTGCAGAGCCTGGCACACAATTGGTACTTACTAAATCTTGTCCTCTTCCCCATTTCCTTCTCTATTTTGTAGATAAGTATATCAAAGCTTAAAAAGACCACTGCATTACTGAAGCTCATGCAGCCAGCAATTTTCTGAGAATGGCTTGAAACTCAGGTCTATCTGACTCCAAGTCCAGAGCTCTATTCAGGAAACCTAGCAGCCATTTCCTTCATTTGTTCTTTAAAACAACCCTGTGAGTTAGATTCTGGAGGTATTTTTATTCCCACTTTACAGATGGAGAAACTGAGACTCAAGTAGGTTATTCTTTTTGTTGCTCGCATTGACACGACATTTTAAGATTTCCAGTGTGCTTTCCTCATAACAAACCTGAGAGGTAGGACCTGTAGCTACCCCTTTTGTACAGATGAGGAAACAGTCTCAGAGAGCTGCAGTGACTTGCCTAAAAGCATACAGCTACTAGATTTTGGGAATTGGACATAAAGAAAAGTCTCATGAGGTCAGGTCCAGAGTCCTTTACTCTATACAATACTGATTTCTTATGTGATAGGGGTAAACATAGGGAAGTCCTTGGAACATGCACAGTGTACACTGTCTGCTGCCAATCCATTCCAGAGAGTTGTGTTGTGAAGGAAAGCCTTTAATTTGGCTAAGACAAAAAATGAAGTAACTCTCTCTCTCTCTCTCTCTCTCTCTCTCTCTCTCTCTCTCTCTCTCCTCTGTCTTTCTTTCTTCCCCTTGTGGCTCTAGAGTAAGTGGAGAATTCCGACCCCTAGTTGAGGAGAGAGGTCATACCAACATCAAAAATAGATGTCATTATGGCTACCTTATATCTCCATATTGTCACCATGTGGTCACAAACACATGCCAAATCTTGTTCATATTTCTTCTTTCTTCATCTTGTATTAATATTTAAAGGTCTGAAGGATCGCCAGAGGTACAGCAACTCTAATCATTATAAAACCTATTGGGAGCCACGACACCTAAATCAACTCAGAGGACAAAGCTGCTTGACCCAGCCTAGCAGTGAATTCCAAGATCATATGTCTTAAAAGAAAAGAAGACATTTGTCCATCAGCTGTGCCATCTCCAGAAGTGAATTGGATGAGAGGTATTTTTTGTAACAAAAAGTTTTCAGTTCACATCTCGGTTTAACAATTTTGTACTTTGGAGTTTGCTATAACTTCTTGGTAAATATTTCTAAAAACTAATTGGTATTAACAGATTATATTGTTACTGAAGAGAAATCAACTGGTGATTGATATTAGAGGAGAGGATAACAGGATGATATTGATGAGACACTAAGTGGTGATTGATCATAAGAGAAAACCCTGGATGGGGGCTCATGAAAAATAGAAATAAAATATATCTTAACCTCTCAGAGTTACCCCTAAAACCCTGAGGGGAAGGGATGTAGGCAATTAAGCTCTGAGAATCTGAGTTATCACTTAGAGTCCAGGTTGGGAGAATAGTTCCAGAGGCAGTATTATTGCTACACTTGCCCAGCATGGATATATAATTGCACTGGATTCTCAAATATTCTCACCTTAACATCTGTGCCTTCTCATATTTTGCATTCTATTTGGCTGGGTCAGTGACAGCCTAGGTTTATTAACTATCTCTCCCCGGCTTTCCCAATTTTGACAGGTTTCATAAGTCCCCTGGGTCAACGAAGAATTAAAAAAAAGGAATGTAAAGAGCATGAGGCCAACCAGGTCCTTTTAGGCTTTAATGCATTTTCTAATGCCTATAATTATGTTGGAAAGCAAGACACAGTGCTTGGACAGTCAGGGAGGTGTGAATAGTTAATAAAGTCTCTGACTTGACCTCAGAGCTCTCTTTTCTTGAATTTAAAAATGCAAAGTACGTTAAATAAAAGTAACCTCCTTGACCTACTAGCCAGAGCAAAAGAGTGAGCACAAAACAATAATAAAGAAGAAGCCCAGTTCTAGGGAATTAACTTCTTTTGTACAGACAGAAGTAGCCCAGATACTGCCCCCTTGGACTCTGGGAACGATATGGTATCCAAAGGGCCCTGATTACTCATTCTAGAGGAAACTATCTAGCTTACAATTGAACTAGTAGCTATCCTATTCATGCTGTATATGTCTAAGGACAGAGATTTAATTGGCACTGTGCAAAGGCAGCTTGGTTCCATGCTAACAACATAGGAGAGGGGGCATAATTTTTCCCCAAGAGGGAATAATTCTATGCTGTCTCCTTCCAGGGGCTATCTCCATGCCCCAAGGTTCCGAAAAAGCTAAGGAACCACCCTTGTTTTTCATTTCTACACCAGGCTCTGATTGCCATAGTGCACCTCTTCAATAGCTACCTTCCTTCTATCCCTGAAAGAAGTAAGGGCTGAGACTCCCTGAGAAATTATCTTCTCTCTCTTATTGTGAAATTGTCCTCTCCCTTTCACCCTCCCCCCATCTCAACACACTTGCACACATCTTGGCTGAATTTGCCCCAGGTTCAATTTTGCCTGGTTATGGTTTTGTCTAAGATACAATCCATAGTCAGAGAAGCACAGAATCTCAGAATTAGCATAAAACAAGTAGGGTACAAATTTTCTTACTCTCTATGTCAAAGTGAGAGTTGCCATTGGTAATTTCTTTGTACCACACCAGGCTTTGAACCATGAGTTATATCTAATCCTCTAACCCTCTTCTCTTTTCTAGCCTGCGTGCATTTAAGTGGCCCATATAGCATGTTTGCAAATCACTCCATCCTCATCTATTTCTGTTGAAATTTTGAAAGTAAATAAATAAGTAGATAGATAGATAGATAGATAGATAGATAGATAGATAGATAGATAAATAGATAGGTAGCACCTCCCTGATCAAACATTCTCTGAGGCCCAAAGCTACAGGGCATTTACCCCTTTGGAAATTTTCTTGGCTCACATTTTATTGGCTGGACACAGTGTTACAGCCCATAAATATTGCTCTATGAAATGGTTAAGCTAGTGGGTTGCTTGAGTTCAGGAGTTCTGAGATGTGGTGGGATAAGCCAATCATGTGTCTGCATTAAACCTGTCACCAGCATGTAAGCCTCTAGCAGATGAAAGCCACCAGGCTGCCCAAGAAGGGCCACTGAACTACTGGCCTAGGAGAGATAAAGAGATCCAGACTCAAAAAAAATGGCTATCTCCTCAGACCCTACACATTTAAACTTATATTATAAACATCTATAAATATAATATAATTATAATAAAATTTACTCATATTTGTAATCCACAACTTTAGACCGGTTGTTGCCCATTCCTGAAATGACCTCCCATCACATTTCAATTTTTTATAATCTCTTTTCTCCTTGAAAGCCTTGTTGAAACCATTCTATATGAATCATTCCATATTTTTTCAGCCTCCTAAAAATTACATATATATATATATGAGTGTATAAATATATCTATCTATATCTACATCTATATCTATATCCATCTATTTATCTATATCTATCCATTGGTAGATCTATTGATATATCTATGCACATGTAGATATATCAATAGATGTATCAATAGATAGATAGATAAATAGATAAAGAGATAGAGAGAGAGAGATAGATGGATGAATGGATGGATAGTGTCCCACAAATGTCTTAGTTTGGTTTTAAACTATTGAATCTTATCCTAAAAGTTTTAAGGCTTATTTATTCCTGGTGCAACATAAGGTCCCTAGAGATAGAGACTGCTTAAATGTTGTCTTTGCATTGCCAATGCCTAGCACAGAGTAGGAGCTTAATATATATTTCTTGATTGATACCTTATTTGCATACAGCATTCTAGTTATAATCATTACTCTAAATCTGGAAAAGATCTCCAATCCAATTCACTAATTTTACAAGTGACATAAACAGAGGCCCATAAAGATAAAGTAACCTAAAGCCACCCACATAGTAAGCTTCAGAAGGGGAATTTGTCTCAGATCCTCTGGTTTCAAAACTATTTTTTATTGTCACTCAAGGCCTTTTAGTCACCTTCCCTCACTCCCAATCTTAGTAGACTGTAAATTCTTGATTTTTAAAATATGTTTCTAGAAGTAGCTCATGGTGTAGTGGATGAAACACTGGATGTGGAGTCAGGAGGATCTGAGTTCAAATTTGGAAGTAAACATTTACTACCTGTGTGACCCTGGGCAAGGCTCTGTACCTGCGTTCCTGTTTCCTCAATTATGTAATGAGAACTATAATAGCACCTGCTTTTCAGGGTTCTTGTAAGAATCAAATAAAATATCCATAAAAACATTTAGCACAGTGCTTGGCACATAATAGACACCATGGAAGTATCTATTCCCTTCCTTCCCCACCTTCCCATCCATAAGGCATTGCAGTTACACAAGCAGGCAAAAAAATAATGATTAAGCATCTAATATGTTCTAGGCAATGTATCCTAGACAATGCAAAGAAAGGCAAAAATGAGTCCCTTCCCTTGAGGAGCTTATAGTTGGATGGGGGAGACAACAAGCAATCAGTTTTGTGCAAATAGGATTTATATAGAATAAATTCGAGGTAATTGAGGGTAGACACCAGAAGGGCAAGGAAATACAATTAAGGAGAATCTGGAAAGGCTTCCTCTCAAAGGCAATATTTCATGTGGGACTCAGAGGAAATCGAGGAAAAACCTGGGAGACAAAGATGTTATCATAGTAAATATTTACTAAATGTTTGCTGAATTGATTTGGGATAGGGTTAGGCCAACCCCGGTTCTGAGATGCTCCGGAAAACAAAGGGGAAAAATCAAACTCAAAAAAGCAAGGCCATGGAGATGTTTAAAAAACCTATAACTCCTATTTCAGGGTCGGGAGAATAGAAGCAGAGGGATTGGCCTGGACTGGCAACTTGAACAATTTCTTAGTAAGTACCTTCTATTGATACTGAGGTTCCTTGTCTCTCTTCCTCCCTCTCTGTATTGAGTTATATGGAATAAAGTGTTAGTCCAAATTTAAAAAAAAAAACAATCAACAATCATTTATTGAGTGCTTACAATGTGTTAAGCATTGTGCTGGGCATTGTGGACATTAGGACAAAAAAAATGAAAGACCATTCCCTCAAGGAGTTTATAGTCTATATATAGTCTATTAGGGGAGAAAAACCTCTCTCTCTCTCTCTCTCTCTCTCTCTCTTTCTCTCTGTCTCCTTATCTTTCTTTCTTCCTCCCTCCTTCCCTCTCTCTCTCCCTCTCTCAACATGCATGAATAATGTATGATGTATATATGATGTATATATAAATATGGGTATATATCTCTACTATGTACATATATGGACTAATCACAAAATACATACTAAGTACATCCAACTTACCCTCCTTTGCTAGCAGGAGACACTATGGGCATCCAACACTTTTATTCCCTTCACAAAATCCCCAGATGTGCTCTCCAACAATGGCATAGGCGATTACCGCTGCAAGGTATTATTTACTATCTCAATAAAAGCTCCAAGTCTGGAAGGCTGTGGCAACAGGTGTAGTGTTAACCTACTTCACCATGGAATCCTCCCTCTCCCTTTATAGAGCTGAGTTGCAAAGGTGAGAGATTTCTCTCCAGTGAGTTCCACTAGTGTCTACCTCTCCAGAGGTTGGTACTCATAGAATGGGGCTTCTACTGAATGAATTTCACCTGACATTTTCATAGTAACCAGAGAGGGAACACCTAATTGCTTTAAAGCACTAATAAATTCTGTGGCCAATTTATCTACAATAAGGCCAACATGAATATTAAAATCCACAATGAATCATAAATCTGTCAAAACATCAAGAAAAGTGATGCCAAGGAAATCGAAAAAACCTCATTAGCAAAAGTTGAATTGGTCCTTAGGGGGCAATGTGTAATAGCCAAACAGGTCATTTGTAGTCTGATAATCTGAATAATAAGACTTTCAAATGAACCATATCTTGGCATCAGGTCAGAGTTCTCAAGCTAAGTGGGTCTGTGAGTGCCCCTGTACCACCCGCCTACCTACCGATCAAGGTTTGCTCAAATGGTCAGTCACAAGGCCTTGAAGGACTTGCCTGTATTTTGAGGAATGGTAAATGAAGTGGAATAGGGTAGTCTGTTGATTCTAGGAAGTGAAAGGACCACAATTAAATACCTAGGGCAGTGTTGCTAAGGACAGGCAGCATGTTAGAGTGGAAAGAACCCTGATTCTAGAGTTAAAGGACCTGGGTTCCAATTATGCTCCAGCTGGTTACTATGTAAACCTAGGCAAGTCATTCACTTTTCTTGGACCTTAGTTCCTTTTTTTTCTAGAATGCTAGATTGGTAACAGATGGACTCTTATAGCCTCTCCAGCTCTAGACCTATGAACCTTGAATTCTGTGCCCATAAAAGTGAGATTATGTACTGATATAGGGATGATTTATCATTTACAATCTCACAGAACCACAGAATCTCAGAGTTGGAAGTGAACCAGAGGCCCCCAGTTCAGTTTGGGTCTCACAAGGAATCCTCTCTATGATGTTCCCAACACATGAGTGTCTAGACTTTGTTTGATGACCTCAATTGGAGGCAAAGCTCCTTTCTTCTGGAGGCAGCCCATTCTTACATACTTTGGGATAACTCTAATTGTTAGGATCAGTGTTGTATTTTTTTTTTCTTCTTAGACATCTTAAAATGAACTGATGAACTAATCCCTCTTCTGTGCAAATACCAAACGACCAATCTTCCAGTGTACAAACTAAGAGCAGTCCAGTTCAAAGTCAACTTCAAATTCAATATGCATGTATTAAGTTCATACTGTATAAAAGACATGTTACTAAATTCTCAGATACAAGAACAAAACAATGCTTGAACTCAAGGAGTTTAAATTGTACTTCACAATAGTCATTTTGAAAGGTAAAAACTCCTCTCTTCGTTCCCTTTTTCTACCCCTTCAGCCACTGAGGTTCTCATTTTTAGGTCATTTAGAGATCTCTTCTTTAGGAACTTCCAGCAGAGGTTGGGCTTTCAAGTGCTCTTAGAGCTGTCAATGACTCATTTCAAGATGAAATTAATATTTAGAAATGGGCAGAAATCATTCTGAATGAAGTTTGTTAAATAACGTAAGAAAAAGCTTGGCTGGATTCTCTGTGGGTTACACCATAAACTTAAAATATCACGTCAATGAGAGTTAGTATTATACTGTATTGTTTATTTGAGTGAAAGTTCAGAATGCTATATCTCAATGGAATGAGAGGGGTTTTCTTAGGTGATCTGTGTACTAAATTTCCATGTCCTGGGTAAAAAAGGTCAGCAGCCTAAGTTGGTTACGAACAATCAATGTCACTGAAACAAATTCATTTCATTCCAATTCAATTCCAATTCTGTTATGTTCCAGGATTCATGCACTAGGAATACTCAGACAAAAACAAAACAGTCTCTGTCCTCAAGGAGCTTATGTTCTGATCAAGCAGCAAGGAGAAACAGTGAATAAAAAATAATGAAATGGACCAGCTGTCAGGAAGACTGAATTCGAATCTAGCCTCAGAGGGTTCTGAACTGTATGACCCTGGGCAAGTCACATATACTGTTTGTTTCATCTGTAAAATGTAGTAGTAATAACATTTACCACCTAGGGCTGTCGTAAGGAGAACATGAGATGACATGTATAAAGTACTATGCATAAACTGAAAGTATCACACAAACGCCAGCAATCATAATTGTTACAATATATATGGGCAGCTAGGTGTCACAGTGGCTAGAGTTCTGGTCCTGGAGTCATCTTCCTGATCTTCCTCAGTTCATATCTGGCCTCAGACACTATGTGGCCCTTGGGTAAGTACCTTAACTCTGATTGCCTCAGTTTCCTTATCTGTAAAGGGAGTTGGAGAAAGAAATGGCAAATTACTCTAGTAGCTGTGCCAAGAACACCCCAAATGGGGTAAAAAATATTTGAACACAACTCAAATAACTGAACAACAAAAACAGCAATCTATGAAGTTAATATGAAGAAATCATATAAACAAATGCATATTGAACAGGGAAAATAGAAGTAGAGAATATTCATACTTAGAGAGAGAGGAAAACTCTTTTCAAATCCAATAAATGTTTATCTCATGTCTGTATGCAGGAGTTTTGGTGCTATAGTCCTGCAATAAAAAAATCAATATGCCTCCGTAGTGGTATGTTAATGGCATGTACATGCACAAGAATGAAAGAAGATATGTATTGTGACCGAAGCAAGGGAGATCAACACAAACTTTAGCAAAAATCAAGAGACAGTAGAACATTTTTGGGAATCCCAGAAATGAAGAATTTGGCATTTTGGCAGCCATCTAATCCAACTCATATCCTAAAAGAAATCTAACATATATGTTATATGTAACATATGGCAGACGTAACTGTCCAACTTCAGCCCAAAGCCTTCCAAGGAGGAAAGGTATTCACCTACTCTACTTTAGCATAGGTCTAACTGTTAGAGTTTCCTACCATCAAGCCTAAGTCTTCTTTGTTAATTTCGGTGCTTTGTTCCTGGGCCTACCCTGTGTGAGCAAGCAGAACAAATCTAAACATTCTTACATACGATGGTTTTCTAAATTCATGTTCCCTTGGGTAAAACACACAGGATTTCAGCTGCTGCTCATGGGACATCAACCTGAGGGCATTCTAACTGTGCCCTTCTAGACACTCTTTGGCATATGAAATGTTTAAGAGGTATAATTTCTGGGTAATCATTTTATTAATCGCGCTAGCAATAATTAATAAAAAGAATCACAGACACTCTTGAATGGCAAAGACCTCTCATAGAACCCACTCAATGCTTAGACACCCTTCGAAGAGTGGGTGTTCCTAAGGGTGGCAATCAACTCTTATTGGTTAATGAGTAATAAGAGCATGAATATTATAATGAGAGGCAGGATTATTCTAATGAGGGGCTGGGAGAGCCTGATTTTGATAATGTGATTTACTTCTAAATCACCCTCAGCCTTAGGTAATCTGTACAAAGTGCATACCCCACCCCACCCCAAACCTGCCTGAGTGGAACACAGTAGTCTGTAATTTACCTTAGATTAAATTTTTATAAAGTTTTCTACTTTGGAGGGGCAACAACTCCACCTAGATAAGATAGTCTAGGTGGGTAAATTTTGGGGAAAGATCAGAGGTCTCCCCAGTAATTTGTCATTTAAAAATCATTTCTCTCACTCTCTAGTTGGTGATATGGTGGATAGAGTGTGGTCCTGGAGTCAGGAAAACCTTACTTCAAAAATAGCTTCAGATACTTACTAGCTTTGGGACCCTGGGCAAATCATTTAATCCCTGTTTGTCTCAATTCACCCACCAGGAAAATGGGAATAATAAAGGTACCTGCCTTCCAGAATTGTTTGAAAATCAAATGAGATGATATTTGTAAAACATTTAGTGTCTGGCACAAAGTAATGCTAGATAAATGTTGACTATTATTCATTATAAATGTATTTTCTCAAATGTATTTAGAACTAAAAACAATACTCTATATATGTTCTGACAAGAGTAGAATACAGAAACATTATGATTTTCTTCATTCCATGTGCTTGCTGTGTCTCTCTTATAAGTTCACATTAGCACTCTTCAATCTCAAATCACACTGCCAAGCTTGGAGACAACTAAGACCTCACGATTCTTTTCCCCAAATGAATTAATATCCAACTATTGCTTCTCCAACTTGCGTTTCTAAAGTTGATATTCTAAAACTGAGGTTTGGGGAGTTGAATATAGTTTTCCTTACATTTTCTTCCTTCCTTTTGCATTCAATCCTGTTTCATTTTTTTTTCTTTTTTAATAATTGAATGGAATTTTTCATCACAGCAGCTCTCCTTAGAGTCAGTATGTCTCTGTTTCCACCTTGAGCTCTCAGAGATACAGCAGTCAGTGTATTTATAAAGTGCTAATATTACAATCTATGGCGAGACAAGAAACTTTAGAGATACAATTGCTACTGTCAGACAGTATGAAGAATTAGATTCATTGTTTGGTAATATGCCACTATCTAGAGGCATGAACCTATCAAAAGAGAGACTGAATCACATTCAGATTTTTTAACAGTGTCTATCGACAGCAGCTGAGATGGGCCAGGTTTCAATTACCATTCTCTATAATTACATTTCTGAAAAAGAGATGATAACATTATCTGGCATCTCTGTCTGAAAGCTGGGGCTTTTGTTGGAGACCCTGTAACTTTGGGGGACCCAGTATGGGTAAAATCTCCAGTGCTGGACTTAGTAGTTCTCAATTACCTTGGAAGTCTCCTAGAGTGTCTAATAAGGTGTCCAGGGCTTCTCACTTCAATCCTATTGGAATGTCTGTGAGAGATGTTTCAACTCATCACTTGAGAGAAAGTTTGGGGCTAGATGCCCCTCAGGGTATCCTCTAATTTTCAAATTCTTTGATTCTGTAATGAGCAACAGTTACCATGCTATTTATACTGAGTACTCATGTAAAACAGGTAAGTAAGAAAACTAGACTTCAAATCCCAACTATGACTTTCTGGCCATGTGTCTGTTTATCCATAAGTAAAATGAGGGGCTTAGAGCAGATGACTTTCAAGATTCCTTTCACGACAAAATCTGGTGGTCAAATATGAGCTATGATCAAGAAGAGCCTTAGAATTCTAGATAAAGCAGTGACCAGTCATGATGAAAAAAGAGTGATGCCAGAATATACCTTCTAACCCTCGGGAGATATGCATTCTTAAGTATGGCTGAAGGGTTGGTTTCTTTGGCTTGACTGTGTACATTTTTATAAGGGAGAGCTTCAACTCCAGTTTAGAGGAAATGTGGATTAATGGATAATCATCAACATAAAAAAGAATGTCAATAAGGGATTTTAACAACTGAACAAAAGGGGACCCAAGTAGAATAATTTTGCTATTTCCTAGTTAAGAGACACAGAGAGAAAGGACCTGGAATTTCCATGTTACCCATGAACTTCCAAGCAAAGAATCTCCTTCGACCAATGTAGGTCTAGAGCTTCTCTGAAATTTATGGTCTTGAAGTATTGCCTAGAATTTTAAAAAATTAAATGATTTCTCTAGTGCAGGAGTGGGGAACCTGTGGCCTTCAAGCCACATGTGGCTCTCTAGGGCCTCAAGGGTGGCACTTTGAATCCAAACGTGATTTTATTGTGAAGTTTGGATTCAATCAAAAGGCCGCACTTGAGGCCCTAGAGGGCCAAAGTTTCTCCACCCCTGACCTAGTGTCATATTGGCAGTATATGGCATTGGTGGGACTTGAACCTATGTTTTCCAACACTGAAAGCAGTTTTCTGTCCATCATGCTACACTGCTCATTGTGCAGTACCTTTAAAATTATAGCTAGCTAACTAGATAGATATGTGTGTATGTATATATACACACATATGTATGTATATATGTATATGGGTGTATGTATGTATACATGTGTGTGTATGTGTGTATATATATGATGTCTCCAAAGTTTTAGTATATTTATATTATTAGAGCTGAAATATTTAATTTAAATGATTTAATTAATTTAATAAGTTAAAACTGCACTAAGACTTTTGCAACTTCTATCATAATCCTCTCATATTCTCTATATCTTGAAATGTTTGTAGATGATTATGTAATCCACCATAAAAAAGATTTTTTTTAAATAAGAAAATGCAGTGAAAAGGAATATTGAAAGAGCAATGGGGAGGAGTAGAGTGGATGAGAGTTGACCTCAATAGATTGTTAATTGAATTTAATAAGATAGAATTAACAAGGATCTCCTCAAACATGATGACCTGTAGGCGTAGTCATATAATGAGAGTCAGGAATGGTAGACAACCTGTGTGCTCTAGCCATATCTCTATATTATCCAGAGGAAATGGGGAATACCCTTAATGCATGGGAGTATATAGACAAACGTTATAGAAAATTAGAGCACGTGTACAGGTTGTGACCTATATCACTGAATGAAATGCCTCCAACGTTGAGATCAAAGACCATGCCCTACTATGGGTTGAGAAGGCTGTAAAGGGAAGGAAATAGGTGAAGTTGTATCCACTGGTGAGAGCATTGGCATCATCATATCAGTCAGGTGGAGGGCCCTGTCACTGGAGACATTTCCCCCTTGCTTTCAATTGGCACACTCCTTGAATGCCTAGACCACTTCAAAGCCCCCTCCAAGTGTCTAGGTGGTGGGAAGACACAACATTCCCCCTGGCTTTCTCTTTGCCACGTTCTTCACTTGTAGGTGTCCAAAGCCTATAGAGAAGGGTAAAAGGCTCTGCATGCTACTTGTATCATCTGGGTTGAGGGCAGGTGTCATCAACTCTTATTCATCTTTCCGGGGAGATGGAAGACCACAAGTCCTTTCCAGTAATAATTTTGTCTTGCAACTGAGTCTCAAAGTCTTAAAATTTGCCCTCATTCATTCATTCATATTTTGAAACTATCTCTACTTCATAGACACAGTATCTATCTTTGTTATGTTCAGTCATTTTCTTACTCTTTTGGTAATTCTATCATATAACATTCATGTTTAAAGAGTTATGTATTGTAAGGAGGTAACTACAACTAAGGGACCTTAAGAAAAGTCTTATTTCTCTGTCTCTGTTTCTGTCTCTGTCTCTGTGACTATGTGTCTCTCTCTGCCTCTGTGTCCCTCTCTCTTCCTCTCCTCTCCTCTCCTCTCCTCTCCTCTCCTCTCCTCTCCTCTCCTCTCCTCTCCTCTCCTCTCCTCTCCTCTCCTCTCCTCTCCTCTCCTCTCCTCTCCTCTCTCCCCTCCTCTCCTCTCCTCTCTCTGTCTCTCTCTCTGTCTCTCTCTCTGTCTCTCTCTCTCTCTCTCTCTCTCTCTCTCTCTCTCTCTCTCTTTCTCTCTCTCTTTCTCTCACATTTTTGCCCACTGGAAAGGTACTGGTTTTTGGCTTTTGAATTAGAGGACCGGGGATCAAATCTTTCCTCTGATACTTACTATCTATGTGACCTTGAACAAGACATAAAACCAACCTGAGCCTTACTTTTCCTCATCTGTAAAATAAGAGGATTGGCCTATATGGTGTCTGAGGTCCCCTCCAGCTTCAGATAGATCATTTCTATGTATCATCTAAATTCCTTGAGAGCAAGAACTTTTTTTTTTGTCTTTGGATCCTCAGCACATAGCAGAGTGAGGTAGCTACTGGCAGAAGGGCTAGAATACTGGACCTGGAGTCAGAGAGAACTGAGTTCAAGTTCAGCCACAGATACTTACTAGTTGTTGACCTTGGGAAAGTCACTTAATCTCTTAGCCTCAGTTTCCTCAATTGTTAAATAGCTATATTAATAGACAGTGTGAGGGGATTTCCATTTTCCTTGAATTTCACCAACCTCAAAGGATTTCTGAGAGGATTAGATGAGATAGTATATATCCCCCCCCCCCAAAAAAAAAACAACCTCTAATCCCAGTGCCTGGTGTCTGGTAGGCACTTTAATAAATGTTTGACTAATCGATTGATCAGCCAGGATCTATGTTAATAGTCAGGGAAGTCAATCAAACCTTCTGGCTCTCAGACAACTAAGAACATTCAGGTTTTGACAGTATCTCTGCCTTGTCACAGAAGCATAAAACAAAGTAGAGACATTACATTGCTCAATCTTGTGTTTATTTTCCAAATAGAGAAACTAAGGCCATGTCACTGTTCTACTTAAGAAACTCCATTGGCTGTTTATTACCATCATGACTAAATTTAATATTCTTGGTTTGTCATTTAAAGCTCTTTATAACCTAGCCCCTGACTATCTTTCCAGTCTTCCCACACATTAGTCTCTCCCATATACCTAACAATCAAACTTCCTGGCCCACCTGTTGATCTTTTCTTTTAATTTATTTTTAATATGTTTAGTTTTCAGCATTGATTTTCACATGCATTTGAATTACAGATTTTCTCCCCATTTCCACCCCCCCACTCCAAGATGGTGTACACTCTGGTTGCCCTGTTCCCCAGTCTGGCCTCCCCTCCGTCTCCCCTTTCCCTCCCATCCCCCTTTCCCTTATTTTCTTGTAGGGCAAGATAAATTTCTATGCCCCATTGCCTGTGCATCTTATTTTCTAGTGGCATGAAAAAAAAAAAAACTTTTTTACTTTTGAACATCTATTTTTTTAAAACCTTGAGTTCCAAATTCTCTCCCCTCTTCCCTTCCCATCCACCCTCCCTAAGAAGTCAAGCAATTCAACATGAGCCACATGCGTATCATTATGTATAACCCTTCCACAATACTCATGTTGTGAAAGACTAACTATATTTTGCTTCTTCCTAACCT
>CM053622.1:801003001-801023629 GCA_028646595.1 Phalanger gymnotis | reverse complement strand
AGAAGAAGAAGAAGGAGAAGAAGAAGAAGGAGAAGAAGAAGGAGAAGGAGAAGAAGAAGAAGGAGAAGAAGAAGGAGAAGAAGAAGAAGGAGAAGGAGAAGAAGAAGAAGGAGAAGGAGAAGGAGACGGAGAAGGAGGAGGAGGAGAGGGGGGGGAGGAGGAGGAGAGAGGGAAAGAGAAAGGAAGATAAAAAGGAAAAGAGAAAGGAAGGAGGAAAAGCCAGGAAGGAAGGAAGGAAGGAAGGAAGGAAGGAAGGAAGGAAGGAAGGAAGGAAGGAAGGGAGGGAGGGAGGAAGGAAGGGAGGGAGGGAGGAAGGAAGGAAGGAAGGAAGGAAGGAAGGAAGGAAGGAAGGAAGGAAGGGAGGAAGGAAGGAAGGGAGGGAGGGAGGGAGGGAGGGAGGAAGGAAGGAAGGAAGGAAGGAAGGAAGGAAGAAAAGATTTTTCAAAGGTTTTAGTGCCTAAACATCTCTGGACATTAAAGAATCCATAGCCTTAGACTAAAAGGGCCAGGGTCTCCAATTGCATCCTGGGTCATCTCCAGTCATCCTGATGAATATGTGGTCACTGGATCCAGATGGCTCTGGAGGAGAAAGTGAGCCTGGTGGCCCTCACTCATTCAAATCCAATTCAACTGCAAGTCATGTCACCATTTCCCTAATGTCATGGTCTTTGAAAACAAAGGCCAAACACAAGGGAGGGTTGGAGAAGCCTGACTTTCAAACTGTTTTTATATCTCAAATGCTTTATAAGTTAATTTAATTGGAGAAAATTCTCCAAATAACCTGAATCTAATCTCCTGGCATTTACAAAAGGCTAATTACTCTGCTGTTTTGGCAACAGAGCTTTAGGGCATCTCCCATGAGGTCAAAGGGCACCCACCAAACATGAGAAGATTGGAGACCTCCTGTTTATCAGTACTGTTATTTGGTTGTTGCAGTGTATCACAGGGAACATGGAAATGGGAGGCGGGAGAACAGAAGTGTGCATAGAATGTGGTACAATTATGTAAGTCCATCCTTGGGGAGGAGGCTATTCAGGGAAACCCTCCCAGGGTGGTTCAACATATCCCATTCAAACTTCTGGATTCAAGTCTTCCCTCTAGCTTCCTAGACAAGGCACTTTCCCTTTCTGATATTGTTTCTTTATCTGCAAAAGGGAGATGGCAATCATTAAATTACCTACCTGTTAGAAATAACTGTCAAATAATCAAATTCAGATGAATGTATGCATGCTTTGTGTAAAGTTCGAGCCACAGCAAAGGAGAGAACAAAGCTTGCCTCTGGTTTATTTGTTTGTGTATTTGGAAGCTCCTTCCCTGGCTGAGCTCATTCATCAGTAAATACATCCTGGAGAGACATTTCAAATGGGCAATGAGCTGAGCCCAGAATTGAATAGAAGAACAGTGGGTTGGATCTCTGCCGTTAGGAAAGTGAAAGCCATTGGGAAATATAGTTCTAATGACCCCAGCTTTCTTTCTATAAAAAAAGACCATCCCATCTTTTTAACATTAGTAGTCATCCGGAGATGTTGCATGGATGTGAATTACAGAAAGCAATGGCCTGTAAAAACTAAATAAAGATCACTCATATAGCAATGGAAAAGATGTGGAATGGTGGGCATGACCAGGCTACAATTCAGTAACTACGATGGTGGATATATTTAATGATATCAGAAAATGTATAAATTGGGGAGAAAAAAAAGAGATGGCCTGGTGACAAAGGGAGAGGGAGGGCTAACTGAGACTGATTAAAGGATAAAATAATTCGTGCCTCTCTACCACATGCACATGGGTAGCATGCCAACTACTGAAGATAGCATCCATGTCAGGATCACTATATTAAATCCTCTAAATAATAAATTACAATTGCATAGTCCTTTAAAGTTTGCAAAGAACTTTCTATATGTTGTCTTATTCAACTTTCACAACAGCCCGTGAGGTGGATGCTATTATTATCCCTATTTTAGATATGAGGAAACCTGGCAGAGAGAGTCTAAGTAACTTGTTCAGGGTCACATGGCTGATAAATGTTTGAGGCTACATCCAAACTCAGATCCACCCAATGCTACTGTCAGCACGACTTGGTTAGCCTTTTTATCTTGCGATTTTAACACCTCCATCCACCTACCAAATCATTATCCCCCATCTCCACCAGCAATATCGCCCTGATCTAAGCTTCCCTACTTAGAGAGAGGACAGGGCATAGCAGAGTACTTGTTTTATTCTCTCCATTGAAAGTTGCATGTCGATCTTGCTCAAAGATGCAATCCATCTTCATGTACGAAGGACTGAACGAAACCCTCCAGGGGGGAGGGAAGAGCTAATGTGTTAAGACCCCCACTGTACACTTTTGAGTCTGAAAATTGGCTCTGGAGAAGGAAGAGTTAAGTAAAAAAAACAGGCGAGGAACAAGCTTAATGATCCCTTGGCTTTTTGTTTCATCATCTTTGCATTCTCTGAGCCTTGAAGCATCTTATTTAATGAGCTATACCTGTCTATGAAGTGTTCCCTGATCTTCCTAGCTGAAAGGGATCTTTCCTTCCTCACAGTTTTTGCTATCACTTTTCCTGGGCCTTTCCTCTGTTCCTATCACATTCTCCCTCATATAACATTCATCTATGCACATATCTTTTCTCCATCTACTCCCCAGTTTCTTTATATTGTAAGCTTCTTGAGGGCAAAGGATTGATCATTTTCCATCTGTTTATCTCTAGCAGCCACCAAAGTGCCTCAAACAGAGTGGCCAGCAAAGTGACCAGCATATCGGCTGTTAATATGTGTTGAATTAAGCTCCTGAGCTCTGGCCTTGACCCTTAAATTCCTAGTTCCCTTGATAGAGATTATCTTCCATTAAATCCAGATTTCATTCATGTAAAAGTGTTAAGGCGAGATCATAGCATTTTAAAGTGGGAAGTACCCTTCGTGACATGCTGTCAATCAATCAATCCACACGCATTTATTAAGGACTAACCAGCTTCCAGGCACTGTGCTAGCCCCCAGGAATACAAAGACTAAAGTCACATAGCTCTTGTTCTCAGGAAGCCCACATTCTAATGGAATAAATAACATGTACTTGTGTAGATCCATATAAAAGAGATACAAGGCCATTTTAGCAGGGAAGGCACTAGGAGTTGAGGTCAAAGGGGTCAGAAATAATAGCCAATAATAATATTTATGTAGTAGTGCTTATTGTGTTCAAGGGGCTGTACTAAGCAATTTACAAATATTACCTCATTTGAACAAGTGGTAGCATCCGTGCCAGAATCGCTATATTCAATCCTCCAAATAATAATAAATGCAGTTACATGACTCTTCAAAGTTAACTATATGTTATCTTAGTCAATTCTCACAACAACTTTGGTAGGTGGGTGCTATTATCATCCCTATTTTACAAATGACAAACAGCAGCTACATAATTTGCCCAGGACTATGTAGCTAGTAAGTATAGGAAGCTGGATTTGAACTCAGGTCCATTCAGATTAAAGGGCCAGTGCTCAATCCACTGCCACCTAGCTGCCTTGGAAAGGTCTTCTGCTGCAAATCATAGCACTAAGGCCGAATCACGAAAGAAACCAGAGACTCTTGACTTCAGAGGTTGAGGGGAGAGAGAGAGAGACAGAGAGAGAAAGGAGAGACAGAGAAAGAGAGAGAGAGAGAGGAGAGAGAAAGAGAGAGAGGAGAGAGTGAGAGAAGAGAGAGAGAGAGAGAGGAGAGAGAGAGAGAGAGAGAGAGAGAGAGAGAGAGAGAGAGAGAGAGAGAGAGAGAGAAAGAGAGAAGGAGAGAGAGAATTGAAGGCATAGCAGAAAACCATCTTTACTGGGTCAGAGAGTTTTTGAAGAGGAGTATTGGATAATGAGGTTGGAAAAGTTCTATCTCCTTATTTTAGAGTTAAGGAAAGTAAGATCTAGGTCATGGGTTCTTAAATTCCATGGGCAGATTTCCATTAATCTGTGAACCTGGATAGTGGAGAAGTATATTTTTACTAACCTCTAACTGAAGTTTAGCATTTCCTTTCATTAGGATTGTTTTAAATAAACATTTATAAATAACATGATTCTGAGAAGGCATCCACAGGTTTTGTCAGAGAGCCAAAATTGAAGACAACACAAAACAGCTGAAGAATCCATAGTGGAGTGAAAAGATATGCCTTCAGTCACAGCAGCTGAGGCACGGCATAGTCTGTAATAGGCCCAAGGGTTTTATTCCCAAAATCCATGGAGAATTATTCCTTAAAAAACCTCTGAATATCACTTAGCTGTGGTCCTACATAAGAAGGAAGCAGGCCTAAAGAACCCCAACTGATCTAAAGGGCAGAAAGGATTTATGATGGACATTTCACAAGAAAAGATGTAGTTCTGTTAAAAACAAAATAAAACTGTTTCAAGAAGGCATCTGTTCTTGTCTGAGGGTACATGTACTTTCAGGAGACCTAATGGCTTAAAAGCACCAAGAAGAGCCACATACGCTGTAGTACTGCTGAATAGGTTAGAGCCAGTGATAGAAGTGTATTGAAGACTATGTTTATAAAGGTATGGGAGGGAAGGAAGGGAAGAAGGGAGGAGGGAGTAAGGGGGGGAAAAGAAAGAAAGAAGGAAGGAAGAAAGGAAGGAAGGAAGGAAGGAAGGAAGGAAGGAAGGAAGGAAGGAAGGAAGGAAGGAAGGAAGGAAGGAAGGAAGGAAGGAAGGAAGGAAGGAAGGAAGGGACAGACAGAAACAGAGAGAGAGAGAGAGAGAGAGAGAGAGAGAGAGAGAGAGAGAGAGAGAGAGAGAGAGAGACATGGCTGGGCTAGGCTACCCACTGGTTTTCTGTAAACCTTCCTGATGAAAGAAATCAGACTTTTAGGATGAATGATAAAGTCCTCTCTATCCTTTAACTCCCCAGCAGATTAGCTCTCTGAGAAGTCAGGACTTGTAGCAGAGCTGTGCAGGAGGCTAGAGGGGTAGAAGGAACTTTTAAGGGAGATGCATCTCAGGGTTTTCAGAGGTGCTGTCATTAAGTAGAGGATGTGGTCCTAGGCAGTTTCCTAGGGGGAATCAGAAGAAAACACAGAAATGCACAGCAGGGAAATATTTCACATTTGGAAGCAGAAGTCCAGGCCAGGTTGAAACATCAATGGTTTCTGTCATTGAGCTGACACGTTGAGGACAGCTGTGAAAGAAGACATTTTCCCACCTGCTGGGGCAAAAGCTACTGCCTGCCAGGCAGGGAGGAAAGATGGCTGATTTATTTTACCACCTCAAGGCTAAAAGATGGAAACAGGGCTGCTGATTCTTGGAGCAGGTGTAGATGATTTTGCAGGACAACAGTAATGAAGAGGGAGTTAGTATCAAAGCATCATAGATTTAGAGCTGGACAGGACCTTAGCAGCCACCCAGGCTAAATCCCAGATTTTACAAGTAAAGAAACTGAGGTACACAATAGTTAAGTGGTTTCCTCATCTGCACACAGGCGAGATAGGCAAGATTCAAACTCAGCTCCTTGTGCTCCAAATGAGTCCTCTTTCTGCTGCCTCCAGGAGACGTGGCTTTGAGTCCCATAATAAATGTTCATTAAGTTGATGATTGCCTTAGCAAGTCAAGTAACAAGTAATTTTCCCGTCTCCAAAATGGGAATAACTATTACCTCTACCCTGTAGGAACAAGGTGAGAATCAAATGAGATGAAGTCTGGAAACCCCTTTTTCCCAAGCTAAAAGTGTGATATCAATGCCAACTACTATTACTTTTGGGGGGAAATAAGATTTGAATAGTGTTTGAGATCAATATACTTAGATGATCCAAGTGAGATTTCTGATCTCTATTCAATCACTCAACATATTCCTTTTTTTCTTTTCCTAGATTTCATTTTAGCCCTAAACCTAGAAATAATGTCTAGAACTTGGAAAGGAAGCTTTCAGCTCAAAGTAAGGTTGAACACAAATCAAAGCAACCAAACAGGAAGCAACGATAACAAGAAAACCTCCTAAATTATTTAGAGCTTTTCTGAGTGAAGTGAACTTTCTAGGTAGAGAGTGAGTTTCTCATCACTTGTGTTCTTCAAGCTGAGGCTGGATAACTTCTTGTCTCAGATGTTGTATCAATTATTTCTGCTCAGTTACGGGTAGAACTGGGTGCCCTCTGAGTTTCCTTTAAGTTTAGAAATTCTAAGATTCCGTGCTTCAGTTACCTTTTGGAGAAGTAGACAGCTAGGTGGCATGGTATATGGAATGCTGAGCCTGGAGTTCAAATCTGACTTCAGATAATAATTCTGTAACTCTGACCAAGACACTTAGCCTCTGTCTGCCTCACTTTCCTCATCTATTAAATGGGCATAATAATAGCACCTACCTCACAGGGTTGGTTTGAAGACCAAAAGACATGGTATTTTTAATATTTTTTCCCAATTTCATGTTAAAACAATTTTAAAGATTTTTTTAAAAAATTTTGAATCCAAAGGAAAAAAAAGGACAAAAAAGAAAAAAATTTTGAATCCCAAATTTTATTCTTCCCTTCCTCCTCTCCCCCTTCCTTGAGAGGGTACACAATCTGACATAGTTCATACATATACAGCCATGTAAAATATTTCCATATTAGTCATTTTGTACAAGAAGACAAAAAAAAGAATGAAAAAGAAAAGAAAGACAGAAAGAATGGAAGAAAGGAAAGAAAGAAAGAAAGAAAGAAAGAAAGAAAGAAAGAAAGAAAGAAAGAAAGAAAGAAAGAAAGAAAGAAAGAAAGAAAGAAAGAAAAAGAGAAAAGTGAAAAATAGCATACTTCAGTCCTCATTCAAACAGTATCACTTCTTTCTCTGGAGGTGGATAAGATACTTCATCATGAGTCTTTTCAGATTGTGTGGGATCGTTGTATTACTGAGAACAGATAAATCATTCACCTTCCTACATCATGCAATATTGCCGTTACTATGCGCAACATCCTAATGGTTCTGCTCACTTCGCTTTGCATTGGTTCATGTAAGTCTTTCCAGATTTTTCTGAAAAAATCCTGCTTGTCACTTCTTATAGCACAATAACATTCTATGTGCCACAGCTTGTTTAACCACTCCTCAATTGGTGGGCATCACTTCAATTTCCAATTCTTAGCCACCACAAAAAGAGTTGAAGGAAATCTTTTTGTACAAATAGGTCCTTATCTCTTTTTTGATGAAAAAAGATACAATGTTTGTAAAGCACTTAAGCAAAATGCCTGGTATATATATAATAGGTGTTTATTGAATGTTTGTTCTCTTTTCTAGTAAGATTTAGTCCCAGCTAAACGGTTAAAAAGAAGCAGTAAGTTAAAGTTGTTAAAATGCTGGCCCTGAAGTCAGGAAGACCTGGGTTGGTATCTTGTTTCAGTTAACTATGTGACCATAGATAAGTAATCTCTCCCTGAATCTCTGACCCTTGGTTCCCCCATCTGTAAAACGGTTGATGTGATGATACCCCTAGCACCTAGCTCCCAAGGCTATTTTAAGGCTCAAATGAAATAACATATGGAAAACAGTTTGCCAGTCTTGAAGCACTCTATGTATCAGCTGCAAAAATTAAAATGTCTGTATGTTCCACATGACTGTTCATGGAGGAAAATGACCAGTAAGTAAAGGTTTCTAATGGGTGCATCTACTGTAATGTAGAATTATTTCCCTTGAAAATTGGTGGAGCTGAAGGAAGCAAATGTGTTCAAGGAGGGAGAGAAAAGGGAGAGGTCAGCCTAATATTAAACACACACACACACACACACACACACACACACACACACACACACAAGTATATTGCCTGTCCTATTTAGACTAGGTGAAAACAAATTGGGCCCATTCCCCTGTGGGCTGATGTGTGATATATGTGGCTCTTTCCAATTGCCTTAAGTGAGGCCTATAGCTCACAGACTGCAGTAATAGTCTTGTAGCACAACACTTAAAATTAAAATATTAGGAGCTGGTGCTACTGCAGCAACAGAACCTAGCTTTGAGAAAAGTCTGAAACCGCAGGATCTCTGATCCCCACTCTTCATCTGGAATCAGCAGTCCTATAATCCAGATCAGCCTATGTCACTGCCCTCACTCCTCCCCATCCCTCCAGAAGCTTCAGTGGTTCTCTATTGTTGCTGGGATAAAATATATTTTCATCAGCCTGGGATTTAAAGCCCACCACAGCCTGACTCCCACTAACCTACTTTGTCTCACTTCATATCATTCCCCATCACACACTTCTTTTCACCGAATTGGACACTGGCTGTTGACTCTCCACCGAATACCGTCTCCAGTCTTTGTGCAGCTCAGGTGGTCAACCATGTGTGGAATACATTCCCTCTTCACCACCTTTTCTTATAATTATTTGTTTCCTGCTTCCTTCAGATCATTACTCAGATACTACTTCCTGCTTGAAACATTCCCAACCTCTTTTAGCCATTAACATATTTTCTCTCTAACTCTCTGTCTCTATCTCTATCTCTATCTGTCTGTCTCTGTCTATCTGTCTCTCTCTCACATGCACACACACACACACACACACACACACACACAAACAGTATCTCCTTAAGGTGGGGGGCTATTTCATTTTTGTCTTTCTATCTACAGCACCCAAGTGCAGTGGTGTGACTGAAGTAAACCAGCATCACCCTCAAGTTGGTCATATTACATTACCTAGAATCGTATATTTAAAATTCAAGGGAATCTAAAGGTCATCAAACACAACTCCTTTTCAAAAAATATGGTTGAGGAAACTGAGGCAGATAAGTAACTATCTTTGCATGATAGAATTAGTCAATATCTGAGGTAAGACTTAAACCCTTTAACTCCTTCTGACTTCAGGTCAAACGACTTATCCATGACCTACATTTTTTTTTGTCTGTTTGTTCAGTCATGTTCAACTCATTATGACCCCATTTGGGGTTTTCTTGACAAAGATACTGGAGTGGTTTGCCATTTCCTTCTCCGGCTCATTTGACACATAAGGAAATTGAGGCAAACAAGGTTAAGTGACTTCCCCAGGGTCACACAGCTAGTGCCTGAGGCTGCATTTGATTTCATGAAGATGACTCTTCCTGACTCCTGATTCCTGACTCCAGACCTGGCACTCTATCCGCTTCACTACCTAATTGCCCTATTACTTGTTTCTTTGTAGAACATCTTAGGGAGAGCACTGATAAGCTAGAAAACCTACCATATGAAAATAAACAGAAGACTCTGATTACATTTTGTCTGAAGAAGGGACTTTGAAGCATCAAAGCTCTTCTGCGAAAAGAGGAGCTAGAGAATGTCCAAGGCCCCATTCAGTCCATGATCTTAAGATCCTTTGAAAGTGGTCATTAATTCATTTAAGAGTTATCTTAAGGAACATGGATAGCCACAGCCAGCTTGGTCCCATCGGGCACAGTGGGTAGCAATGGCTTAAAGCTGAAAAGATGTACATTAAGGTTTCATTGATTAGAGCTGTCCATAAATGCCATGAGCTTCCCATCACTGGAGGTCTTTAAGCAGAAGTCGAATGACCACTTGTTAGATTTATTGTAGAGAGGATTCTCGTTCAGATTTAGATGGGCCTAGATGACCAATTAAGATTCCTTCAAGTTTTGAAATTCTGTAATTCTTTGACCTACCTTTACTAACACCTTAGCTCTGCTCTAATTAGTTTAACTCTTGACATAATGAAATATCCCTTAATATGCCATTAAAAAAAAAACTGGGAGTCCCTGACCCCAATCCCAACTACCACCAACAACTACAAGTGAAAGAGATGCCCAACTCTTATACTTGGTAATATGTACCAACCCAGGGGGAAGTCTTAACCTGAAGTAATCTTAAATTACAATTGGTGGAAACCATCAGATGAACTCATCATCCTGGCTGTTCCGTGAATAAGACACTCCATTTCTTGGTTCTGGCCATTTCCTTCGGCTATCACACATGCGTGGAATGTTCTCCCTTTTCCATTCTGACTACCGACATTGGTGGTTTCATTTAAATCCCAACTAAAATGTCACCTTTTGCAGGAAGTCTTCCCCAACTCCTCTTAGGTCTAGTACCTTCTCTCTGTTATTTATCTCTTATTTATCCTGCATATAGTGAGCTTTCTATATATTTATTTGCATGTTGTCTTTTGCATTCCACTGTAAGCTCCTTGAGGGCAAGAACTGTCTTTTGCCTGTTTTTGTATCCCCAGTGCTTGATGTGGTACCCAGAACCTAGTAGTCACTTAATAAATGTTTATTGATTGACTGATAGCTATGAAAGTGTGGGAGACTCTTGTAACTCTTCTCAGGATTTGTTGCATGTAAAGAGGACACTGAAAGGAAAAGTTAATATTTAACACAATTTACTCTCCAATGGTCATATTTCAGGTACAGATTTATAAAAAAGTTAGCCTTGATGGGACCTTTAACATCACTTAAAGATAAGGAAAGTGAGGCTTTGATATTTGACCTAGGAGAAATAACTAGAAAATGTTTAAGCCAAGACTTGAAAAGAAAATAGATTTTTGTGACTCTAAAGTCGATGATCTTTCTGTCACACCATCAGTAGGTCGGTAGGGAGGGAACTGGAGGCTTTTTGAGTGGACCACCATTCTTAGTATCCTTTCAGTTCTGCCTATGAAGCTTACTTTGCTTACTTATCTTGGCTGAGTCACTTAATTTCTGTAAGTCTCAGATTCTTTATCTGTAAGAAGGGAGGGTTGAGCTACACAGCCTTAGAGGAGCTGTCCAGACTGAGATTTATCATGCAATTGTTAAAAGATAAAGATATTATGGAAAATAATAGAAAATCATTTTGTCCATGTGGTATGACCAGTCACCCATGAAGGCTGGCTGCCAGTAATGTATCATTTAGAAGACAACAACCTTGCATGGAACAAAATCCTTTCCTAAGGAAAATTAGAAAAATCATGTGCATGCCTGATTGGTAAATTGTTTCCCTGAGCAGGATGGATGACAGCAATATTTAAGGTCATGTGGTATAGCAGAAAGATCATTTGATTTGGACTCAGAGCACTGGCACCCAACTTTTGGCTCTGTGGTTCCTACTAATGTGATGTTGGACAAATCATTTACATCATTTAGGCTTCATCTCTCCTCATCTGTGAAATGATAGGACTAGCCTAGAGAACTTGAGGCCCCTGCTTTTTACTATCCTCATCATGGTAGAGTTGAAAAAGCCCTCGTTTAGAAGTCAGAAGACCTGGGTTCAAATTATTGTATTGGCTCACAGAACTAGGGCTTGAAAGGACCTCAGAGTCTGTCTGGTGCAAGCTACTCCTTTTTACATAGAAGGAAACTGAGGGCTAGAGGGGGGAGATAATTTGCCCAAGATGACGTAGCTCTAAAACAAAGGCAAAACTGGAACTCAGGGCCTTTGAATCTAGTCAGTTCTCTTCCCCTGGCCTCCACTAAGTGTTTCTCTCTGGCCTTACAACTACTCCTCTGTCTAATGGGGAAGAAGAAGGCATTGGCCTAGGTGATTGCCAAGTCCGATGAAGTCACCCTTGTAGGTGGTCTCCAACTTGTCCTACTTAAGTAGCTTGCCTTGTTTTTACTGGCTACAGAATGTAGCTACCACCCAGCTCAACAGGGTGGGGCCACCCTGTTTAGGATTTCAATATTCCAAACGTGGAGGATCTCAAAGGTAGTTTGCCTGGGGGAGAGAAGAAAAAAAGGAAAAAAAAAAGAAATTTAGAGGATAATTTTGTTGCATATTTGAAAGGGATGGCAAGTTGTGCATAGTAGATTTACAATTTCATGTTCAATCATCTCTATTATGTTATAGAAATGCTTGCTTTGTTCTATAAATTAAAAAGAAAATAAATCAAAAAGACAAAGAAAAGAAAATTCAGGTTACGATTGTTATTTTTAATATCATCACCACTGTCATTGCTTTCTATCATAATTAACAATAAAAATAAATGACAATAATACTCATACTCTAAGTCTATTTCCCTCACATAATAAGCAGGTCAGCCAGGTTTTGAAGTGCTTTGCTGATCTAAGCTAATTGGTTTTGAGTGAGCAATATGATGCTTGAGTCCTAGAAAAAAAGCAGTGCTTTGATAAGGCCTATTTTTTTCCCTTTTCTCCTGCCTGCTTTTGCTCCCAATCCCAGGTCTCCTAAGGCAGACCAGGTGAGTCCCGCTTCTAAACAGAAAACATCTTTCCTACACTTTAGCATCATTAGTGGGCTCTTCAAAGACATTTCTTTTATTGATCCTGTAGGAACCATTTTCTGAGACTTTCTCTCTGGAAATGAAAAGTGAGCAAAATTGGTGACTTTGGCCTTAGGGAAACCCAGACTTTAATGAAGGTAGCAAAACTTCTTTTTATTGTCATCCCTGGATTGAGATGAAAACTTCTTCAGAAGCTGTAATGTGCTACATTTTATCTCAGATCCAAAGAACCGTGGGTGTTGGGGCAAGTTACTTAAACTCTCTGGTCCTCAGTCTCCCGTCTGTAAAATTAGGGGATTGTGCAAGAAGACTTCTGAGCCTTCCCTACCTAATTGATTCCCTCCAAGTTACCCCCATAGACCCTATGCATACCTTTACACACACACACACACACATACAAACAGTATATATACATATACATACATATTCATATACATATACACATATATGCCTATATGCATATATAATAAATTATTTATCTATATGTACCTCTGTTGTCCCTGTTGATTATAGGGACTGTGTGTGTCTGTGTTTCCCTTTATTCCCATGGTTAGCTTAGTGCCTGGAACCTCATAATGACTTAATAAATGCTTTTTAACTTTACTCAAGTTGTAAGGTCAATTCCAAATCTAAATTTATAAGCCCTCAGGCTACAATCACTTCTCTGGGTCTGAATTAATTCCTATTTAAAACAAGGAGGTACTGGAATGGCAAGGGATCTTCTGATATTTCAGAAAAAAATTAATAATTTGCATTTATTGAATTGAATTTTGCATCGTACCTGGGCCTCATTTATGTCCTCATAACAACCTCATGAAAGTAAATGCTACTGTGTAATACTCCATGTTATAGGTGGGGATATTGAGTTTTAGTGACTCACTTAAACAATAATAAATAATATAATAAAGCTAGTAAGTATACAAAGCAAGATCTGAACTCAGGAACTCCCACTGTATTTGCAAGGGGCTGATTTCTATGCCATGTGGCCCCCCCACCCTGGGTCTAGAGGCAGAGGCACTAGGTTCAAATGCTGACACTGACAAATAGTGCCTTTATGACTTGGAGTAAATCCTTTAACCTTGCTAAGTCTCAGTGTCTCAGTTTCCTTACCTATAAAATAAGTGAGTCAGATCTCCAAGGATCTATAATAGTCACATGGTCCAACCTCCCTTTGCTAAGGCATTCTCTCTATTAGTCAACCACTTTCTCTCCGAAGCTGTCCTGAGTCAGCTTGCCCAATCCTAAGACCTGATCTTTGAATTTTCTTTTGTTGTATTTTCCTCTTCTACCTTCTCCACCCCCACAATGATCTTTTTTTTGTCCTTATATGAAGTAAGGACACTAACTAGCTCTTAAAGCTTTCACACATTGTCTTCATTAATGTGATGGGACTGGAACTCCGGTATATAATCTATTCTACAGTGATTTTACCTTCTTTTGGGTCTGTGGCTTCCTGAAGAGCTCACTCAACCTCTGCTTAGCTGTGGGTAGGGATTAACTACCTTGAAGTTTTAAACCCAGAACAATTCACACAATGGGAACAGTTGGGGAAAATTTAATGCAGTCATGCATTAATAAGCTAAGCTGGGGACCAACAGGATGACTCATCTATTGTAGAAACTGGACAAAATGTCCCTATTTCTATTGCTCAGGACCCCTCTGATTAACTGAGGGGAATGAAAACCAAGGGAAGTCTAAATCCAGCACTAGCCAGTAGGTGATTGCAGGGTAGTAGATAGAGCCTGCCCTGGGAATCAGGAAGAACTAAATTCAAATCTAGCCTCAGGCACTTACTAGCTGCATGACTCTGGGCAAGTTCCCTATCTTACTCAGTTTCCTCATCTGCAAAATCAGGGATAATAATAGTATCTTAACTCCCTGGTTTGTTGTGGGGATAAAATGACACAATACTTTTAAAGTGCTTTGCAAACCTTAAAGCCCATATAAATGTTATTATTATTTATTATTATTATGGTTGTTATTATTTAAGGGAATTGAGCCTTAAAGAGTTAAATGGCTTGCCCAGGGACACACCACTGATAAATGTCAAAGGCAGTATTTGAACAGATGTTTTCCTGATACTAAGTCTATCACTATTCGCTGTACATTCTAGGTGCTTAGAATTAGGGTATCTGGGCTCACATACTTTACTATCTTTGCGCCCTTGGGTAAATGTAGCAACAATTTGGCTAGCAGCTGTTGTGCGGGTAAAAGATCAACACAACACCAGCAACAAGAGGGCTGCCAGCACAGATTCTTTGATCTGCTTTACTAAGGAAAGTAACTGTAAGGGCTTAACAATCTCACTTTAGTTAAACATACAAATATCATTCACTTATTTCAGGAGGAAAAGCCATCAACCTGAACTTCAGAGCAAATACAAACAAATTACAAACATACATTTATAAACAGACCAAATACAAACCAACATCTGGGTTAACAAAGACAGGGGGCAGTTACAACTGCTTGCCCAAAATCACTCACCACTCTTCCAGTGACTGGGAGCTCCAAGGGAAAAAACGCCAACCTCCGGGTTTATATATCTTGTTCAGTGTCAAAGGGCATCACAATATGTGACTCAAACCTACACGGCCTAAAAGCTTCTGGCTCAGAAACATGTGACTCAAACCCACTTAAACTAGGCTTTCCCTTGAGGCAAGCAAGTCATCAAAGACTCCTGATCCAAACAAAGAAACAAAACCAGACTCTACAAGGGCACTTGATTAAATAAGTGCTAAAAGAGAAAACAGTAAAAGAAAGTGCCACCTTAATTGTTGATACAGCAAGTTCCCCTCCCCACCCCGAGTCTTAGTTCTCTGGCCAGTAAAAGGAGGAGTGGTTACACTAGGTGACCTCTATGGTCCTACCCATCTCTGAGTCTCTGGCTGGTCTGACCTTTTAATATTTTTTTTCTTTTTCTTTTTCAATTTTACTTTTTTATTCCTTATTTGGAGGACAGTGGCATGAAACTGAATTCGACCTTGAGAATCTCCTTGTGAAAAGCCGACTATGAAACTTGCCCTGACTGGGCCTGAAATTGCAGGTGCCAGGATGGACTGTAGCTCTGTATGATGCTGGGAGATGGAGTCAGTGGCGGATTGTTCAGATTGAATCTGAGTAATATGGGCCTCCTGATGGGTTCATGGGGATGTGAATTGTGATTTTGGCTGATGACTCATGCAGAAATGGCTGGCTTCTGTTATCTAATATCAGAAGTGCTGGTGGGAAAGCTATAAACTCTGCTGGCTTCCTCCTGCTTTTGCTAACTTATTTGCAGGTACTTTCAGTGTGAGCTAGAAAGTGATTAGGGCCCGTAAGTCAAACATGTGCTGGGATTGCTGAATTACCTAATTGTACATTGGATACTGAGATGCAGCTATACTTCAAATCAATGTGGATTTATGCAGTTCATGATGGATGACCAGTGGACCCCACTGCTGTCCTCTCAGTGTCAAAAAAAAAAGCAAGGGAGGCATCTAGCATGTTGGATGAACTCTCCGTGGCAACCCAGTGGGACAACATGGGCAACTGTCTCACAGGATGGAGAGGCTTTGATGGGTTGCTCTCAGCATGGTTGGAGGGAATATCTGATCCAAATAGCTCAAAGATCCTTTTAATATTTGAGATCAGGCAATTTGCTAGGCACTGTGGTAACTACTGGGGAAATACAAATATAAAATCATCCTTGCCTTTGGGGAACTTATGTGTTCTGGAGGTGGCTTGGTAAAGAGGTAAGATTGTTGGTGTGATGGGAGGGAGTACATTTAAGTCATGGGGGACTACCTCTGTCTGCAAAGGCATCAAACCTTAGAGATCAGGTGTTGTGAAATGGGTATAGGAGCAGGACAGTTTGACCAAAAGAGAGTACATAAAACATAAACGAAGCAGTGGGGGTGTGTGTGTGTGTGTGCGTGTGTGTGTGTGTGTGTGTGTGTGTGTGTGTGTGTGAGAGAGAGAGAGAGAGAGAGAGAGAGAGAGAGAGAGAGAGGTGAAACAACTCTCAAGAGAGATGCCAAGCTGAGGATGCTTGTTAAGTATAATCCGATGATGCGAGGAAAATTCTGCAGCAGGGAAAGAGTTCGACTGAGCTGTGTGGTTGCAATGGCTGCTGCAAGCAAAGGCAATAAAGTTGGGCTCTTGGCCACTCTTGCAAACTTAGGCATAACCCCCCCCTCCAAACTTTTACATACTGGAGTTGAAAAAATGCAATCCCAGGAATTTCTCTGAAATCAGTATCTAATATTGACCATAATGAGGATATTGTATCAATAAAGAGAAGAGTCTATAAAACATTATCATTTGTAATTGATAATTGGATTTTTTTTCATATTGCTATAAAGTGAGAGAGGAAAAAAGCTTAAGATACTTCATCTGAATTTATTCTTTTTCTTTCCTAGGAAAGCAAGCCAGAGTCTTCCATAAAAAAGGACATTTGCATAAAATAAAGAATAGAAAAGAAGTTACTGTGGGCAACCAGAAGAAAGTCACTCCAAATGGAGATTCCTTAAGCCTCATTTTCATTTCAATTTGTTCTTCTAAATCACTTCCTCACCTACTATTGACATACACTTATTTAAATGGGATTTAAATTTATGCTAAGCAGGATTTAATCTGCCATAGGTCAATTCCAGGCTATCTGCCTTCTCTTCAGAACGGATATTGCTCAAGAATGGAACTACAATGTCAGAGGATATCTTTTTTGGGTTACCTTAGAACATCTCAGTTTAGGACAAAGGAGAATGTTTTTGTTCTTGGTGAGACTTGGAACTTTTTGACGCCACTAGAGGATAGATTAATTACTAAAAAGCAGAGTAGAGAACAAGCTAGTGCAACCATAGCTTCCCAAGAGATGTTACTTATACCAATCAAAGAGAATCATGCTCTTTCTCTTCCTATGGGTTTGATCTCCTTTGTCCCTCACATCTCTCCAAATCCCAACAACGCCTCCAAATTGTGCAATATTTTCTTCACACAGAAAGTAAGCAAGAAGTCAGAATCCAAGAAGTCTCTGGGAGTTCAAACTGCTTCTGTTTGGGGGTGCTAGTGGTACAATTTATCTTCTCTGCCTTCAAGAAGCTGTTACACATAGATCATTTGAATGAACTGTGAACCCTTAGTTTTCTTCAAGGCTCAGATCCCATCTTCTACATGATGCCTTCCTTCATCTTCACCTCACCCCAGCTTTATATGTCCAAGTTATCTCCATGATATAGATTGTAAACCCCTTGAGGGAAGAGACCATTTCATTTTTTTTTGTTTGTACTCCAGTCTTTAGTATATAGTAGGTGTTTATAAATGCTGGAAGATTGAGTGACTACTTGATTAGAGAAGACTAAATGGGAGGAGTCACTGCAATGATTTTCAAATGTTTAGAAGGTCGTCATTTAAAGATGGAATAGATTTGTGGCAGCAGTGGAGGTGGTGGTGTTTGTCCTTCATTCCTGAAGAGGACCATGACATCAGGGAAATGATGACATGACTTGCAGTTGACTTTTATTTGAGTGAGGGAGGGCTATGCAAGGTCACCAGCCTCACTTTCTCCTCCAGAGCCATCTCGGTCCAGTGGCCTGATATTCACCAGGATGACTGGAGATGGCCCAGGATGAGACTTGTAATTTCTGACCCAGGAGGCAGTTCTAGGAACATTCAGTTAGTCAACTAACATGTTAAGTGCTTAGTGTCTACCAGGAACTGTGTGCTAAGTTGTAGGGATGAAAAAAAAATAGTCTCTGTTCTATAGCAACTCACGGACAAATGGAAGAGATATTATGTCATTGTATAATGACAATTATACACAAACAAAATATTTCTGGCTAGTCAAGATGGAAGACAGGACAAATTGAGGGTGGGTGGGGTCTCAGAGGGAGATCACTAGCTTTATGGTTGACTGGGAAAGGCTTCTTTCAGAAGATGGGATTTTAGCTGAGAATCGAGTGATTCCGGGGAAGTTAGGTGGCAGAGATGAGGAGAAAGAGTGTTCAAGGCATGGGGAACAGTCAGTTCCAACCCAAAGTTGGAAGATGGAACATCAAGAAATTCAACATGACTAGACTATGCAGGGAAATTCTATTTCAGCTTGAAATATGCAAAACCTTTCTTACATGAGAGCTAACCCAAAGTGGAACGAGATTCTTCATGAGATGATGAGTTTTCCTTCGTTGGAGGTCCTTAAATGGAGGCTGATTGGCCACTTCTCAAGGCTGCCACAGTCATAGAGGGAATTTATGCTCAAGGATGAGCTGGATAAGATGACCTTTGAAACCTGTACCAATTTTATGATTTCATGGTTAAAGGCTTGAAAGGTTGGGGATTGACAAGAGGAAAATTGGATTTTAAGTTGAGATATTCTTGACTACCACGCTGGGCAAGGATTATTATTGCTAATGTTTCTAGAGTCAGCTTAATAGATTGGTTGAACAAGTGTTTGGTTATGTAGGATGATTTAATGAGTGCCATGAAGTACATTCTACAAATACAACAACTCCTTTATACAGATCTTCCATCAAGCAATTTACCATTTGTACTTTATTCTTTTATGTTTAGTATTATCCAGTGTATTGATAATTAAGGTGGGATTTTGAGGTGAATCATATGGTTTCCAAATGTATGGGATAATTTAGAGATCATTTAGTTGAACCCTCACATTCTATAGTTAATAGCATAGTCAGAAGGATGTAGATTTAGAACACACACAAAAAAAAAAAAAACAGAAGCTCCCAGTCCAATTCCCTAATTTTACGGATGAACTGAAGTTCAAAGGGTGACAGATTCTTTCCCAAGGTCACATAGGTAATAAAGAATAGAGTCTGTAATTCATCCGCAGTTCCTCTGACATAATATCAAATATTCTCGTGACTTCTCTTCAGGGTACTCCTTTACATACACTATCTTTCTTATTCTTCCTTCCTTCCTTCCTTCCTTCCTTCCTTCCTCTCCTTCCTTCCTTCCTTCCTTCCTTCCTTCCTTCCTTCCTTCCTTCCTTCCTTCCTTCCTTCCTTCCTTCCTTTCTTTCTTTCTTTCTTTCTTTCTTTCTTTCTTTCTTTCTTTCTTTCTTTCTTTCTTTCTTTCTTTTTCTATCCTTTTTTCTTTCTTTCTTTTTTCTTCCTTTCTTTTTTCTTCCTTGTTCTTTCCTTCTCTCTGTCTCTCTGTCTTCCTCTCTCAGAGAGAGAGAGAGACTTGCAATTTTACAAATACAAAATGGCAAAGGAATGGCAAATTAAGCACTTGCTAAGACTTAAGTATGTCAGTGAAGTAGCTCTGCATAAAACATTGGGCCTGGAGTCAGGAAGCCCTGAATGCAAATCCAGTCTCAGATACTTACTGGCTGTGTGACCGTGGACAAGTCACTGAACCTTGTTTGCCTCAGTTTCTTCATTTATAAGAATGAGCTGGAAAAGGAAATAGCAAACCACTCCAATATCTTTGTCAAGAAAACCCAAATGGCATAATAAAGAGTAAGACAAGACTGGAACAACAGCAACAATGAGATTTTAGTAATGTTGAAATCCAGAAAGCTAAGGAAGAACCAGGAGAGGAAGGAAGTTTTGCTATGCTTAGCCCATCGACACAAGGGAGGTCTTATGAACAATTCCCCAGTGGAGAAGGAGTGACAGCCAGTAGATAAAAAGTCCAGAGGGAGCCACAAAGAATAAAGGATGTTGCATGATGAGGCAGCCCCAGGTAGACAGCAAGGTTCCAGGGCGAGACTACAGATAAAGCATGGTCTGTAAAATCAGGAGCCATGCCAAGAAGGGAACAACACAGTGATTCCCCTAATCTGGTTAATTCATAAGATAAAGTTACTGCTTGATCACAGGAACTCAGGCCACCCGAAGGACCATGATGTAAAAGAAGTAGTGAGGGGAAATAAGGAACATAGGTTTGTGGAGATAGGTAGAAGCACACAGAAAGAAAATCTACACTGTCAGCAAGTCGAACAACAAGCCTTAATAAAATACACCCTACGAACTGTGTGCTAGGAACTGAGGATTCAGAAACAAAATTAAGTAGCCCCCACCCCCACCCCCGACTCCCAAATATCTTGCATGGCTGCCAGGGAATCTTGGTGGTGCGGCGGATAGAGTGCCTGCCCTGGAGTCAGGCATACTTATCTTTCTGTGTCCAAATCTTTCTGCAGACACTTACTAGCCATGTGACCCTGCGTAAGTCATTTAACCCTATTTGCATCAGTCTCTTCATCTGTAAAATGAGCTGGAAAAGAAACACAACAACAGCAAAGTGTGATCCAGTAGAATCAGTCAATCTATCAACAGATTTTTCTTAAATATCTTCTAGGCGTCAAGTACCGTGCTAGGAAACAAAAAGCTAAAGACGAACCTGTCCCTGTTCTTATGCAGCTTACATTCTAACCAGGTGGTCATATATTTCTTTTTTTATTTTTTATAAATTTTATTTAATATATTTAGTTTTCAGCATTGATTTTCACAGGAGTTTGAATTACAAATTTTCTCCCCATTTCTACCCTCCCCCCCCACTCCAAGA
>CM053622.1:800983835-801002501 GCA_028646595.1 Phalanger gymnotis | reverse complement strand
GGTTCAAGTTTTTGCTGCGGTGGGGCCTAAATAAATTTCTTGTTGTTTTCTCCTTAGAGAATCTCTCATACCTTGCGATTTCGGACCATTCAAACATATACATGATTATATTTGAGATCATAAATTCGGCCTTCCTACTACAGCAAGACACTATAATAGATTGCAGGGAAGTACTCTGTTAAAAACCTTGAAAGAAAGACCAGAAACAATTGTGAGTGACTTGAATGTAAACCCAAGAAGTCTGTATTTTACCCTACAGGTAATAGGGAGTCACTAAATGTTCTTGAGTAGAGGAGTGACTTATAGATATATAATTAAGGAAAAATTATTTTACCAACTGTGAGATAGATAATTGGAGAGTGTAGAGAGGCTAGGTGAGAGGAAATTAATTTCTGCTGTATGGTGTGGACAATGTGAGTGGATAGAAAGAGGATAAAATGTGATATATTACGAAGCCTTCTGGTATGGTGAATAGACTACTGGACCTCGAATTAGGAAGGACTGAGTTCAAATACGATATGTGAAACTCATTAGCTGTTTGATCCTGGGGCAAGTTATTCAAATGCTGTCTCACTCTGGTTCTTCATCTGTAAAATGGGGATAAAATAAAATAAGACAATATTTGTAAAGTATTTTGCAAACCTTATCACACTATACATATCAATAGAATGTGTGGTTGGTATTATTGTTTTTTTTTTCTTTATAAACAACTAGTTACCCTAGGTATTATTATTGTTAGGGTTAGTTTTAGATTTTTTTTCTTTGCCAGATAATGATAATTGAATGGATGGGTTTTCATTAGTCAATTAATAAATCATTTCTTTTAATTTTTTATAGACATACATTAATGTATAAACAAATATAGTTAATGTAAATTAATAAAAATATTATATGTGTGTATGCACACATATGTATCTATACATACATATCTATATACACACATATATGTTGTTTAATTATTTTTTTTGAGACTCAGTCTCTCTCTTTTTCTCAGTTTGGAAGTAGAACAACATGGAAACTTTGACCTGCCCTATTTCTGACCTGAACTAGTTCTCTTCTCCTTAGGCAGCCTTAAGTCAAGTCAAGTCAACAAGCATTTATTAAAAGCTTACTATATTCCAGGCACTATGCTAAGCCATAGAAATATAAACACAATCACCAAGAAAGATGGTCCTTGACCTTCATTCCAAGGGAGGTAGAAAACACTTAAAAGGGAGCTGAAAAAGGAGAGGAGGGTTGAATGCACCTGGGGATATTGAGTTAAAAAGTCCAGGAGAGTTAGTGGTATAGCCTAGAAAAGAACAAAGACATGGCTGTTCTATTTCAAATAGAAATTATGGGAGGGAATAGCCAATCAGAAGGAGAATTTGAAGCAACGGACGATACTTCCATTGTGTAAAGTCAGGGCAGAGTGAACATCCAGGTTAAAGAGGTTTCTGGGACATTATTGTTGTTTGTCCTTTGTTTTCAAAGAGGACCAATGACATCATGGGATTATGCCTTAACTCTTTTGTGAATTGGATTTAAGTGACACAGAGATGCATAAAGTCATCAGCCTCACTCTCTTCCAGAGTTATTGAAATCCAGTGGCAAGACAAAAGTAAAGCTGACCAGCAATGGCCCCAGAATGTACTGTATGACCTTGGCTTCTTCCATGTCTGACCAAGCTCTAAGTGCTCCATGGCTTTAACCACCTTCATGGCTGTTGGAATGAACTTCTTATCAATCTGCTCTACTGGGAAAGTCTTCACGTGCTTAGTCATTCCCTGACTCACCAATAAGTCTGAGCCCCATCAGCTACCCTCAATCTGGTTTAGCCCATCTGGAAAGACAGTTTATCACAGTGTTGACTGCTGTCCATGACACAGCTTCTTGGAGACACAGGTGAGAGTTGAATGCCAGGGAGACACCAAAGATTAATGAACAGCCCTGAAAAAGCTTTAGCCCCTTTGCAGATTGTACTCCTAAGCTTCCCAGTGAAAGGTGGAAATAGGACACCTTGCTAAAAGGGAGGATTCACAGTTATAGGTGGTGCAGAAGACAGAAAACTGGAATTAAAATGATTCCTGTTCCTAAATTCAAATCTGGCCTCAGACATTTACTAACTGTGTGACCCTGGGCAAATCACTTTACCCTCTTTGTCTCAGTTTCCTCATCTGTCAAATGATGCATTAGAGATTAACTAATCTCGTCCTTTTTTCCACAAGTGAGAAAACTGAGCTGAGGCAGGATTTCCATGGAGATCCTCTGACTCCAAGCCCTCTGCCCCTTTTCACATTTGTCCTAAACAAAACATTCTCCGAGGGTATGTTTGATGT
This sequence comes from Phalanger gymnotis, assembly GCA_028646595.1. NCBI lineage: Eukaryota > Metazoa > Chordata > Mammalia > Diprotodontia > Phalangeridae > Phalanger > Phalanger gymnotis. The sequence continues at coordinate 801,000,183 of CM053622.1, read as the reverse complement.
TGCACATAACCAGGAATCTTAAACAGTCAGTGCATTAACAAGTTGTAAACACTGTTTAAATAGAGAAACTTTAAATTCAGTAGCAGCAACCTCATTAATCTCTTATGGACCAGATCCATCTAGTGAAATAACTTCATAAAATGAGTTTGAATTCCATTCACTTCCATTCCAATACATGTTATCTATTTCATTCCTTTCCATGTAATTCAAGTCAATTCAATAAAACGCAACGCAATGCAATTTAATATGTTTCTATTAACTGTCTACTGTGTGCAAGGCACTAGACATTGAGACTACATGACAAAACAAAATGCCAAAAAAAAATCACAGTCCCTATCCCTGCCAAACTTTATATTCTACTGGCATTATGCAATGTAGGCACAGATAATGACAAAAGGTGTTTTTTTTTGGAAGAAGGGGGCTCTAATCCGGAGGGGCATTAGGAATACTTTTGTAGAAGTTGACACCTGCCTTGAAGAAGGCTAGAGATTCTAAGGGTTGGAGGTTAGGAGGGATTGAATTTGAGATATAGAGGGAAGACTGCCCAATGGCAGGAAGATTGGACCACCAGTCCTGAATATCAGGGCTTAGGAAGAGAAGCTACTTTTCCAAAAGAGATGGCAGATTCTTTGGACAATCAGCTAGAACTTTTGATTTGGAATGGCATCTACTGATGATATTGATAATTCTATAATAGAGGTCAACTCTAGGATTGTCTTCAGACCATCACTTCAGAACTATTTCACCCTTGAATAACACGATGATGCTATGCTTGTAATCAGAGAAACAGAGAATTTGAGGGAAAAATGATCTAGCCCATCTGCTTCTGCAAAAAGAAGCCCCTCTATAACAGATGTCATGTGATATCATCCTGCCCACTATCTCCTGAGGTAGCCCATTCCACTTTAGCATAGTTAGAATTGTGAGGTATTCCTCCACCTTTAGGTTAAAACTGAAATCTGCCTCTCTACAACTTAGGAATTCTGTTCTTAGTTTTGATGTCTGGAGCCAAGCAGAATAAGTCTAATTACTCTTACTTTCCATAGTCCTTAAAAATTAAAGACAGTTATTCTTCCATAGCTTCTCTTCTTCAGGTTAAGTACCTCTAGTTCCTTAAATTGATCTGCATACAACATGGTCTTGAGAGCCTTCTGATCTTGGCTTCTGTTAGCCCCTGGGTGCTCAAATAATCCAAGTCAAGAGACATTTATAAAGTTTCTATTATTCTAAAAATACATTTGGATAATTTCTAGGATGAAAGAAAGAAAGAAAGAAAGAAAGAAAGAAAGAAAGAAAGAAAGAAAGAAAGAAAGGAGAAAGAAAGGGCGAAAGAAAGAAAGAAAAAAGGAAGGAAGGAAGGAAGAAAGAAAGAAAGAAAGAAAGAAAGAAAGAAAGAAAGAAAGAAAGAAAGAAAGAAAGAAAAAGAAAGAAAGGAAGAAAGAAAGAAAGAAAGGAAGGAAGGAAGGAAGGAAGGAAGGAAGGAAGGAAGGAAGGAAGGAAGGAAGGAAGGAAGGAAGGAAGGAAGGAAAGAAAACCTCACATTCTACTGCATTGATAGTAGAGGACCAGACTACACGATGTAAGCAGATTAATACAAGGTAATTTGAGGAGGAATAATAATTATTGCCAGTGAAAGGAAGTTTCCACTTGGAAGTGGGATCTAAGCTGGGCTCTGGATGAAGGTAGCCATTCTAAGTAGTAGAAATGATGATTGAGTGTATTCTTGTCATGGGAGACAGCCTGTTTGGATATGGATGTAAAAGAGAGAATAATTCCAAATTTGGCAAAACAGTAAGCAAGACCACTTGGGTTGAATGTGGAATATATGAAAGGTAGTAATGTGATGTTATGAGTCAGATTATCAACTTTTGTGGATATAAAATATTTCCATGCTCTGTTGCAAAGGAGATAATGCATAGACGCAGGATGGGTGTGATGCTCTATGCAACTCTATGATTCTAACCAACAATAAGTTTAATATTTTATCCAACTGCAGGGCTCCTTGCCGTGGCAATAACTGCAATGGTCACAACTGTTCCAAGGTGGAGCTACAAGAATTACAAGGAATTAAATGCTCCCTTCCCCCAACAGCAATGAAAGCATGGCTATAAGCAAATCTACTAGAAATTATCACAAGAAAATGAAATATCACCTAAATAGGTGAAGAACTAAAGAAGAGTGGCTCTGATACAATGAAGAATTGAGATGGCCATGAGAGAAAAGGCCAGGTAATTTTTCTTACTGTGTTTCTGGAAGTTTGTGGCATGGCTTAATTGCAGTAGCTTAACCATAAAATTTGACTGAGAGAAGCTAATAGGAAAAAGGAATCAGAACTTTTACCCTTGCTGTTCTGTTTAGCTGGGCACCTACGACATGCAGAGCACTATCATAGGCCCTGGGACATGGATATCAAAAAGGCAACAGCTCTGGTCCTTAAAGGATTTTATATTGAAAACATGGGTCTCTCCAGAAGGGGAAGGGGCTATCATCTTATGATATTGATATTCATGCAGAGGGCACGAGTTGACCATCTAAGGTTGTGTCAACATATGTAGAGGAGATGTCAGCAAAGGAGAAAACCAGAGGATAAAAGGCAAAATACAGACCAATGAGATAAGCGTCTGGAGAACAGAGTCTTAAAATGATCCCAGCCTAGTGATGATGGATAAGGAGAACAGCACCAAATTTATCACCATCATCATCATCATCATTTTCATAATTGTTGGTCTTATTATTACAGTCTTGGTTTAGCTAAAATAGAGGAAAAGGCAAGATCAAAGAAGGGAGATAAATTCTGGTTGGGAGAACAGATGGAACAATGCTAATTTTCTCTGTCAAAAAACAAAAATGTCCTGATAGGGAAAGAAAGGATGTGAATCAAATCGAAGAAGAAAAGAGAATATCTAGATACCCTGAAGCAGGTTTAGGAAATGGGCAAATTGAACATAAATTGCCAAAAAAAGTGAAGAGAGCTCAATTAAAGGACAGTGAGCTTAGCCTTGATGTCTGACAGAATTTTGAGAAAATTATTAAAGGAAAGTTTACAAGCATTTAGAAAGAAAAGCAGTGATACTTAAAAGCTAGCAAGAATTCTTCAGCTTAAACATAAACCTGCATGAAGTTTGCATTTTACAGTAGGGGCTATAGGGAGTTACTAAGTGTTCTTGAGCAGAGGAGTGACCTATGCCTTAGGAAAATTATTTTAGCAAGTATGAGAAGGATGAATTAGAGAGGGTAGAGGTTGGAAACAGAGAGACTAATTATTTGGCTTTTCCCATAACCTAGGTGAGAGGGCATGGCTTTCTTAAGTAGAGTGTAGGTAACATGAGACTTGAGGAAGACCTTAATTTAGAAAGGTCAAGGTCATCTCCTGCAACCCGAGCCATTGACAGTCATCTTGACTTTTGTCTTGCCACTGGACTTCAATGATTCTGGTGAAGAGAATGAGGCTGACCACTTTGCACAGCACTGCATCATTTAAATCTAATTCAGATGCAAATCAAGACATGACCCTCATGATGCCAGTGATCCTCTTTAAGAAAGAGGGATAAACAACAATGGAGAGAAAGAGAATGAATTGACATATGTTGTGAAGCCCTCTGAGTGAAGTGAATAGAATGGTGGACCATAGAGTTAGAAAGAACTGAGTTCAAATCCAGCACCAGAAAGTCATTTCATTTCTGTCTGCTTCTGCCTGCTCATTTGTAAAATGGGGACAAAATTACACCTAAATCCCAGGGATGTAGTGAGAATAAAATGAGATAATACACATGTAAGGTTTTATTCAAACCTTTAAGCACTATACTTATAAATAATACCTATTATTATCATTATTATAGCCTAGATTTTTAAAAATGATTAATTACTCTCTATATGTATACATTGTATATATAATACATTTGTATACATGAACATATACTTATACCTATGCAATATACCTATTGATACATGCAGATCTATGTGTATATTTATATATATATATGTATATATAAATATGTATATATATATATTTATCTATCTTTCCATCTATTGCTCTATTGATCTATCTAAATGTGGTTCATATTCACATTTAGAAATCTGCCCAATCCCATATATGATGGTTCATTCTGTGAATAGCCGGGTATGCTCTGCCCAAATTCAGATACTCTTTTAAGGACTTTCAATGCATTAAGAGACTCTATGTTTATTTTAACTAATCAGAAATTTTAAATTGGATATTGTTTGCTTTTTTCTCAGACTTTGACTTATGAGTTATTCTCAATCTGGATGTATTCTGTGCGTTTTCTAATAAATCCCTAGATTTTTTTCAATCTCCTATCAGGAGTATTGTACTCATTGCATTGTAAGAATTCTCTTTTCCATGTGTTCAGATTTTCAGTAAAGGTACCTGATTATCTGTAGTTGAGCTGGGGTCATCTGGCAATTTAAAGATAAGTGTCGTTCCATATCTCCCCACCACCATGCACCAACAACCATAAAAGAGGTTTAGTCCCTCAGTTTTAAGGATTGCTTTCAGTCAAGAGGTGTGCTGGGCATTTAGCCCAGTAGTTTCAAGCAAAGCCTTCTAGATAATGCTGGAGAATGTAGCAATAAATACCAACACAAGCCAGTCACTGTGCCTAGCAATTGACCATTGCTTTGGATGGTTTTAGACCCTAGGGAAAACAGCAGCCCTCAGTGACCTAAGCAAACTGTGATGTGAAGTAGCATCAACGAAGTGACAACAATCTATTTATTTGGAAGACCATTGAGACATCAGTGCCTTTAAATTTCATTTGGAAATTGCCAGGCTTTTCTAGGGCTATTAGTCCCTTTTTTCCCATTCAGACCTATGAGGCAGTAGCTGTTTAATCCTAGGAAAATTAAAATTTATCTTTAAATTCCTTATGTGAAAGTTAGGAGAGGGAGAGGAGGTATAGCACTGGAAAGATGTGTGAGGACCATTTACACAAGCTATAGGTAGACCTCTAGAGTGAGGACCTGCCACACCCTGAAGCTCTCTTCTTTTTCTTTCTTTACACACCATGCTTTAAGAAGCAGGTCTTCTTAATCCTTGGACCACTTGGACTGTCAATCTGGTAAAGCCTATGTGTACCTTCTCAGAAGCACAATTTTAAATGCATGACATAAAATATAGAAGATTACAAAGGAAACCAATCAAGTTGAAATGAAGATTACGTATCTTTTCTCAATCAACTTTATACACCCCTTGGAAGACTGGGAACCCTCAAGTTAAGAAACCCTCCTCTACAGTTTAAGGATCAATCACAAATAACAATATAAATATTTATTATGTGTCAGACACCACGCTAGGTGTTGAGGATACAAATACAAAGGAATGATACAATCACTACTTACAAGGCTTCTGGGTATGGTAGTGTGTAGAGTGTCGACTTCCAACCCTTCCTAGCTGTGCAACTCTATGCAAGTCATGTAACTGCCAACATTAATTTCTTCATCTATAAAATGAGGATAATAATAGCACCCATTCCCTAGGGTTGTTGTGTGAATAGATGAGGTAACACATTAAGTATCTGGAAACTTTAAGGTGTCACATAAGTGCTAGTTATCGCCATCATTATCATAATTATGACCTTGCAATCTACAGGAGAGACAAAATGTGATATGATATGTTGTGATATAATATGACACAATGTGATGCAAATATGATGTAATATGACATGATAGGAGATGATATGACATGTTGTAACATATGACACAATATGACACGATATGACATGACACAACACAACAAGGCACAACATGATACAACAAAATACAATACAGTACAGTGCAGTATGGTATAACATAACATAATATAACATAACATAACATAGTGTAACATAACATAACATAATGAATATAATATAATGTGATACAATATGATATGATATGATATGGCATGGCATGGCATAACATAATGACAAACATAAAGACCAGACCCATGATTTCATTGATATATGAAACTCCCAACTAAGGACCCTCCAACTAATTTAGATGGGTGCATATAATATCAGATAAGTTAGGACTTTTTACTGTTTTAGAATGCTAAATTAATTGTCTTTGATTGAGCCTTACTAGGTGCTAAACCCCAGGCCCAAAGCCCTAATTACTAGGTTCTAAGCCCATGTGGGCATGAAGCTCCCATAACCCTAAGGGGAGTTGCTAAGACCAGAGCCAATAGTATGTACCTAAGTTCTGGTTGCTCAGATAACTTTTGATGACATCCAAAGACTGTACAAAAAGAGAGAGCAGAGCTATTTGCTTGAGGCTCTCACTGCTGGAGGAATGGTGGTGTGGGACTCTCAGAAGCCTCTGTTATAGCCCCCCAGCTTGTCAATCTAGACATTGATGGTTTCTTGGTAACTATGAAATGTATTTGGTCTGTTTATAATGTATGTTTGTAATTTGTTTGTGTTTGCTCTGAAGTTCAGGGTGCTGGCTTTTTCCCCTGAACTAAGTAAATGACATTTGTATGTTGGATTGAAATAAGATTGTTAACCCCTTAATGTTACTTTCCTTAGTAACGCAGATCAAAAGAACTTGTGCTGGCAGCAATCTTGTTGTTGGGCTCGTGTTGGTCTTTCACTCCCACAGCAGCTGCTAGCTGAACTGTTGAAACAGAAATTTTTCTGCAACTTATAGTCTCAGAGAGACAGGTAGAATACTTGAAAAGTTAAGTAACTTGACAAGGTTTGCAAAACCAGAACATATCTGAGATAGAAAATGATTCCAAGCCTTCCTTGGTCAGTTTATTTTTAATCTCTATGCCACAATTGCTTTAGAATAAACAGAAAGAGAGAAAATGCAAATAGGCATAAAGTAGCTAAGTACAAGTTAGTTTGGGAAAGAGGACACTAGCGGTAGAATGTAGGGGGCTGGGAGTGGAGATTGGGAAAACTTCATGTAGAAGGAAATGCTTGAGTGGCATGTTGGAAGATATTTGTGGATTCTTCCAAAGAATACTTTGTTTTCTTTTCAGTCAAGTTTCTTTCATTGTTTCTTAAATTAAGGTATTCAGGATTTTTTATTTGTAATAAAGGTACACCTATAATCCTTAAGCTTCAGGTACACCTATAATACTTAAGCTGTTTATACTCATTACACCTTCAAGATAAAATATTTTCTTGTGTAAAGATCATGCTTTCTTTTAACTTATGACATTTTTCTTTCTCTTTTTCTAGATTGTCCTTTACTTTCATGTATTTATAATCTAAATCAGTTATCCTCCTTTTTTTTTTTATTTGGTGAGACTTGCCCCCATGGATTCAAGCTTTTCAATTGTACCAATTATTTCTGCTTGGCAAGCCATTAAATTGTCTTTCACATTTCTTATTTTTCTTTTAAGTAATTGAAGAACATCCTAGTGTGGTTTCATACTCTTTAGGGAATTCATGGCATCCTGTGTCCCAAGAGTTATTGATTCGTTTTCCTTTGTCTTACATAGTTATTCATTATTCATAGCTGGACTCTTTTATTCATCTGAAGGTCTCATTCCCTTCTTTTATAAACAGTTTCTGTATTGCTATATCTGCTTGTGTTAAAGGTTTTGCATTGATTTGTCTTACTCCTGACATCTATGGTAATGTCAGTTTTTATTTTTCCCCCATGTTCCCTTATTCCTCACTTTATGACTCCTTCCCCTTTAATGGGGGCTAGACCTCAAAGCCATCTCAACTTCTTCCCATGTTAGAAAACTAATGGTTCACTAACCTCATTCTTTCCCCCAAGTGATTTCTAGAGGGACTCAGTTGACCCCAGATGGGTGCTGGACTCTTTCCCTCTAGCTTAGTGGATTGCATGTAGCCATATAAACTGTGGTTCTATTCCAGTTCTGTTCTCAGTTCTCTGGATGATCTCTGTCAGCAGAAAACAGGGTAGAGAGTTGTCATGTTGCTGTTGCAACCAGGGCAAGCTCCTTCCTTTTGGATTTGAACAGTGATGGAGACAAGGGAAGGTTAAATTCAGTCTTAATGCAAGGCTATGGGTTGTCTTGAGCCACTCTATTGCCTGAGCTTGGTGGGCAATAGAGAGGGGGGTTCTGAGGGAGTACATTTGGGGATAAGGATTATTAGTCTTTTGTTTTCTTAGATAATTGTTGCTTCATTTTAGTTTCTTGGTATCCTAGACAATAGAGGCAGCTGAAATTGCTTTATCTTTTGCACATAATTTCTACTTTGGGGAGTTCTGAGAGGTTATGAGGATTGAAGAAAATACCAAGTCTTCTGTCTTGTTGGCAACATTACTTTGAACTTCACTTTGAAGGAAAAAAGCGATCTCATGAGAAGTAGGTTAGGAGGAAGAGAATTCCAGACACTGAAAATGGCCAAGGCAAAGGCCAGGTTGATGAGTATGGAGAAGAATAAGAAACATTGATTGAGGGGTAATAGAAGGAAGGCAGCTAGGTAGTGCAGTGGATAAGTGCACCAAGCCTGGAGTCCAGAGGACCTGAGTTCAAATTTGGCCTCAGACACTTACTAGCTGTATAACCTTGAATGAGTCATTTAATCCTGTTTGCCTTAGTTTCTTCATCTATCAAATGAGTTGCAGAAGGAAATGACAAATCACCCTGGCATATTTACCAAGAAAAGCCCAAATGAGATCACCAAAAGTCAAATAAAACTGAAAGTAATTAAACACACCCAAAGAGAAGAAACAAAAAAAATAAAACAGGCAAATGACATAAAAATCATTTTCCTTTTGCACCTCAGTTTCTTCTCTGGTAAGCTCGCATGAATAGGCTTTTGCCATACCACCATAAAGTACAGACATATCTTCTATTAGTTGTCGTAATCAGTGATATTTAGTAGTATCAATCTTCATAATCAAACCTCATTCTAAAGTTGCAGTGTCATTTATATAATCCCTCTAGGGCCTATGAAACTTGCTGCCCCTGAAAACATTATTTTCCCTAACATCATGTTTTTATAGAACTAATTAGCAACACTAGGTAGGACACAAATGCCTGTATGGGGAAGCTTGACAGGACTCACTCTTTCCCTGAGCTATCTCTGCCTATATTTCTATATAATTTCTGGTCATTGTTTTCTGTTTTAAAAATAAATATTGTTGAACCCCAGAGCATCCCAGCTATGCTTCCAGCATGCACTTGGCATCCACAGCTTTTTAAAAACCCAGGGTTTTTGTTTGTTTGTTTTCTAAAGAAATGACTTTGAGGAGAGCCAAGTGGCAAAACGATCTGACAGCAGCATCAATCCCCAGCTCATTAAACTAGCAACATAAAACATTATGTGACCAAAGATCTCCCCAAGGAGTCTGGTGCAAAAAAGGGAAAGAAAGCAGAATGCACAGTCAAGGCTGGGCCCAGGAATAGCAGGTTAGCAAGCCTTCCAAATCAGGGAAGATGCTGATTAAGACCTATTTGTTGCTCTTCTTTGAAGTCAATTTGGTAATCATTAATCAAGGAGACATTATCATTCAGGATGATGTGCCATTCAGCGCTTAGGCATCCAGGGAGACACCTCACCTGCTCTCTGTATCCCAGTTCAGCATACTGTATGTACAATGGAACGAGGGGATCATAACTCACAGGGCTAACAGTGCATTTTTTTAAACAAAATTCTTCCTCGCTGTATATATTACAAGAAAACATAAGGCCTTAACAAGTCTATTCAGATGTAACAGAATGTAGAAGAAAACCTTATTCATTGTGGAGCTTCATAGAGATTGATGGCAATTAGAGAGGCCTTTGCCCCTTATTAATTCATGTTTATAAACACAGACAAGGTACTAGGCCTAGCATTACAATTCTAGAGACAGGGACATAGGTTTTGATAAAACTAGACTTGACACCAAGGTATACTCTCAGAAAATCAAAGCCTGGGGCTTAGGAGAAGGCTCATCTTCCCTGTACAGCTTTGTAGGATACATTGCCAGGCTCAAGCAGGGAGGGCAGAACCGGGCCCAATAGCAAACGTAGGATCATGGATTTACAGCCAGAAAGGACATCTAGGTAGTATAATGCACTTGGATTCAGGAAGAACTGAAGTTGACTCCTTCCTCAGACACTTGATACCTGTATAACCCTGGACAATTCACTTAACTTTTATAATCTCAATTTTTTCATATGTACATGGAGATAATCATATGTCTGACTCTATGTGACCCCATGGACTTCTGTTCATTGGGTTTTCTTGGTAAAGATACTGAAGTGATTTGCCATTTTCTTCTCTAGCATACTTTACAGATGAGGAAACTGAGGCAAACAGGTTTAAATGACTTGCCCAGGGTCACACAGCTAGTAAGTGTCCGAGGCTGGATTTGAACTCAGAACTTCTTGACTCCAAGCCCAGCACTCTGTCTACTTCACCATACAGGGTTGTAGTGAGGGTGAAATAGGGTTATATTTATGTGGGTGTGTATGTGTGTGTAGATAGATAGTTAGACATATAGATATGCACACATACATACATACATGTACACATATATGTATAGATACATACACATGCTATACCAGATGTATTAAATATATATCGTTACATATCACTATATAGACTTTTGAGCAGGCGGGTGCCACAGTGGCCTGGAGTCAGGAAGACCTGAGTTCAAATCCAGCCTCAGACACTTCCTAGCTGTGTGACCCTGGGCAAGTCACTTCACCTTGTTTGCCTCAGTTTCCTCATCTGTAAAACAGGGATAACAGTAGCACTGACCTCCCAGGATTGTTGTGATAATTCAAATAGATGATAATTGTAAAATCCCTGGCATTAGCTATTATTATTATAATTATTACTACTACTGTTAGGGTTTTCTCTTTGTGGTTATCTCCATTTTTCCTGTCAATATCTTGTTTATAAAAAAAGATATTTACATTTAACTCCCCCATTTCTGAGCTCCTTGAGAGCAGGGATTATCTTTTGATTTTCTTTGCATCCCTAGTGCTTAACACAGAGCCTGCCATGCCTCTGCATGCTTAATAAATGTTTGTTGACTTGACTTATCACCACGTGGAGTCTGAACAAGGAACCACTCTAAAATATCTCCATTAAGGTGTTATCTAGTCTTTGCTTGAAGATCTCCTGGAAGGAGGAATCCACCCCCTCTAATGGCCTGGGTGTTGCTGTTGTTGACAACTGCCTCAAGCTTAAGTACCCTCTGGTCCTCCTGGCTTCAATCAGGGTCAGTTTGTTCTGTCTCCTATGTGATAGCTCTCTGAATGTTTTCATTGTTGTGGTTCAGTCATTTCAGTCATGGCTGACTCCTCCTGACCCCATTTGGGGCTTGCTCAGAGACAGCTAAAATGTTCCTCCCTATATCTTCCCCTCTGCAGGCTAAACACCCACAATTCCTTCCACTATTCCTGATGTGCCATTACTTCTAGGCCTCTGACTCTCCAATGCGCATGCAGGCATGCATTGTCCTAGCTAATCCGAATTTGCATGGAATTTATTTTGGGAATATCATGCCATTCTGAGGGATAATGAGATCATTTGAGGGTGCTATCAAACTTTGAGACTGTTTACTTTTTTTTAAGTTAAAACAGTTGCTTAACAACCCAAAATCAATGATACCCCATCTTGAATGTTTGCACAGGCTGTCCTCCCTGCCTGGCATGCCTTCCCTTCTCACCCACTACTCATGTACCAAGTTTTCTTTGAGGCTCAGATCATGTGTTACTTCCCCTGTGAAGCTTTTTTCTGATTATATTGGTTGCTTATGCTCTTGCCTCAATTTACCATCTGTGGTACTCTGAGGCAGTGTAGTAGCATCAGAAAAGCAGGATTCAAATTCTGCCTCTGAGGTTTACTACTCAGCTTATCTGGACTAAGTCACTAAACCTCCCTTCTTGCTCTAAATCTTTAATTCTCTCTCTTCCTCTTTCTGTTTCTCTCCCTCTGTCTCTGTCTCTTTCTATCTCTTTTTCTCTCTGTCTTTGTCTCCCTTTCTCTCTCTGTCTCCTCTATGTCTCTCTCTCTCCCTTATGTATGCATATTCATGGTCTTTTTTATCCCCAGAACTTAGCAATGAAGGTGGGTACTATGTTCAGTTTTTAATGTCTTAAATCTGCATGAGTTAACATATGTAAAGTGCTTTGTGAGCATTAAAGTGTTAATTAAATCATTATCTTTGTTGTTGTTTAGAGGTAAAATGACCTTAAAAGCCATCTATTCTTCCATAATTTTACAGTTAAAGGAAAAGAACTGAGTCCCAAAGAAGTTATGTGACTTGCCCAAGGTCATACAGGGAGTAAGCAGAATATGAATGTGAGAACAACCTAGAACAAATATCTAGGCCTCTTCCTGCATTTCTCAAAGGAATAGTGTTACCAAATATTACATTTTCACCATCTCATATAATGTGGATGTTTATCATGGTAATATATGTCTATAAAATGTTGCTGATATATTTTCATTACCTTCTCTTCTGAACATAGCCCTATAGCCCTCTCGTCTTCACTATGTAGCAAGTCTTCCCTTGTAAATATAATAATAATAATAATAATAATAATAATAATAATAATAATAATAATAAAGAGAGAGACAGAGACCAAGGAAGCCACAGACAGAGGAATAGAGATAGAGACACAGAGAAGTACAGAGGTGAAGTGACAGACAAGAATGCCAAGACACACATACATCAGACACTGAGAGAGATATAGAATCAGACATACAGAGGGTGAAGAAGTTAAAGGCGGGGCAGGGATGGAGAAGAGGAAAGGGAAGATAAATGAGGAAGAGAAGAAAGTTCTTCAGAAAAAAAATAAATTGAATATGATAGCATATGCAATGCTATACACCCATAGTCCACCACCTTTGTAAAGAAGAGAGAAGGAAAAACATTTCTTCAACTCTTCTCTGCAACCAAGATGGGCTAGCCATTTCCATAAGTCAAATCCTATCATCATCCTACCCACTTGCACAGTGTGGCCAATAGTCAGCCAACATAAAGTTCTGAACTGAAGGGTCTTCTCCCTAACCTTCTCTCCAGTGAAGCCTGGAAAGTCAGAAAGCAGCCCCGCAAAAGAGAAGCCATTTTCTGAGTATCCCTGTTGCCATGGAAACCCTGGCTAGGCCTGATATGCAAATGTTGGCCTCCCCTGAAACCTTTCAGACATTGATGCTGAGCAGAAAAATATGGAACTCAGTGAAATGGGGTTTTAACTTTTATTTGGGGACTGGGATGAGCTCTACCTGGTAATTAATTAGGTGCAAATGCTTAGAGACTCAACTCAGTTGAAGTTTTTACAGGTAATAGCCCTTTAAAAAAATTAAGAGTGGTCGGGAACTTGTCAGACTGGGGATTTTTTTTCCCCTGTAAACAGAATGGAAAAAAAAGACAAACTATTTAGAATGAATTCTGCAGAAGTATAGCAGTTCTAGGACCCAGGGGACTGGTGGGTATGCTTTCCTCTTGGCCTCATTAGTGTACAGATACAGCAGCAATGACAGAAAAGAGACTTTAAGTGTGTTAGCTTGTCTAGTCAGGCACACCAATGGACAGCTTATGGGACTACTCCCCTGAGACATTTTAGAAAATGAATGAGTTATCATACAAAAAAAATTGATCCCCAATTAGCAACACTTGCTACTCGGTTACTGTCCATCATCGGGTTTCTGGATTTAATTTTTAGAGAGAATATTAGCTACTTGTGTCATTAGACTCAGCTTGGTGATATGGAAAGAATACTGGACTGAGAATCAAAAGACTGGAGTTTGAACCCCCAGTTCTGACATTATATGCATAATCATAAAGTAAGTAAGTCGTTTATCTATCTGTACGTTATTTCCCTCATCTGTAAAGAGAAAGGCAACTAGGTGGCACCATAATGCATAGAGTGCTGGGCCTGGAGGTAGGAAGACACCTTCTTCATGTGCTCAAATCTGTCCTCAGACACTTACTAGCTGAATGACCCTGGATGAGTTACAGTTATTTCACCTTTGCCTCAGTTTCCTAATTTTCCTCATCTGTAAAATGAACTAGAGGAGGAAAAGGCAAACTACTCCGGTATCTTTGCAAAGAATACCCCAAGTGAGGTCATGAAGAGTCAGATACAACTGAAAAATGACTGAATGAGAACAGCAAAGAGAGGAGTTTGGGATAAAGATTTTAACCCTACAGCTTTGATCCTGTGGTTCAAATTCGGCCTCTGCCATTTGCTGTTTCTGTGACCTTGGGTGAATCTCTTATTCTCTCTGTTCCTTAGTCTTTCTACCTCTCAAATAAGGGGTTGAACTAGATGGTGTCTAAAATCCCTTCCTGCCCTACATTTGATCTCTGATTCCAAATGAGGACCAGATTGTGCACGGAAAGCTGGCCTTAAAGATCAGGAAAACTTGGTGAGGTGAGGTGGTACCCACATCCTAGAGGCTGAAGCCAATAGATTGCTTGAGTGTTGGGATCCTGAGCAATGGTCGGGGATAAAATGGATCGAGTGTCTATACTCATTCTGGCATCAATATGGTGAACCCTTGGGAGCAGAAGGGCAAACATAAGAGTTGAAAACTAGTTCAGGTCAGAAAAAGAGCAGGTCAAAACTTTGGTGCTAATCCACGGTGGAATCAGGCCACTGGGTGATTGCTAGACTTCCAGTTTAGTTTCAAAAAAATATGTATATCAAAATGAATTGGGCTCTGGGGCAGCTAGGTGAGGCAGTGGGTAGCACACCAGCCCCAGAGTCAGGAGGCCTGAGTTCAAATCAGGCTTCAGACATTTGCTAGCTGTGTGTCCCTGGGCAAATCACTTAATCCTAACTGCCTCCCTTCCTTGAAAAAAAAAACGACTTGCCTTCAAGAACTTCCTCTGATACATGCAAACTATGAGACCCTAGGTAAATTATTTAACTGTTCAATGAACCAGGAAACTCTTAAGGCTCTAAACAATCCATCTGCATTGGTAGAAGGAGCTCCCTTATTGGGTCTTTCCTATACTAATGAACCCTCAAGTCTGGTTTAACAACGAACAAATAAACAAACAAACAAAATCTGATTCGCTGGTTTCTTGAGCAGGAAATCTGAGGATGAGGATGCCAGCCTAGGATTCAGAGAGACTGTAGAGTCTGGTTTCCATCAACTTCATGCTGAGTCTCTGCACCCCATTGTCAGGGGTATTAAGATGATTGCGGACAAGACTCAGGAACTGCTGAAAAGAGATAGGAGGCAGCTGATCCCACAGAGGAATCATGGGACTCCACAGGGTGAAGAAAGTTTGTCAGCAGTCTTAAAAAGAGGAAAGCAGTGAAGGGGGAAATTGGAATGTTAGGGGATAGAATGGAAAATTAGGCACAGATAATGGCATAAATAGGGGGAGTATTTAAAGTATACTCAGAACCATTCAGAAAGAGCTCTAAACCCTCCCCTCTCCTAGTTGATGGTGGCAGCAATGGGCGGCAGATTTCTCCAGCACATCCAGTTCAGTGAAGTGAGCAGTGAGACACCATGGGGATCTGCCCATGAGCAAATGCAGAACATGGGGACCACCACTGTCCGACAATTAGAGCATGTGCTCATTCCAGAGGAGGAGTGTGCCTGGGAGGCTGTTGGCTGATGGCTCTTTCATGGAAGCTAGAGAGAGTACAGCTTCCTGAGACCTTAAAAGAGACAGAGCAGGAGAAAAAAAAAAGACAGATGGCCAGATGGAGCAGGGGCAAACACAGATTACAGAGCAGTAGCAACAGAGGAAAGAATCAGAGCATGGGGGAATGGGAAGCCAAAGACTGGGGTATATGGTCATGTCTAGCATGGAAAGGAATATGGATTCAGTCTTCATATATGGGCCCTTAGGATCCAAGATAGAGCTGCAAGGGTGTGTTGTTAAGTAAAATTGTCTCATTAGCATGGCTTTTGTTTCTTTTGAGTGGAAGTACTTTCAGCTGTTAAGTGCTAAGCCCCAGGCCCAGGGCCCTGTCAGGTGTGAAACCTGTGTGGGAGTGGATTGGTGACTTAGGAGGGGCCAGCTGGGGAACCAATGGTCTCTGGTCATTGAGGCGGGGCTTGAGGCCGGAAGCTCGGCTGCCGGGAAACAACTTCAGCGGCGGCGGCGGCGGCAGCGGAAGGTGTGGAGGCCAGAAGCTGCGGAGGCCAGAAGCTGCGGAGGCAGGAGGCTGCGGACTTCGGCGGCGGCGGCGGCGGCGGCGGAAGGTGTGGAAGCCAGAAGCTGCGGAAGCGGGGCTTACCCGAGTGCGAGCAGGAACGTGAGGCCAGTGAACATGATTTGGCTAAATACTCTCTTGCTTTCCTTTGGCCTCCTAGTTGCCCTTGTGAAATGGACTTTCTGGGCCTGGAGTCTTTTTGTCAAGATGTTGGAATGGGGAGGCTGGTTCAAGTTTTTACTGCAGTGGGGCCTAAATAAATTTCTTGTTGTTTTCTCCTTAGAGAATCTCTCATACCTT
>CM053622.1:800905601-800983335 GCA_028646595.1 Phalanger gymnotis | reverse complement strand
AAGGTATGAGAGATTCTCTAAGGAGAAAACAACAAGAAATTTATTTAGGCCCCACTGCAGTAAAAACTTGAACCAGCCTCCCCATTCCAACATCTTGACAAAAAGACTCCAGGCCCAGAAAGTCCATTTCACAAGGGCAACTAGGAGGCCAAAGGAAAGCAAGAGAGTATTTAGCCAAATCATGTTCACTGGCCTCACGTTCCTGCTCGCACTCGGGTAAGCCCCGCTTCCGCAGCTTCTGGCTTCCACACCTTCCGCCGCCGCCGCCGCCGCCGAAGTCCGCAGCCTCCTGCCTCCGCAGCTTCTGGCCTCCGCAGCTTCTGGCCTCCACACCTTCCGCTGCCGCCGCCGCCGCCGCTGAAGTTGTTTCCCGGCAGCCGAGCTTCCGGCCTCAAGCCCCGCCTCAATGACCAGAGACCATTGGTTCCCCAGCTGGCCCCTCCTAAGTCACCAATCCACTCCCACACAGGTTTCACACCTGACAGGGCCCTGGGCCTGGGACTTAGCACTTAACAGCTGAAAGTACTTCCACTCAAAAGAAACAAAAGCCATGCTAATGAGACAATTTTGCTTAACAACACACTTGCCAGACTATCTGACTTGGAATTTCTCAAATTCAACATTTTACTCACCATTCCTGGCCCTTGTAAAAACAATCTCAGGAGCCAAGATGGCAGCAAGAAGTCTGGAAGTTGTCTTAACTATCCCTAGTTTCCTTTGGAAACAAGACGAAATCAAGCCTCTAAAAAGATTATGGAATGACAGAACCCACAAAAATATGAAGTGAAACAATTTTCTAGCTTTAGATAACTAGAAGGACTTTAGGAAAGGTGTGTCTCACTTGAGTAAAAGGGGAATTCCGTCCCGTGCAGACAGTATCTAGGTAATCCAGCAGAATACTCTTAGCCACAGAGAAGATCAGCAAGCAAGACCACTTGTCCTGGCTTAGTATGCCATTGGCATAGCAGGCCAGCTGAAAGGCCTCCAGTGACCAAAAAGCCTTCTTGGAAGATCAGAAATGATCTTAAAAATCAAATAAGAGAGGCAGAAGAAAAATTGGGAAAGGAAATGAAAGTTATGCAAGGGAAAGTCAACAGCTTGGAAACTGACCGAAGAAAACAAATCCTTAAAAAATACAATTGGTCAAGTGGAAAAAAAATACACTGAAAAAAACCTAACTCTTTAAAAAGTAGAATTGGCCAAATGGAAAAGGAAATGCAAAAGGTAATTGAAGAAAATTATTCCTTAAACATTAAAATTAAGCAAGTGGAAGCTAATGACTATAAAACTTGAAGAATCAGTCAAACAAAATCAAAAGAATTTAAAAAATGGGGGAAAATGTAAAATATTTCATGGAAAAATGACTGTCCTGGAAAATAGGACCAAGAGAGATAATTTGGACATGGAATGAAAGCCATGAATAAAAAAAAAATAAAGAGCCTGGAGAGCATCTTTCAATAAATCATCAAGGAAAAGTGCCCTGAGGTCTTAGAGCCAGAGGGCAAAATAGTCACTGAAAAATGTGCCAATCACCTTTTGAAAGACATTCTAAAATGAAAATTCCAAGGGATATTGTAGCCAAATTCCAGAATTATCAGGTCAAAGAGAAAATACTATAAGCAGCCAGAAAGAAACAATTTAGATATCATGGAACCACAGTTAGGATTACCCAGGACTTAGCAGCTTCTACACTGGAGGATCTGAGAGTTTGGAATATGTATCCCAGAAGGCACAAGAGCCTGGATTGCAACCAAAAATCAACTATCCAGCAAATTGAGCATCATCGTTCAGGGGGAAAAGAATATTCGATGTAATAGGGGACTTTCAAATTTTCCTGATGAAAACACCACAGCAAAACAGAAAATTTGATCTTTAAGTACAAGACTCAAGAGAAAAAATTTAAAAAGGTAAAAAGGAAAGAAAAAATGCTATTAAATAAGGCTAAACCATCCACATCTCTACCTATGAAGATGATACTTGTAACTCTTGAGAACTCTATCTCTGTTAGGACAGTTAGTAAGAATATACAAACAGGTGTGTTCATAAGTTGACTTTGATGCGATGATATAAATTAGAGATGAAAAAAAGATTATCCTAGGAGAAGATGAAATGAGGAAGCAGAATAGAGTATTTTACATTACCTGAAGTGGTGCAAAAGATATATTACAGTACATAGAAAGAAGGGAGAGGTGAGCATCGTTTGAACCTTACTTTCATCTGAGTTGGCTGAAAGAGGGAATAACATGCACACTCAGTTGCGTATAAAAATTTATCTTACCCTACAGGAAAGTAGGAGGGGAAAGGACGAAGGAAAAAGAGAAGGAGGAGTGACTGATAGAAGAGAGGGCAGAAGTAGGAGGGGAAAAGGGAAAGAAAAGAGAAGGGGGGAGATAGAAGAGAGGGCAGATTGAGGGAAGCAGTGGTCAGAAGGAAAACACTGGTGAGGAGGGAGAAGGAGAAAGGAAATAGAATAATATAAATGGGAAAAATAGGATGGAGGGAAATACAGAATTAATAATCATAACTATGAGTGTGAATGGGATGAAATTTCCCATAAAATGGAAGCAGATAGGAAAGTGGATTAAAAATCAGAATCCTACAATATTTTGTTTACAAGGAACACATTTGAGGCAGAGAGATAAACAGAGACTAAAGGAAAAAGTCTGGAGCAGAATATATTATGCTTCAGCTGAAGTAAAAAAAAAAAGCATAGGGTAGCAAACCTGATCTCAGTCAAAGCTAAAACAAAAAATAGACCTAATTAAAAGAGTTAATGAAGGAAATGGCATTTTTCTAAAAGGTGCCGTGGGCAATGAAGTGATATCAATACTAAACCTGTATGCACATAATGCTATGGTATCCAAATTCTTGTAGAAGTTAAGTGAGTTACTGGAAAAAAAATAGATAGCAAAACTACACTAGTGCAATACATCAACCTTTCCCTCTCAGCACTAGATAAATCTAACCACAAAATAATCAAGAAAGCAGTTAAGGAGGTGAATAGAATTTTGGAAAAGTTAGATATGACAGACCTTTGGAGACAACTGAATGGGGGCAGAAAGGAATATACCTTTTTCTCAGTGGTACATGGCACCTACACAAAAAAAAAAATGATCGTGTATTAGCACATAAAAACTTCACAATCCAATGCAGAAAGGCAGAAATATTAAATACATTCTTTTCAGATCATGATGCCATCAAAATTATGTGTAATATAGGGCCTTGGAAAGATAAACTAAAAATTAATTGCAAAATAAATAATCTAATCCTAAAGAATAAGTTGGTCAAAGGACAAATCATAGAAACAATCAATAATTTCATCAATGAGAACAATAATGATATAACATACCAAAATTTATGGGATGTAGCCAAAACAGTTCTTAGGGGAAATTTCATATCTTTAATTGCTCACATGAATAAAATAAAGATCAGATCAATGAATTGGAGCTGCAACTAAAGCATCTATGAAATCTGAATGTAGATCAAAGAATTCTATTTTAATTTTTCTCTTTTTCTTTCCTGTGGTTTTCCCCTTTTGTTCTGATTTTTTCATCACAACACTACAAATGTGGAAATATGTTTAGCATGATTGTATTAAATGCTCTATTTTTCTATCCATCTATCCATCCATCCATCCATCCTTCTATCCATCTATCCATTCATCTATCTATCTATCTATCTATCTATCTATCTATCTATCTATCTATCTATCTATCTATCTGTCTGTCTATCTATCTACATATCTGTCTGTCTATTTTATGCATCCATTCTTGTGTGTGTGTGTGTGTGTGTGTGTGTGTGTCTGTATTTATAAGTAATGTCTGAACCTGTTCTATCTACATTAAACTAGGAATCAATAACCCCCTTATCAATAGACCATGATCATACACGGCTGTTTCTTTTCTTGACAAAGCAGAAGTATCTCTGAGCTGTGTTTTATGCACAATGTTTTAGTGGGTTTTTTTGCATTATTAGCACAGATGAGTTGATTACAGCATTCATTTTTTTTCTTTCCATTGAGCAAACACTTAATCACATTTGTTTTAATCCGTTGATTTAAATTGGAGACGGCTGCCCTCCAATAAGTCTCATTTTCAGATTGAAAAAATCATTTTAAAAGTTATTTATCTTAATGTCAATTAACTCTTTTGCTAATTGTTCATAGCTAATTGACTGCACTGATAGGCACTGGAGTTTTATGAGTTTTATAGCTTATATTAGATTTGGAAAAATACTGACAAAAAAGAAGAGAATGAAGGGGAATGCATATTCTCATTCATCTGAACCCTACTTACCAGACTAGGTTAAGTGGCATACGTGCTCTCCTGCAGATGTATTATTTGACCACAGCTGCTCCCTAAGATCATCTGCCAAGTCCCAGAGAGGATGAAATCTAAATTGGTAGAAGAACCACATAACAGCACTGATAGGATCACAAGCCCTTAAAGCTTTAAAGTTATAACAGAATCTATGGAGGAGGAATGGAAGAGTAGTTAGAAAATTGGCCTTAGTGTGATGAAGACATGATCTCTGGTCCTGCCTCCTCTATCATGCCTGGGTGACACTGGGCAAATCTTTTAATATCTAATTGCCCAAAGGGGAGCTCTCTAAGATACTAAGGTGAATTACTGTTGATGCTCTATGTTGGTAGAGTCAATTTCCTCATTGGGAGTTCCCTATTCCAATAAAATAATATGGAAATGATGATGATGATGATGATGATGATGATGATGATGATGATGGTGTTGGTGGTGGTGGTGGTGGTAGTCGTGGTGGTGTTAGTAGTGGTAATGATGGTAATGATGATGATACCATTCATAAACCATGATATGGTTTGGAAAAAAAAAACTACAAATATTATCTCATTTGAACATTACAACAACCCTGGGGAATAGGTACTATTATTATTACTATTTTAAAGATGAGGAAACTGAGGCACAGGGAGTTTCAGTGACTTCCCTAGAGTCACATAGCTAGTAAGTGTCTGAGGCTGTATTTGAACTGAGGTCTTCCTGACTCCAAGTCCAGTGTTTTATCCACTGTCTCACCTAACTGTTTCAGACATGTATGGTCTGGACAAAAGCAAGTTTCTTAGGATTAAAGATTTTGAGCTATAATAGACCTCTGGGGTATTTTATTCTAACCTTTTCATTTTACAAAAACAAAAGGGGAAAAGTAGAATGGATAAATAATTCTCCAAAGGTCACACAAGGCATAATTAGCAGAGCCAGGATATGAATGCAGATTATCTGATTCTGAATGCAATGTTCTTTATACTATAATGGCTTGACAATAGAACATTCAATATCTTAAAGGCATTTATTAAGACCCTTACTAGGGGCACTTGGGAAGATGCAAAAATGGCTAGGACTCTGGCCTACTGGCCTCAAGTTGCTTCCACTCTAGTAGATGAGATAAGGCAAATGCAGGTACTTGTAATCCAAAGTAAAAAGCAATATAGGCCACTAGAGAAATATGAGCAAAGTGTGGTGGAAGCTCAAAGGAGAGAAAAATCTCTCTTCCTAATAGGGAGTAGAGGGGAAGGGCTTCATGGAGAGGTGGAATTGGGATGGGTCCTTGAAAGAAGAGAAGGATTTAAATGGAAGGAGAGAGATGTGGTATCTCCTGTACTTGAAATGAATCACATGAGATACAACTGAGGAATTGGAACATAGGAACTTTGTAAAATGTTAAATAGCCTGGATTAGCTAAGGTGAAATGGATGCTTTTTCAGTCCGTCCAGCTACACACCTAGAACTGAACTCTGCCAGAGTCTAGAACATAGTATTCCTATTTTCATTTTCTCATAGTGGACCAAAGCTGTGTCCCTAAATTCAACAGAGAATGGATGATGGTGTTAAATTAGCAGAGTGCTTCCTTTTGAAAGAATGATCCTCAGGAGGCTACTTCAGAGGGCAATAATGAACATGGCATTTGTAGCTGCAATGCTCTGCTAACCCATTGATTGCAGTAGGGCTGGTGAGCATGATATAAAGTGCAAGGTTGCACATTGCCCCCCGCCATTACAATTTAGATCTTGCCAGCATTTGCAAATTAAAAGCAATCCCCTGACCTGCTCAGACTAAGCTGTGCAGTCAGTGCCATGTGTCTTGGAAATCTGCCAAGCTTCATGAGTTCCCATAAAAACATCTGATTTAGTCTAGAAGACCCCTCTGAGATGAGAAAATTCAGTTAGCCACCCCCTTACTCACTTTTCCCATTGTCCAGCCAAATCTGTACATAAAACATGATATTTAAAAAGGGCATTGGTTTGCTGGAGAGTGACTGTAGGAGAACAATCATGAGGTTCAAGGACCATATGAGAACTGTTTGAAGGGACTAGGGATTCTTATCATGAAGAAGAGAATGCTTAAATGAAATATACTAGCTGTTTTCAAGAATTTAATGGCTGAGAGTTGTTTATTTTCTCCCTAAAGTACAAACATAGTAGGAGCTGTAAGATATTATGAGGGAAATTAAGGCTTAATGTAAAAAGAAGAAAAAAAAGATGATGATGATGGTGACAATGACAATAAGAACAAAAACAAAAATAGCTTCCTTGAAATTAGAGCTATCTCCAAGGAGAATGGGATATCTTAGGAAAGAATAGATTTCCCTACATTGGAGATCTTCAAGTGAAGGCTGGATACTCACTAGGTATATATGTTGAAGAAGGAATTCTTGTTTAAGCGTTGGCAACATGGTGCCAGTGAATGTACAGGGGACATGGAATCACTGGACTGGAGTCTAAATCCTAACCTTACCACTTATGTTCTTGAGTAAGAAATTTAAACCTCTCTATACTCCATCTGGAAATTGACGGGATTGGACTAGAGGGCCTTCCAAGGCCCTTTCAGCTCTAGAGCTATTTAAACTATCATTCTGTGGGAGTATGGCTTGAGTTAGTCCTCTGAGGCTCCTTCAAGCTCTGAAATTCCTTGAATCTGTAAGCCTAAATATATTTAGCTCATGCTTTTTGCAATTTTGTTGGTGGGGTTGCTGGTTGTTGGGTCTGCCTCAGGGAAGCCTTACTTTTGTCATAGGGCCTCAGTCTGTAATTTCATTCATAAGAGTATCCTCCACATCAGTATAGATCACAACCTCTCTATGTCTTAGAGCACCATGACATGACTTCAAAGGGCTGTGATTTGATCACAATTTTGAAAGAGGGAAGATAGGTCATATTCAGCCCTCCAAAGGAGAGCACATTAAGAGACTTGTCTCCAATACAACCATATCTACCCTTCAACCAATATAGTCCAATATGCTTCCATTCTACTAACTTCTCCTATTGTGCAAATTTCTAATCTTCTCCTTTCTTAGCCAAGTAGCCCTCCCCAGAGGGAGTTATAATGTAACCAGAACTTGGGTATTCTCCCAAACAAAATTGCAGCCCATGGGAAACCCCTACCAAATACCAAATACAAATATTACACCCTAAAGTGGGGATGGGGGGAGGAACTAGTAGGAATATGTATATGTATATAAATATGTGTGTGTGTATATATACATACATATACACACATACACATATACATGCATATATATTTTTGTGTAAATGTATACACACATACATACACATTCACACATATGTGTATATATGTGTATGTGTGTGTATATACACATACATACACACATGTTTATATATATGTATATATATGTATATATACATACATACATATTTATTTATTTATTTAAGTCTTGGAACCAGTGCCTTAGAGGAAGGTCTTCAAGGATGAAAAAATCTTCACTGAGAAGACAAGTTGCTGATGAGTCAAATGAGTCTAACTGTTCTTTGGACAATAATCAGAGCTTGTGTTCCATTAGAAAACTCTTGGAAAACCCAAGGTCATCTCCACACACCATGCTGATGCCAAGAATGAGGACGTATTTTGTACTTCAGATCTTTAATACATTTCACAAGTTTTTGGAAGTCTCCTCGAGGCCACAGGAAATAGCATAAACATGGATTGCACACTAGTCCCACTTGTCCCACTCAAAAGAAGTTGGTGAAATAGAAGACTTTGAATAGCCTAATGAGCCTCGTGTTGACATCTGAAGAGAATTTCTACTTCCTTTTTTATAGTGGTGTGGATAGAGGGCTCCCAATTTAAAGGAGGGAGGGAAGCAGAGTAGGGATGTGATTAAAGTCTTCTTTTTTCCTTCCTTCATTAAAAATGACAACTCTCATTTATTTTGAAGAGAATGGGAACTGTCTTGATGTTTTTCTATCCTGACACCTCAAGATTTTTCTCTTGCTAAGAACTTGAAAAATATGTAAATGCTTGACATGAAACAGATCACACTTCTTTAAAAAATGGGTTTGTTCAGATAAAGACTGATTTTTTTAAAGTAGTTGATTGTTTTTGCTCAGAGACCTTCATTACTTTTTCCCCTTAAATGAGCATCTGCTAGAGTGAAATCTCAACTGAGACAGTTTGTAGGTAGAAGTGGCTTATTACAACAAATTACCTTTTCCACCGAGCACTTTCTCAATATGAGCTCTTGAATAGAAGCCCACCTCGCCCTGATGTTAACAGGGCCTCCTAGCACCTTGCATCCCAAAGAAGAAGGAAAGAAGGCACTTTAGATATTTAAATGGCCCATTATGTATTTCCTTCATACTCCCTTGAGGATGCATGTGTGTCCTCTCTTTCCTCAAATGAGTTAAGAGTTTGCAAAGCAGAGTTCAGAGGAAGAGCACAAAGAAAAGAAAACCTATTGGAATGAGTGACTAAGATAGGAAGTTACACTGGCCTCTCTCCATAAAACACAGAGGTTGCTTTGAGTTTGTCAGGAATGCATTACCCTCCAGGACTTTGTTTGTGAAGTGTTTTATAATCTGCTTTACTTCTGCTCTTGACACTTCCATCAAAAATTTAATAGAAATGGAGACTGAAGACAAATGACATCCATCCACCCTCCCAGGGAATAGATCAAATAGCATTTATTAAGCCCCTATTGTAGGCCATACTGTGCTAAATTCTAGCAATACAAAGACAAGGTTACCTGCAGTGATTATGTTTACACAGGATCTAAGAATCTGGATGAACATTTAACCATCCAGCTGTTTCTTCCACATAACTCCTAGTGTTTTTGAAATCCTCAGATATTTGTCATATAATAGTTTAAGAATCCCCATGATGAATGACTTAAAAATATTTGGGCATAGAAAAGTGTTACTGGTACCTTCCCCCCATAGATTATTTCCAATTTATCCCTTATGTGCTTATACGTATATGAATATATATATATATATATACACATATATATATGCGTGTGTGTGGATATATGTGCATGTGTGTACATATGTATGTATAACATATATGTGTGTTATGTATGTCCCCACACACATACACCTTGTTTTCACCTATTTGTTTCTGTGTTGTGTCCCCCACTAGTCTGTGAGATCCCTGAGAACAGACTACTTTTTTGCTTTTCTTTGTATCACTATGTTTTACATAGTTCTTGGCACATGGTAGGCATTTAGCAAATTTTTTTTCAATTGATTGAGTAGAGTCGAGGACTAGAGCTCTAACTGCAATGAATGTTTCAGAAGGTTCTGCCTTATATCTCTTATAAATTTTCCATGTTTTCCTTTCCAGTTTCCATGGGTTTAATTGCCACCTCTTTTCAGATACTCTCAGGAATATATGCATACCCCAAAATCTCCTCTAAGCTTTAGTTCTGAATCACTGTCTATTCAAAAATTCAAACTGGACATTCCAAAGACATTTTATGCTCAACATATCTAAAGCATACCTCCCCATAAACTCTATCATGTTCCGAATGCTCTTATTTCTGATGAATGTACCACTATCTTTCCAGTGTCTTGACTTAAAAATCTCACCATTATCCTTAATCCTTCACTCTTCCTTACCCTTCATACCAAACCATTTGCCAAATCTTGCTTTTGTTTCTTCATACCATGTGTTACATCTTGATCCTTCTCTTCACTCACATAGCTACTGCCTTAGTTAAAACCCTCATCACCTCTTGCCTCAATAGTTCCAACATCGATCTTGTTATTTCAATTTCCTCACCACTCTAGTCCATCTTACACAACACTGCTAATGCAATTTTACATAAGCACAGATTGCACAATGTTATTCCTCTATTCAACAAAATCCAGCAGTGTCTTTCTGTTGCTAAGATACTATATAAACTCTTCTGTTTAGTTTTTTAAATTCTTCACAATCTGACTCAAGTCTATCTTTTCAGGCTGATAAGACATTATTCCTGTAGCACTCCTTGGTCCAGCCAAACTGGTGTTCTCTCTGTTCCTCACATATGATGCTCTTCTAGCATCTACCCCCATTCTTTTATAGTGGTTATATTCCATTCCTGAAATTCACTCCCTCCTTATCTTTGCCTCATAGAGTCTTTCTCTTATTTTAAGATGCAACTTAGATACCATATTCATTATGTATCCTTCCCTCCATATCTCCCCAACTGGTAGTGTCCTCTCTCCAAATATACTTCATATATATTTATATTTGTGTGTTTTACATATTGATATATTAAATATATGGCATATATATACACACTTACATGTGTGTGTATACATATACCTAGAATATCTGTTTATCTATTGATCTATCTATCTATCTATCTATCTATCTATCTATCTATCTATCAATATTCCCCTATTAGAAAGTAAAATCATTACAAGTAGGGATTACATTCTTCATATTTTCATCTAGCACACAGTAGGCATTTAAAAATATGTGTGGGTTGATTGAGTAAAATGTGAGTTTAGTTTTATTCATAGAACAGCTTGGTTGATGAGTTTCCTTATTGAGCAATATGCTTTGACACAAATTGGTTTTTAGGCTGTCTGAATAAGAGGTAGTTACTGGGAATTTGCCACCTTTTCTATGTTGTCTTTTCTGATACAATGCTCTTGTTTTTAGTAGTGGGTAAACAACTTTGGAAAGAAGAAGAGGATGAATACATTACTACAAAAGTATGCAGTGACCCAAAGCTTTTGTTATTCCTAAAGTGGCGGGAGATGAGGAGGCTCAAAGTTAGGGTAAGAGTTTAGCTATTAACTAAATGAGCAGTATCGTTTTCACCTTGATTTAATTTGAACAAAATTTGAAGCAGAATTAGCTTCATATAATGGATAAAGAGCCATCTTCAGAGTCAGAAAGAACAAAGTTCAAGTCTAGAGTCTTGCTTTAAGTTTGTGACCTTGGAGGAGTCATTTAAGGTCTCAGTACCCCCCCCCCCCCAGGAAGCTCTCTAGATGGAAAGTTCCCTAGAAGTCACAGACCTGTGTTGGAAGAAATAGTTTCCTCACTGGAAGTTCCCTCCACCAATTAAATCAGTTCATGGACAATATATGCAATGCTACCTTGTATAATAAATAAACAAATAATATCATATTGACTTAATAAGTTATAGCATTTCAGAGTTGGAAGGGATTTTTGAGGCCATGGAGTACAACCTGAGCCAGAGTAACAATCCCCTGTACAATGTACCCACTAAGTCATCATCCAACCTTGATTTGAAGACCTGCACTGAGGGCCAACACATGGCCTCTCCAGGCTGTCCATTCCACTTCTGAATGGCTCTAAATTTCGGGGTATTTTTTTCCTTATCTTAAGCCTAAATTTACATCTTTGCTCTTATTTCTATCTCCTGGAACTGAGGACGAGTCTAATCTAAGTTATAGCCCTTTAAACACTTGGAAGACAGTCAACATGCCCCCCCCCACCCCACAAGTCTTGCCTTTTCTTGTCTCCTAATAGGTTTATTACAAGTTTTCAAATGTATTTAGATGCCATTATAATTAATGAAATATAAATTAATTTTAAATGTATTCTTATGAATTAAGTTATGGTAAATTTTGTCATCACATATCATCCAACCGGTCAATAAGTATTTATTAAATGTTTACTGTGCATCAGTCACTGTGCAAGGTGCTGGATAAAGAAATATAAAGAATGAAACAATCTCTATTCTCAAAGAGCTTAGTTTCTCAACCAGTGGATAGGAAAAATACCAATGAAGGAAGCTAGGTGATATAGTAGTTAGAATGAGGGATTTGAAATCAAGAAGACTTGAGTTTGAAGCCTGCCTCAATCTAATACTAAGCTCTGTGACTCTGGGCAAGTCCCTTGACCTGTCTCATCTTCAGTTTCTTCATCTTTAAAATGTGGATGATAAACTCCCAGGTTTGTTGTTTGTCACAAATAAGATAATATATGTAAAATTATATTTCAACCCTGAAGATGTATATACTACATGCAATGCATATATACATGCCTATGCCCATGTATATATGCACATATACACATATATGCCCATGCACAAAGATTCATATGCATATATAATATATTACACATATGCATTTACAATACAGAAATATATTAATTTATATTATATAATATATAAATATATCATATTATACTATTAATATTACCCCACTGCCCTCAGTCCTGCCCTCCTTCTTACTATGGTATGGCTTAGTGGATAGAGTACTAGGCTAGGAGTCAGGAAGATTTGGCATCATACCCTATTTCTGATATTAGTATTAGTTGTTTGACCCGGTGTAACTTGTAGACTATAGAAGAAGAGCTTAAGGGGAATTAATAGGTCCTGTAGATGACACCCCCTCCACATTTTTTTTCATTCACAAACACCCAAGACTTGGAGTGGTTAAGTGGTTTGCCCAAGCTTATGTAATATGTAATTTGTGGAATCAAGACTTTGACCAAGGTCCTTAGACTCCAAAATCAATGTTCTTTCTACTGCACCATTCTGTCACTGTCACTGTGACTCAATTTCCTCATCTATAAAACAAGCATAATGATGTCAGCTTCAATGGGTTGCTATGTGGCTTAATGAAGGACAAGAACTTTGACTGTGATGGTAGGAAAAGAGGGCAAACATAATTGGTTATATTGTTATGCTCCTCCCCATTTTGTCATTGCATCATTTTCAGGTGTGTCTGATGCTCTGTGACCCCATCTGGAGTTTTCTTGGCAGAGATACTGGAGTGATTTATCGTTTCCTTCTCCATCTCATTTTACAAATGCAAACAGGGTTAAGTGACTCCCTCAGTGTCATACAGTAAGTATCTGAAGCCATATTTGAACTCAGGATGATGTGTCTTCCTGATTCCAGGCCAACAACTCTATCTACTGCACCACCTAACTCCATGCATGGCATGAGAGATGCTGTGTGCCTGCATCAAAGAAGGCACTATGGTCTAGGAACAAAGCAGAATAGCAGTAGCTCAAAAGAAATGTGAAACATACAAATTGAAAACCTCTCCCCTCTAAATGTTCTTATGGACTAATTCTGCCTGACCTGTGGTAGAACATTCCAAGTTCGTATTGCTCCGATCAGTCACAGGTGGACATACTGTACCTTGATTCTAGCATAGTGGCACCATTTTGGTTCTCTTCAAGAATGAAGGATAATAATCATGTGCCTCAATTCAAACTATATATGGAAAGAATTTTGTAATTTTTTATATGATATATACATTTAATGATTATTTTATCGTGATTCTGTAGAAAGTCTTTTTTAACATTAAAAAGAGATTTTCTTACTGAAGACATTGGAAAACAACTGATGTAAGTAAGAAAAGCATCTATATATTAAGTAGAAAATAGAACCTAGGACCCAGTAGCAAATGTGCTCACTGAAATATCCATTTGCGTTCGGTTTCCTGGGGTGAAGAGGAACCTGGGATATAAAGAATCTTCAATAGTGAATCAGGTTCCCCAAGAGATATAGACAGAACTGATTGTGAAAAGAATTTAGCAAAATATTTTTAAACAAGTAAAATATTGGGATAATTGAGGAGAAAAATGTCAGCCCTCCAGAAGAAAATAGAATCATAAGAATTAAGTGCAGTGATATACAAAGAACTCTTCACGCCAGACACACTTTATTGGTTTTTTCACAAAAGCATTAAAAAACCCAATGATTAGACACAGTTGATGCCATATATTTAGATGCATAAAATATCTGATGGTGTCTCACAGGATTTTTACTGGCAGAATTAATCCAAATTGGCTGGGGTTGGAACATTGTCATATAGAAGGCGGTTGGCTTCCTGCCTGTAAACGGAAGACTGTAATAAATGCCAGAGTGAGAGAGGAAGGGGAAAGGAGAGGAAAGAAAGGAGACATTTGCAACAATCACTTGTGTGATTTCATATTTGTATTAAAATTCTGACAACCAATAGCCAGCCCACATATTCCATTGATTTCCAAACACTAAATAGAAATCAAAGAAAGCCATCCCCATGGACTTGGTTGAGTGGATACCCTATAAAATTTATGAGAGGATATGGAGAAGAATCATTCATTTCTTTATTCACTCAAGCATTCAATGGTCATCTATTAATCTAATCTAATTCTAAGAGCTGTGCCAGATGATAGAGATAGAAAGACAAAAGCAAAACAACCCCATGCCCTCAGGAAGCTTACATTCTACTTTGGAGAAGTATCAGATAAGTCAATTCAAAATTTATACAATGAATATAAAAAGTAATTTTCCCTAAGGAAGGATCAAAAAACTTATGTAGGAGATAGCCCTTTACTCCAGCACAGAAAGGAGCTAGATATTCCCAGAAGCAAGATAAAAGAAGGAAATGTGTCCAAAGTATTGTAACACCTTGTGCAAAGAACCAGAAGTTGTAGATAGAATAAGCATGGATAGAAAGGTTGTGTTCCATGTCACTGGAGGGAGATTTCACATGAGTGAGATCAGAGAACTACTGAAGTCTTAATGATCTGAGTGACTATTGGACTGTCATGGTAACTACATATCATAATAGTGGCTGAAATTACATAGTACTTTTAGGCTGACCAAACCCTTTATTTATATTTTAACTTTTAAGACTCACAACAACCCTATGAGGGAGGTATTATATGTATCCTTACACCAACTACAGATAGGAAAACTGAAGTCCAAAAAAGTAGCTTGCTCATGGTCACACAGCTGGTAAAATGGTTTAAAAGATCTAATCTGAACTCAGGTTTTCCCCTGACTATAAGCTCAGCACTCTTGATTCTACTGTAGTCTCTTTGAATATTCATTACTGATACTAACACAGAAATAAAAATAAAGCTGGGTTCCAAGTAAAGTCACTATGGGTCTGTTTCAACAATCTGGTCAGCAGCTGTTGTGGGGGTGAAAGACCAACACAAGCCCAACAACAAGAATGCTGCCAAAGCGCTTCGAAAGCCCAAGTTCTTTTGATCTGCTTTACTAAGGAAAGCAACATTAAGGGGTTCACAGGCTTACTTTAATTCAGCATACAAATATCATTCACTTAGTTCAGGGGAAAAAGCCAGCACCCTGAACTTTAGAGCAAATACAAATTACAAACATTTACAGACAGACCAAATACAATTCATAGTTAGCAACATCTGAGTTCAGCCCAGGAGCTCGTAACAAGGGCTGGCCCAGAGTCATGTGCCACCACTGCTGTGGGTAAAAGTTCCGAAAAAGAGAAAGCCAACCCCTGGTTTTATATCTTTTTCAGGGTCAAGGGTGAGTCACACATGTGGCTCACCCACATGACCTAAAATTGTCACAAAGAGGAGACTTAAACCCACGTGGTCTAAAAGCCTCTGATGTCCCAAACATGTCACTCAAACTCTTGTGTAAACTAGGCCCTCCACTGAGGCAAGGAGGTCACCAAGGACTTCTAATCTAATCAAAGAAACAAAGGCCAAACTCTTCAAGGGCGCTTGATTGAACTGAGTGCTAAGAGACCATTTTGTTTACCAACACAGGGTCCTGATGTCATCTGATGGATACAGTAGTTAGAACATGTGAAATAATAATGATAATAGATATTCACATAGAACTGTAAGATTTATAAGCATAATCTCATTTGATGCTAACAAGAGCGCAGTGAGGAAGATGTTAATATTACCCGAATTTTGTAAATGAGGAAACTGAGATACAGAAGATTTGAGACATGCTCAGGATCTCACACCAACAAGTGTGTAGGGAATGATGAGAATGCAATTCTTTTCTAATGCATTGCCTCCCCCATGGCACCTAGCACATGGTTGGGCGCATGGAATCTACTTAGGAACTATCTGGTTAGTGAATGGGATGGAAATATCCACCAGTCCTTAGAGTCTTAGCTAAGTGCCTAATATTGCAGAATTCATGGTAGACAATGACATGCACTGGATTGAACAATGAGTAGGATGCAGCTTAGAGGGTTGTGGAGTCTGGAAAAAAGGTTGGGATACCAGTTTCATGTATTTTGTGACCCTAAAGAAGTCACATAATTACTCTTAGCCTCAATTTCTTCCCTTTAAAATGGAGATAACAATATCTGAGAAACCTACCTATTTCATTTTCCTCAGAGAGCTATTGTAAATCTCAACTGGGCTCATCAATATAAAACACATGGAAAACCTCAAAGTCATATATGTGTGTGTGTGTGTGTGTCAGAAACATATATTAATAGGTCATATATATTAATAAGTCAGATATATATGTGTATATCAATGTATCTGACCTATTAATATTGGCTGTGACACTTGACCCTCACCTGGGTCATCAAAACAGGAATTAAACATTCCAAAAGGTGCTTACATTCCGTGGAGTTGGGGGTAGGAGAGAGGAGGCAACATATACATAGATTGTTGTTCATCTTTCATTTTCTAAGATGATCAGTGACATCATGGGTGATTTCTTGACTTGTTTGTAAATTGGATTTAAGCAAGCCAGAGCTTCAAAAAGTCATCAGCCTCAAACTCTCTTAGTCATCAAATCCAGTGGCAAGGCAAAAATCAATATGACTGGCGATGGTCCAGTGGGTGATAGAGAGGATGAATTTGGTGTCTTTGATGCCTGACCAAGCTCTGAGTGCTCCACAGTTCTGGTTTCAGCTGCCTTCATGGTTGGTGGAACAAATCATACTCACCCCCTCCCCCAGGCAATGTCTTCACATGCTTGGGGTAGATATTCTCCTAACTCACATAAATAAGTAGATGCTAAGGGCTGACAAAATAAAGTAATTCTGTGATAGAGGGACAGGTAAGAAAGGGAGTATCAGCAGTGGGGGGAGGGACTGGGAAAATTTCTGACAGTAAGTGGCATCTGAGTTGAATCTTGTTATCCAGCTAACTCATCTTCCCTCAGCCTTGTTTAAATTACCATGATAAATGATAGAGACAGGAGCTGGACCTCTGATTATTTGGTCTAAGGAGCAACCAGTGATGGGTTTCATCTACAAGGGCAGGTGAGGGCCTCCTCTGCAATTTATTGTCTTCATTGCCTAGAGCACTGAGAGCATACAATTTAGTTGCCTAGAGAAATAAGAGGCAATTTAGCCATTATGGACCAGAAGCTGGACTTAAATCCAGGTCTTCAGAAGTCTGAGTCTAGCCTATAACCCATAGACCACGTTGCTTCTTGGTAAATGCACATAGGAATAACTGTAGCTTTTGCAAGTCAGGGCTGCTATGAGGCCCAATAAAAAATTCAAATTCATTCTTCAATCTCAACTATGATGACAATGACGATAACGATGTACTGAGACCAAAGTTAGGAAGACTCGTCTTCCAGAGTTCAAATGTGGCCACAGATATTTCTTAGATGTGTGACCTTGGGCAAGTCACTTAACCCATTTTGCCTCAGTTTCCTCATCTGTAACATGAGCTGGAGAGGGAAATGGCAAAACACTCCAATATCTTTGCCAAGAAACTCCCAAATGCGGTTACAAGGAGTCAGACATGACTAAAATGACCAAACAACAACAAAAATTATTATTATCTTTGTCTGAACCCTAGTGGCTGTGAAATGCTGGCTAGCTCTGAACTTCTCTGTACCCCAGGCAACTCTATTAGACTTGGGTATGCAGAACAGATTCTTATTTTTGTTGAAATATGGAGTTTCCACATTGGGGGCTGGCTGTCTATGCAAAAGAAATCACAAATCGAAGAGGAAAAAATGTGCTACAATCCCATGTCTAACCCCACCCACATCTTCTCATGTATACAGGTGTATTCATTTATACATGTATATTCAAAAGCTTATGTTCCCATATTCCTGATCGGATCCTTAAACACATACAAAAGTATATGTTAGGTACCCACAAAGCTCACAAATCACTTTATCACTGTTCCAAATGCTGCTGTACTGATGTTTGTACTCCAGTAGGTGTCAGGCAGATATTATTTGCTCCTTTTCTGGTTTATCCTTAAAACAACACAGTCTCTTATTAGTTTGGGCTCCTAAGAGAGTGAGGAATTCAAAGCCAACTGGAAAAGGGGAAAGGGGAGGGAGAGAGAGAGAGAGAGAGAGGTGTTGAAATTTAAGAGCCATTATCTCAGCAGTGATAGGAGAAAGAATATTAAATTTCCTGAAAGGAATAAATACACTTCAGAAAGGTAGATGTAGACCTTGCCAATAAGTCAGATAACTGGCTTTTATGTAGCTTGGAATTTTTTCAGCATGCTCTTAAGGGGTAGGGTAGCAGGAGACAAGAATGGAAAAGGACTATGCCAAGCATTTAAAACTCAGTCCAATTCATTTATCCTCCATGGGCATAGCCACCAGGGAACCCAAGAACAGGCATGGAAGCTTCTTCCTAGATGCCTTTTGTATGTAGTCTCTGACACCTTCTTAAGGCATTAAGAGGAAGTTGATCCTGTTTGGGGGGTGGGGTGCCACAGCTGGGGGAGGGAGACAAGTGAAGAGAGGGAAAGGAGGGTGGGAGGTGGGAGGCTGGGGAAGAGAATGTGGGGAAACTGGCTCTAACTATGAGCTTATGAACCGCTCTCTAGGATGCCACCAAATGGGGAATGGGTGCTCGTTTGCCTTTTTTTGGTAGTGACAGGAAAACTAAATTAATTTTTTTCCATAAATTTGGATAAAAAGAAACAGACAGAGAAAAGTATTGGTGTCAAAATGGTTGTTATTTTTTTAGTGCTTTATTATCCCATATACATAGCTAGTACCTGAGGCTGCCTAATTCAGTACTTCATTTTTCAAAATGATATGTTGACTGATGCTTAAAATATCACAGACGTTCCTCTCTGGCTTAATTATAATCATTAGGCTCAGATAATGGCTAACGATGGGCTTTTTGTTGTTGTTGGGGCTTTTTTTTCTCCTGAAAATACAGAGAATATGCCAAGTAGGGCCTGTCTTTATTCTGGCATCATTACGTAAGGCAGTGTATAGGAGAATAAAGCAGTGTTCCCTAGTGGTGAGATTATAGAACTCCTTATATTTGTTGCCTTTTCCTGGCTTTTTTTTTTTTTACTACACAGCCTCCACTCCCCCCCCCCATTAAACCCCTGAATCCTGGATAATTCCTCTTGATATTCCACTATTGGCATCTCAAACTCAACCCGTCCCAACTGGACATAACTTCTTTTTTTCAGGGAAAAATATCTTCTTCATAGAACCATAGGTTTAAAGATTAAATACACCTTTGACTCCATCTGTGCCAATCCTTTCATTTGACATTATGGCACTAAAACTCAGGGAGGTTAAGAGGCTTACCCAAGTTCATATAAGTAAATGGGCAGGGGAGGTAGAATTTGAACTCATTTCCTCTGACTGTAAATCCATTGCTCTTTCCAGTAAACTGTGCTATCTTTGATCCAATCTAACAGCCACAGACAATAATCCATTTCAGAATAAATGAGTGAATGAATGAAGTACATTATTAAGGACTATGTGCCAGGGACTGTGTTAAGTGCTAGGGATACAAAATTGGGTCAACTCCTGTCTTCAAATCCATCATATTTTAATGAGGGAGAGAACTTCCATAAGGTCATGGTAACCAGGGAAGAAAGTTCTGGTCTGGGAAACTGCAAGGGTGACAATTATTCAGGGAGTTCGTTGATATATCCTTTCCAGAAACAGCAATAGTATGGATTTGATTACTGTGCCCAAAGTGGGAAAATGGAGGGGCTGGGGGTAATGGAGGTCAGGGACTAACATTTTTGCTTCAATGTTTTTATTTGAATTTCCAGGATTTTATGCAATATTTGACACACGCAATCAATAAATCTCTCTGTCTCTGTCTCTGTCTCTGTCTCTCTCTGTCTCTCTCTCTCTCTTTCTCTCTCTCTCTCTCGCTAGCATCTACTTATCTATCTCTCAAGATTTGCAGTAGATCTAGAACCCTGGGCCTGCAGTCAGGAAGACCTGAGTTCAAATGTGGCCTCAGATACTTACTAGCTGTGTGACCCTGGGCAAGCCACTTCATCTCCATTTGCCTCAGGTTCCTCAACTGAGGATAATAAATGGGGATAGTAATAACATCTAGCTCCCAGGATTTTGAGGATAAAATGAGAAAATAGTTGTAAAGTGTTTAACACAGCACCTGGCACAGAGTAAGCACTACATAAGTGTTGTTGAGTCATTTCAGTTGTGCCAACTCTTCATGACCCCATTTAGTGTTTGCTTGGCAAAGACACTAGAGTAGTTTGCCATTTCCTTCTCCAGCTCATTTTACAGATGAGGAAACTGAGGCAAACAGGGTAAAGTGACTTAGCCAGGGTCACATAAGAAGTATCTGAGGCTGGATTTGAACTCAGGTCTTCCTGACTCCACGGTCAGTGCTCTATCCATTGTGACACCTAGCTTCCTGGATATAAATGTTAACTATTATTATTACCCATCATCTATCATCTATCCATCTAGAGTGGCTGGCCTATGTGGCATAAAGTTAGAACCACAGATTTTGACCGAAAACAAAGATTACAATGTCATTTAATCTTGCCTTTATTATCAGTACACACACACACACCCACATCCACACCCACACACACACACACACACGCACACACACACACACATATATACACATACACACATATATATACATACACATACATATATACACACATATATATATACATACACACACATGCACACACACATATATATACACATACACACACATATATATGTATATACATACATATATGTATATATATGTGTGTGTATATGTGTGTGTGTGTACATATATATATATATTTGAATTTGTCCAGAATGGAAAATAGAGGGAAAATGCTCATTTGGATTAGAACATTTCTGATCTGAGTTAAGCCACTTTCACTTACACAGAGACATGGCCTGAAGATTCCTGGGATGGCATGTGGGTTGTTTCTAAGTAGTTCATTTGGCTAGACCCCTGGCAGGACTACCTAGACATGGAAAGAAAATCAGGCCAATGAGAATGCAGCATTATTTCTCTCCTGAACCCACAAGCCAATCTCCCAGAGGGCAGCTCACTTTGAGGTCCATGCATAATTCTGTGTGGATGCAATCCCAACCCAATAGCTAAGGAGAATCTACTCATGTGCATCTCTGTGGTAAGTTTACCTCATCATTAGTACCTTTGGATAGCATCCTGACCTTCTGAGATTGCTTCAACTGAACAGATTGAGGCAGAGTGGTTCTGGGAGAGGAGGGGAAAACATGTCCTTCCTCCTTTATAATGCGACAATGAATAACACAGGCTAGACATACAGCCACCAAAGATCGTAGCTACATAAGGATTGCAGACATGAGCTTTGGGAGATCTCTAATCACCCCAATCATCATACCTGATTTAAGGAAACAATCTTGGCCTGAATGTGCTGATGTTAATGTTTTCTCAGTCCAAGGGACCTACTTTATCCTGATTCTCTTGGTTACCATTAATTAGTCTATTCCTAGTGCCTGGTCTAATATGTCTCACACTCCTGAGTAGTGGGGTGAGGATGGAGACCTGGATCATGGTGATATTTTCTAACCCGAGGCTATGGGCAGTTACAGGGAATAGGAAAGGGCAGCTAAATCAGCACAGTGAATAGAGTACTAGACCTGGTGTGTAGAAGACCTCAGTTCAAATCTGCCCTCAGAAACTTACTAGCTGTGTGACCCTGGGCAAGTCACTGAACCCTGTTTGCCTCAGTTCCCTCATTTGAAAAATGGGCTGGAGAAGGAAATGGCAAATCATTCCAGGATCTCTGCCAAGAAAACCCCAAAATAGAGCCACAAAGAATGAGACATGACCAAAATGACAAAACAATAACATAATGAATAGGAAACCAGATTTTTTTCTTTTTAGTGATAGTTCCTCTCTTGAATCTTTTTAGGTAATTTTTCTTTCCTAAGATCGGGATGATAGTTTGAGGAATAGATTTTATTTTGAGTGAAAGTAAAAAATAAAACAACTTATTATTAGTTGGAGCCATCCCAAAGAGGAATGGGTTAGCGTGGGAGCTAGATGGTTCCTTCACTGGAAGTCTGCAACGGAGAACAGCCATGCCCTTATGCCTTATCTGGGAAGTTGATCATAGGTCACAGGAACTTAGATTTTGAAAATAGAAGGGACCTTAGTGACTATCAAGTGCAATCTCCGTTATTTTATAAAGGAGAAAATTGACAAATAGGGAGGCTGAGTGACTGACTGGGGTTATAGTACTTTAAAATGTCTTAAGCAAGATTTAAATCTAGCTTATCCTGATTCTCAGTCCAATGCCCTTTCCTGTGCTGATGAGAGGATACTCATTCAGGTACAGAATGGGCTGGTTCACCTCTGAGATCCCTCCCACCTAATAGGTTCTGTGATTCTTTAGGTGAAAAGAATTGGTTAACGTGGGGTAAAGGGATCACAGTGTGCAGTCTGAACTTGCTACACTAACTCTCCATGGTACTTTGACTTTGGAGACTGAAGAAAAAAGTCTACATCATTCCATCCTCCTCCAATACTGTGACTTTTCCCTTGTCTTCCCTGGGGTCTGTTTTCCCATATGTAAAATGAAGGAGTTGGATTCAATTGCAAAGGTCTTTTATAGCTGTGATGATTTATAACAATCATTAACCTCTTTCTGCCTTTATTTTCTCTCCTTTAAAGTGAGATACTAACACCTGCTCTATCTGGGGTTTCTGGGAATTTTCATTGGGAGGAGAGGGTACAGGTGCACAAGGAAAAAAAAACCAACACCATGAAACTCAATGTTAATTCAGAGAGGCAGCACGGTCGAGTGGATTGAAGGCCTTGGCATCAGGCCTTGGCTTCAGTCCTAACTCTGACACATCTTGGCTGTGTGACCTTGAGCAAGTCACCTGACCTATCCTTCCCCAGACAACTCTCCACTCTAAATTGAATTTCTGACCTTCTTTGATGGAGGGAGTTTTCAAGCTGGAAGTCTGATATGCTGATAGAAATATAGGTATGAAACACAATCACACACACACACACACACACACACACACAGACACACACACACACTTGAATGAATCAGGGCAAAGTGGTATAGCTCTTGTTATCAACCAAAGCTTCCAGACTGTGGCCTGGAATGAAAAAGCATTATTTTTGGCAGGAGGGCTGCTTTCTCCTGGGAAGGCCTCTGTTTTTTGGCTGTCCTTGCCCTAGATGTTTGGTAAAAGAAGGTAGAGCACAGGAGTTGGACATGGCAGCCCATTTACGCAGCAATGGAGTTTCATTCTAAATTGGCATTGACCATTTGAAGAAAAAAAGAACTATCTACCTCTCCCCCCAACACCTCTACCCTTCCCCTCATCACCTCTACTCCCCCATCCACAACTGTAGCACCTGCTATGTACAAGATGAAACACAGATTAACATAATAGATCAAAGATTGGAATTAGAATCAGGAAGACGTGGGTTTGAGTCATTCTTCTAACATGGCAGTTATGTGACCTTGGGCAACTCACTTAATTTCTTTGCATTTCCAGACAACACTGTAAGACTATAATTTATAGGAGAATTATTAATCAAATGGAGCTGCCAAGGCAATTGAAATCACACCCCTGATGAGAGGATACTCATTCAGGTATAGAATGGGCCGATTCACTTCTGAGATCCCTCCCACCTAATAGGTTCTGTGATTCTTTAGGTGAAAAGGATTGGTTAACATAGGGTAAAGGGATCACAGTCTGTAGTCTGAACTTGCTACACTAACTCTCTGTGTTACTTTGACTTTGGAGACTGAAGAAAAAAAGTCAACATCATTCCCTCCTCCTTCAATACATACAAAAATGTTCAAAGCTCCAAGATATCTTGGAGATACAAAACCAAACTCAGAAGTAGTTCCTGGCCTCAAAGAGTTGGAGGAGAAGGATATAATATGCACACAGATCAACAAAAGTGATTTAATTTGAAGAGAGTGTTGCAATAATCTGTCTAGCAGCTGCTGTGGGGGTGAAAAACCAACATAAGCCCAACGACAAGAACCCTGCAAGCTCAGGTTATTTTGATCTGCTTTACTAAGGAAAGCAATGTTAAGGGGTTAGCACTCTTACTTTAATCCAACACACAAATATCATTCACTCAGCTCAAGGGGAAAAGCCAGCACCCTAAGCTTCGGCGAAAATACAAACAGAGCAAATAAACATGAATCAACAAAGAGATTTCTGTCTGACAAAATCATAATATACAGTTACCAGAGAAGCATCAACATTTGAGTTTTCTCAAAAGCAGGGGAGCTCATAACAATGGCTTGCTCAGAGTCATGCACCACTCCTGCTGTGGCTCAGAGCTCCAAAGGAGAAAGGCAATCTCTGGGTTTATATATCTTGTTCAGGGTCAAAGGTGAGTCATGCAGGCAACTCACCCACGTGACCTAAAAGCGTCACAAACATGTGACTCAAACCCACGTAAACTAGGCTTTCCCTTAAGGCAAGGAGGTCATCAAGGACTCCTATTTTAATCAAGGAAATAAAGGCCAAATTCTTCAAGGGCATTTGGTTGAATAAGTGCTAAGAACCCATCTTGATTGCCAATACAAAGAGCTAATGAGGGGAAGAATGAAATACTGCCAGGAAGAGTTTGTTCTTGAGCTGTCGCTTGAAGAAAGTGAAGGTTTCTTGGAGGCAGAGATGAACGGAGGAACGTTCCATCCATGGGCAAAGGCATGAAGGCCAGAAAAGACAGAATGCCAGGTTCAGGGAATAGCAGTTGCTGAACTAGAGAGGTGCTCAAGGAGAAGTGGAATTTCTCCAGCTCACTGTATTGGAGGGGAGGGATGCCTGGGCACAGGCTTCTCCTCCCAGAGTATAAACACTCAGGCACAATATTCTCCGATGCCTTGCTGACTTGGACCAGCCCTTTTCCTATGGATCAGTAGGGTTTGTCCATGCTCTACTGCCAGCTGGCTCGCTCAGGCTCCATGTATTCTTGTAAGAGAGGCATTTTTTTTCCCATGGAGACATCTGGTTCCCTGGCAAATAGCATAGACAGTTGTATAAACAGTTCCAAGATTCAGCCTGTCCTGTCCCTTGCCTCTACATTGGATCTATCATATGACTTGAGTGTCTCCCAGCCAGGAGACCCTTATCTATTCAGTAATTATTGCTCCTTTGTGGGTAAATGTTGGCCAGTTTCCTCTCATCCATGCTATTCACAAAGGCTACAGTGATATTTCCAAAACATGACTCTCTTTGAGAGCATCTATTCTATTAGTCAGAATCCTTCAGTGTCTACATAAATGCCTTAGCTAGGCATTAGAGTCTGTCCATAATTTGGGTCAATTTCATATT
Organism: Phalanger gymnotis; assembly: GCA_028646595.1. Classification (NCBI taxonomy): domain Eukaryota; kingdom Metazoa; phylum Chordata; class Mammalia; order Diprotodontia; family Phalangeridae; genus Phalanger; species Phalanger gymnotis. The sequence continues at coordinate 800,957,835 of CM053622.1, read as the reverse complement.
TCACATCCAGTCATCTACCCACCCATGTTTCCATCTTAGCTACCCTGCTTCACTTCATCTAGCACAGAACCCTATACTAAATACCAGATCTGGACTTCTGCATTGTAGACATCCAGAATCTGGGGCCAAACTCCCTGGAGAAGTTAATCTACCCATCTTTGGACTATAGGGCTCAACTCAGTTCCTTTATAGCTTAATTAGAACTAGACCTCTTAGCTTCCTGTATTTGCTGGTGGACCCTAATCACCAGACCATGCTTCAGGTTCATATCCCATCCGCTCACCCAGAAAGTTTATTTTCAGGAAGTCTTGCCCATTCTCTATTTTTATTACCACATGAGTCTCAATTCGATGCTGATTCCCATTCCACTTGTCCATTTAAAATTGGTCTTCCTCCAAAATCCAGCTTAAGTCCTTTCTCTTCCAATGAGTTTTCTGTTTTTTGTTGTGGTTTTTAAGTTTTATTTATATATTTGTCTGTATAATACAAACATTTACTGTCTCCTCCCACTTTTTAGGTTTCTTATAGCAAATCAAAGCAATTGAGTGAAATAAAGAATACAGAAATTTCATCAAAAAGTGCCTGCAACAACCCACATCCCACTTCTTTATTTTTTTTTAATTAAAAGAAATCTATTTCCTCTCTCTCCTTTACTCCCCACCCCAATTAAAAAAGAAAAGAAAAGAAAAATGTGTTTTAACAAATATGTATAGTCAAGGAAGAGACATTTCTTTAGTGGCTTTATATATTATGTATGCATATATACATATATATAGAGAGAGAGAGAAAGAGAGGGATGATAATGATGATGATAACGATGATGATGATGATGATGATGATGATGATGATGATGATGAAACATGATATCCATTAAGGAGAGGTGATGGGTTTGGAGTGAAGAATGAGACATACATATGTGATACTATGATACAAGTACATATGTATTTACTTAATGTGTATAAAGCATGTTTGTATGCATGCATGTATGATGTATGTATAAAGTTCTGCACCCGAAATATTCATCACTTCTTTTTAATAATTAGCACATTTCATTATTAATCGACTGGAATAAAATGGTCATTGTACAGATAATAGTTCTTACAGCATTCAAAATTCTTCATTTTTGCAACATTTTATTCTAGAAGCTATTCTTCTGGTTCTGCTATTTTCTTTCTTCATAAGTTTATTAAAGTCTTTGAAATTATTCATTTCCATAATATTGATGTAATAGCATAAATTTCTTCTTCTGATGGTACTCAACTCACTATAAATGAATACAGATCTTCCCAGGTCTTTTTGGAAATATCTGTTTCCTCATTTCTCACAGTACAATAATATTCCAACACATTCACATACCACAACTTATTCAGTCACTCCATAATTGATATGCATTCTTTTAGTTTCCAGGTTGTTGTTGTTGTTGTTGTCACCACAAAAATAGCAGCCACAAACATTTTTGTACACATAAGACCTTCTCCTTTCTTTCATTTCTTCTGGGTATAAGCTTAACAATGCTATAACATGCACTACATACATATTTTGTGCATAATTTCACATTGCTTTCCAGAAAGATTGAGCCCATTCACAGATCTACCAAAAAGGGCATCAATGCACCTGTTTTACCACAGCCCCTCCAAAGTGTATCATTTATTTTTTCCCTCATCTGGTGAGTGTGAGATAGACTCTTTAAACTGCTTTGATTTGCATTTCTCTAACTAGTATTGATTTGGGTCATTTGGTCCCCATATAATTATAGGTAGCCTGAATTTCCTCCCTGGAGAATTGCCTATTCATCTCCTTAGGGCATTAATCTATAGGAAATAGTTCTCCCTATAAAGTTGAATCAATTTCTTCGACATGAGACCTGTCTCTGAGAAGCTTGCTGCAAAACTTTTTCCCATAATGGTTTCCATTTTAATCTTAGCTTTAGATAATTTGAGCAAAACTTTTAAATTTTATGCAATCAAAATGGTCAATTTTAAGCTCCTGTCCTCTTCTTCATTCTTTGTTCATTCATGAACTTTTTTCCTATCCATAGATCAAAAGATTTCCTAGATTGCCCTTGAAGGTGATAAACTCTTCCTCCTATGAATCCTATGCTGATTAATATCTGCATGCCCTCAGTTGGGTCTTGGAATATGCTGGCTCACTGTTAGCTAGCTTTTTTGTCTAGGTTTCTTCACTTCCAACTAGGCTGTGAGCCCCACAGAAGCACAACCTGTGGCCTCTGCTTCTAGGTATTCTTCACACCTAGCAGAGTGTTCTGTATACTATGGACGTTCCATAGAGGAATCAAAGGTCCTCAGGGCTGCAGGAGATCTTAGGAATCATCTGCACTAACATATTTATGCATAGGACTGCCTTCTGCAGCATACTTAGCAAACGATCATTCAACCTGTGCTTCAAGGCCTCAATAGAGATGGAACCCACTAATGCTTCATGGAGTCTTCTACTTTGGGATAGTTCTAATTGTTAGGCTTTTTTTTCCTTTTCCTTATTCTTTCTTTCCCTTTCATTCAAAAAGATAAAAACTGTGTCTTTACAACCTCCAATGAGTGGTCTTTTTCTGCCCCCCGGGGCCAAGAATAGTAAGCCTAATCTCTCTTCTAAGTGAAAGTCTTCTAAATAATTAAAAAAGCAGTTATCATATTCTCCCACTCAAAAATCTTTTCTTCTCTAGGCTAAATACCCATAATTATTTTCACTGTTTTATATGGCAAAACATCCAGGCTGCGTCATCCTGGTTGCCCTTCTCTGGACATTCTCCAGTCTATCAGTGGTTTTCCTAAAATGTGAAGTCCAAAACTAAGCATAAGATTGCAGATGTGTTCTTGGCAATGTTTTGGTCCATCCCTGCTCTCTGATCCCACCTCCCAAAATATACTCAGAGTGGGTTCACTCTGTAGAGCCAAATACTCTCCACTGCTCTCAAAAAGGTGTTTTGTACTCATTTTTTTTCCGAGAAATGAAGTAGATGTTACTTGCTTGGTTCATACCATGACTTTACACAAATTGTTCTTCCAATTGACCTCTTCTTGGTTTGGAAAACTAGTGTCAGATCAAAAGGACATCTTAATTAATGACATAACAGTTTTGAAAAGGCTTTAAAATGATAAAGAAAAAAATCCTCATAGAGAGAAAGTTAATGCTTCACCTTCTATAACCATGCAGTGTTATTATTTTCTCAAAGTCCCTGCTGGAGCGGGGTAGGGTTCATAGAAATCTACAAATGCCTGTGGCAGTAGGAATAATAGCTCCTTCAGTTTCCATCTCCTAGATGTTTAGTCTGTGGACTGTCTGTGGACAGCTAGGTGACTTAGTGGATAGGGTGCTGGCCCTGGAGTCAGAAGTTCAAATCTTGACTTAGTCAGGAGGTGCCAAAATGTACAGAGTGTGTGGTCTTGGAGTCAGACAGACTCATCTTTCGCAAGTTCAAATCTGACTTCAGATGCTTACTAGCTTTGCGACCATGGACAAGTCACTTAACCCTGTTTGCCTCAGTTTCCTCATGTGTAAAATGAGCCAAAGAAGGAAATGAGAAAACATTCTAGTATCTTTGCCAAGAAAATCTCAAATGGGCTCATGAAGAATCAGACATAACTGAAAGGAATCCACACAACATGACTTTTAGTCGAATTGCGTATGTGATTATAATTCATGGATTAGTCAATTGATCAAGGTGTGGGGGGCTTCTTTTTACCAATGCTGATCATAATGCTCCAAGAGTTGGTGTCAGGAATGCAGGAGACTCATGAGCTCCTTGAGTGTTTTGCCTCTTTTTGTATCCCCAGTACTTAATATTGTGTTTATCCAGGATTCAGGGGTTGATTGACTTATCATCTTAAGCACACATCTCCTGTCATTTCCATATTCTGGTTCTGATTCTGCCCTCAAGGGACAAGCAAGAGGAAATACACACATACACACAGACGCACGCATGCATGTGTGTATATGTATGTGTGTATGTATATTTCTGCATTGAAGACATTCAAATAACTTAAGATAATTGTCATGACTCTCCTTCTAAACCCCTTGCACTTTTATCTGTTTTAATTCTGTTAAAAATATACTTAGATCTATCTACTTTGGACCTGGAAAGAGACTTTCCTTACTTTCAAGTAAATCCTGTTAATTTTTTTCTTTTGCCAGAAAGGAGATCTTCTTGTAACTTAATGCTAAACTCCTAGATACTTCTGCCTAATAACTAATGTGGTGCTTCTATCTATTCAGATGAACAGAATTGATAGCAACCACATAATATCTACACAACAGTAATTATATCAAATGAGAAGAAAATGTCATTAAATTCTGTTGCAGGAAAGCAAGTGTTAAAAGCCTTCAGGTCACAGAATCCCAGAACTGGAAGGAATCTCCATCTAGAATATACCTGGAAAAAAAAGTCTCCTCTAAAAACTTCCTGACGTGGTGGTACAACCTATATTGGAGGACTTCAAGTGGATGTGGGAATATATTGTACTTATGTACCTACTTACTTTACATGTTGTCCCTTCCATTAGAATGCCCTCTTTTAGAAGGCAGAGACTGTTTTGCCTTTTTTTAATCTCATGTGATTGGCACAGTTCATGGAATACAGTAAATACTTAATAAATGATTATAATAATAATAATAATATAAATGACTGACTGACCACCTCCAGAAGCTAAATACACTTTAGAATAGTTCTAGTTCTCAGGAAGTTCTCACCTATGCACCCTCGAGCACATGCATGCACATGCGCATGCACACACACACACACACACACACACACACACACACACACCCTAAAATAATAATAGCAACAATGATATTTATAAAGCATTTTAAGATTTAAAATGACTCTACATATATTAACCTATTCTTTCCTCACAACGAACCTATGATTATGTGCCACTATTATCCTTATTTTACAGATGAAGAAACTGAGTCTGACTGAGGTTAAGTGATGTTTCCAATGTGACACAAATGGTGAGTGATCACAGCTAGTGATCTGATTCCTGCCTTCAAGTCCAAGGGTGCTATGCCACCTAGCTGGGTTTGATTTCAAACCTAAAGCGAACTCTTTACAACTTCCACCCATCACTCCTTATTCTACCATCTAGGAACAAGAAGAATAAATAGAATCCTTATTCCATAGTAAAGTCCTCCAAATCTTTGAAAATGATTATTCTTCCCTTGTACACTCCTCTCCATGAGTTATCTTATCTTTACTATTCTCTTAAATATCTCCATTTCCCTCAATTGACCCTCATACAATGTAAACTCACATTATTTTCTCTTGGTTGCTCCTCTTTGCTCTACCTTCTCCATGCTCCTAAAGATGGGCACCTACTACCTTTCATTGACAAATCAGAGATACTACTGAGATATTACTACCCCCACACACATGTCCTGATTCCACAAAATTTCAGAAAATAGTCTTTGATATCATGAATTTCCTGCAGTAAACTTCTAAAGGAGTACATGATTTCATCCTATGTCTATTTATTTATAGCCTAATGGTCAGTTATCAGACATTTTTATTATTTCTCTTGCCTCACATCGGCCATTTGAAAAACAACTGCCTTAGATCTCAGGGGAAAAAGGTTGAGAATCTATCAGATTTGATGTTAGCCTAGCAATCAGGATCCCCAAGCATTCTAAACTACCTCTCAAGATTTTTCTCCTACTGCTGCACACTCTCTCTCTTTTTTTTTTTGCAGGGATAGGAACCAAAGAAGAGGTCAACCACTAGTGTGGAAAACTCCATATAGTTAGGTAGCAAGATAGCTAGCTAGATAGATCTATCTAATCCATCCATCCATCCATCTATCTATCTATCTATCTATCTATCTATCTATCTATCTATCTATCTATCTATCTGTATCTCATCTATATCTCTACCTACATCTGTTTGCATCTATATAGAGACATCTGTATCATCTATCTATATCTATCTATTGCTATGTCTAGCTATATCTAGATAGAGAGAGAGAGAGAGAGAGAGAGAGAGAGAGAGAGAGAGAGAGAGAGAGAGAATATTAGCTACTTATATGTAACTTCTAGTTCCATAGTATCCTGGAGTACTGAAATTAACTCCTGTGGTAACAGAACCAGTTTGCGTGAGAGGGAGGACTTGAACCCATATCTTCCTAAATTCCTGGACATCACTCTATCCACTTTTCCAAGCTGCTTCTCCTCTACATTCCCCTATCTTTCAGCCTTTACTGACACCATTTTCTATGGTTTTAATGTTCTTTCTTCCTGTTCACATATTTTAATTGTTGTCTAGTTGTTTTTAAGTCATGTCTGACTCTCTGTGACACCATTTGGAGTTTTCTTGACAAAGATGCTGCAGTGGTTTGCCATGTCCTTCTCCAGTTCATTTGACAGATGAGGAACTGATGCAAACACCTTGAAGTGACTTGCCTAGGGTCCCACAGCTATTAATTGTCTGAGGCTACATTTGAACTCCTGAAGATGAGTCTTCCTGACTCCAGTCCCAGAACTCTATCCACTATGCCATCCACCTGTCTAAAATCTTTCCCTTTTATCACGTTGCAACTCAGGAGTCACAACTTCCATAAAGCTTGTCCTGATCCCTCAGATAAAAGTTACCCTTGCTTTCTAGGAATTCTTATTATAAGGTTTTGCCTGGAGCTTTTCTTTGTATTGATTAAATTTTAATTATATTTCGAGTATTTAGGTCAATGTCTTGATTACCCCCCCACTAGAACCAAAGATGGTCAAAAGGATCTCTATTTTATTCTATAGCTGTAAGCTCCTTACAGTACAATACATTGTACATAGTGGGTACCTTTTCAGCTGTTTGTTGAATAGAATTCCATTCCTCTCCTGAGGAATCAATGAGATCCTCTAATCTTCACGAATGGTGATAGAGATTATATCCATGGTTTCATTGATGTAGGGAACTCCTGGGTGAGGAAGCTTCTGCCATTGTAACTTGGCAACTTTTCTACAACTGCAGACTTTGTGTCTTGCCTGAGGTCAACATAGTCAATAAGTTGCAGAGGTGGAGTTTGAACTGAAGTCTTGCTGCCTTCAAGGACAACTCTCTACCCAGTATGTCATGCTGCCTCTTCAAATCTTCATGAACTGGAATTAAATATAAATGAGGACAGAATGTGGACTTGCTTCCTGTATACTTCTCCAGTGCTGGATTCTCCCAAGTCTCTTTCCTGTGTCATTGATTCCAGAATAAAATGTTTCATTTGCTCTTTGAAAATGACATTCAGAATAATTCAAACAAGCCTCTTCCACTTACATAAATCACAAAGGGTGGAATGGGAACCCAAGGTTGTATTTCACTAGGTGCAGTCCCATTCACTTTGAAAAGTACTCAGAACATCCCTATTGATATACCGCTTCCTATTTAATTTCATCCCATGAGCCCCCTGCCCACTGTCAGGTTGATTTAAGTTTCAATTCAATCCCAGAGTGAGTAACATCTTTCTCTGGTCCTCATTATTTTTCTGCATAATGTTATCATATATAAATATATGGGATGAGAGATGCTTACACCCCTGCCATTAATCTCACATTGCAAGAATCCACCATGTCCAATGTGTCTTGATTTCCTGACTACAAATTGGGGGCATCTCTAATGTCCTGAGAATAAGGTCTGGCATAAGACAAAAGATTTACTTTCTTCAGAAATGAATAAAGCTTAGCAAAGTTCCCTTATTATTGTCTCACTAATATTGTATATCTCCTCCCAAATCCAAAGCATCCTCATATAATGAGAAATCCTGTGCTGATTGGGAGATAATATGAGGCCCAGATCTCAAACTGAGTTGCTTCGATGAATGACTTTGACAAAACAAAAGCAAATCATTTTCATAATTCTTGGGGTGTGCTTCTAATGTGGGTGAGGACAAACACCCAGAAGCCAGTTGGTATTGATGGGAACAGTCATTCTGAGGTTGTTTGTTGCCGCACAAGGGTCTGGCCTTGGGCTGCTACCTAATTCAGTGCCAGTTATCAAAAAGTCAATTAACTTGTAATTTTCCAGAACTCATTACGTGCTTGGAATTATTCTCTGAGACCACACTCTGGGTGAGTTGCCTATAAAGCAATCAGCAGGATTCTCACAAAGTGCCTCTCATCAAAATAAGCTCATCTGACAAAGATAGGGAGTGCACCAACCTCACCATCTTCAGCACCATGGAGAGCTCAGGTGCCATTGGCTGATGATGCCACAAATTCTCTTGAAACTAATTCAGTTTCAACAGGGCTGTAATCAGCCAGTGCTATTGGAACTCCAGATTGTCCCTGCAGCATTAATGAAGTGCAATTGTGTCCCTATCAACAAGCTGGTAACTTATCACCTGTCTTAATAAATGTAGCACCATCTCCAAGAATGCTGTAATCAATGGAGGACACAAGTCTTATGTACAGTTAGATCTAAAAAGAAACTCGTATAACATCTAATCCAACTTACTTATCTCAAAGAGAAGAATAAATAGGCCCATAGAAGTTGAGTGACTTGTCCAAGGTCATATAGGTAGCAGAGTGACTGCTGAATTACTCTGATTACAAATCTAGCCTTCTTCTCACTTATCATCCTACCTCTCACCCTCAAAGGTCAACATTTTAAAGAAAATGCTATGTCACTTCTATCCAAATCAAGGGTATACAGATAGGGAAAGGGGAGATGGAAGTATATATTATAAGAGACAAGAGGGTCAGTTGATATCCTCTAGACAAAGATAGATGGTGAACAAATGTCGGAAGGAACATGCTGAATTATACAATGAAGTTGACAAATGTCATTGTATCTTTGGCCAGCATTAGCAGGCCCCTTCTATTTAGCAATGCAGCAGATCCCAGCTCAGGGGCACATTATGTTGCTGCAGGCAGAAGTGTGCAGAAGCCAGATAGGAAGTCTGAAAATCCAAGGAACAAATGAAACAGAAATAAGGAATCACAGATGCAAAACTGGGAGGGGGAGTCACTCTTTATATTTGCAGCTGCTGTGTGTTGGGAATTATGAATTCAGCCTCCCCCTTACCCCCCCCCCATAAAATTTTATTACAGAATTTAACCACAGCAGCTGCTTCACCTTTTTCTGGCAACCTGAAACCAAAGCAAAAATGCCATTCTGAGTACAGTCATTTAAAAAAGAAACTGCTTCCTTTTAAAGCCCAGCTGGGCTTTCCACGAGAAGCCCAGCTGCCTGGGTACTAGAAAATGATAATGTAACATCTCATGACATCACTTCCTAATGGTGCAGGGGTCAGGGGAAATGGAACCACCATACTTCCTAAAGTCTTTTTGTCAGGTGAAATGCAAAATGAAGTGGAAGGGGTGTTTCACTGAAGAAACAAAAATGGTTGGCCCAGAGAAGAAAAGGTGGGAAGGGGAGAAATCTAATAACTGTCTCTAATTCATGAGGGGCTTCCATGTGCAAAAAGAATTAATCAATCAGTAATCAATATAAAAAGTCAATGAACATTTATTTAAGGCTTATTTTCTATCAGGCTCTGTTAGGGGCTGCGAATACAAAGAAAAAAAATTAACTAGTCTCTACCTTCAAGATGCTTATATTCTACTGTGGTTAACTGATGGGCAGAATACCCTCCAGGACATCCCTGATGTAGTCATCTAGCCCTTCTTGAAGTTCTCTAGGGACAGGGACATTACTAGAGTCAGATCGTTTCACTCTTGACTCTGTAAGTCAATCAGCAACCATTTATTAAGCACTGCTCCATGCCAGATACTGTGCTAAATGCTGGATCTACAAAGAATTAGGAAAATAGTTTCCACCCTTATTGAGATTATATTCCACTCCATTGATCAAACAAGTCAAGATAAATTTTATTGAATACATATATTAAGTGATGAGAACTTTGAAAAATGCTGGGGTTATTGATTTAAAAGGGAAACAATGCCTGACCTTTATAAGTTCATATCCTATTAAGGGAAAGAAAAAAATATATATAGGGATAGTGTATATAAAAGGTCATTTTAGAGAGTAGGTCCCAGCATCTGAAAGGATCTGGAAAGGCTTTTGGTAGAAGATAGCTTTTATGATGAGTCCTGAAGGAAACTAAGGCTTCTAAGAATGACTTGTGTATGCATGTGTGTGTGGTGTGTGTCTGTGTTTGTGTGGTGTGTGTGTGTGTGTTTGTGAGACAGAGAGAGAGAGAGAGACAGAGAGGGCGAATGAACACACACACAAGTACTCACTCATGTGAATGCATGACACCAGATGGGGAAAATAATCTAAAGGAAAAAGAAATTATCCTGGAGGCAGCAGATTTTCTATCAATTTAAGTTTCCAAGCAGAGGTTAGATGATGACTTGCTGGGGATGTTGTAGAGAAGACTTTTCAGATATGGGACAGATCAAAGGACCTGTAAGGCTTCATTTGGACATGCTGGTCAGTAATTCTGGTCTAGTCTATCAAATGAAAACTATACAATTCTGAATTATTTTCAAATGAGTTTGAAGAGAGACAGTCTTGGCCACATTTCCAATAAATATCTTCCAGTAGGATTGCAAGATGAGAGAAAGATGAAATGAGTGGTAGTGAGTTAAGAGCATACCCTGAAAAGGAGAGAGCTGCTATTTTTTGAATTCTGTATTTTATTATTTAATATTATTTAGTTTTCAGCATTGATTTCTACACGATTTTGAGTTACAAGTTTTCTCCCCTTTTCTACCCTCCCCCCAAATCCAAGATGGCATATATTCTTATTGTCTCATTCCCCAGTCAGCCCTCCCTTCTATCAGTCCCCTATCCCCCCCCATCCCTTTTCCCCTTGCTTTCTTGTAGGGAAAGACAGATTTCTATGCCCCAGTGCTTGTATATCTTATTTCCCAGTTGCATGCAAAAACAACTTTTTTTGAGCATCCCCTTTTAATACTTTGAGTTCCAAATTCTCTCCCCTCTTCCCTCCCCACCCACCCTCCCTAAGAAGGCAAGCAATTCAACATAGGCCACACATGCATCATTATGTAAAACACTTCCACAATACCCATCTTGAGGAAGACTAACTGTATTTCCCTCCATCCTCTCCTGTCCCCCTTTTTTCAACTTTCTCCCTTGACCCTGTCCCTTTCCAAAAGTGTTTGCTTTGATTGCTTCTTCCCCCTATCTGCCCTCCCTTCTATTTTCCTCCCTTTTTAAATCCCCTTCCCCCTACTTTCCTGTGGGGTAAGATACCCAACTGAGTGTGTATGTTATTACCTCTTTAAGTCAAATCCAATGAGAGCGAGGTTCACTCGTTCCCCCTCACCTGCCCCCTCTTCCCTTCCAAAGAGCTGCTTTTTCTTGCCACTTTTAAATGAGATAATTTATCCCATTCTATCACTCCCTTTCTCCCCCTCTTAATATATTCCTCTTTCATCTCCTAATTTTATTTTATTTTTTAAAATGTCATCCCTTCATATTCAACTCACCCTATGCCCTATCTCTCTACATATATGTATATTCCCTTCAACTACCCTAATACTGAGAAAGATCTCATGAATTACACACACCATCTTTCCATGTAGGAATGTAAACAAAACAGTTCAACCTTATTAAGTCCCTTATGATTTCTCTTTCTTGTTTACCTTTCCATGCTTCTCTTGATTCTTGTATTTGAAAGTCAAATTTTCTATTCAGCTCTGGTCTTTTCACTGAGAAACCTTGAAAGTCCTCTATTTTATTGAAAATCCATATTTAGCCTTGGAGCATTATACTCAATTTTGCTGGGTAGGTGATTCTTGGTTTTAATTTTAGCTCCATGGACCTCCAGAATATCATATTCCGAACTCTACGATTCCTTAATGTAGAAGCTGCTAGATCTTGTGTTATCCTGATCGTGTTTCCACAATACTCAAATTGTTTCTTTCTGACTGCTTTCAGTATTTTCTCCTTGACCTAAGAACTCTGGAATTTGGTGAAAATATTCCTAGGAGTTTTCTTTTGGGGATCTTTTTGAGGAGGCGATCTGTGGATTCTTTCAATTTCTATTTTGTCCTGTGGCTCTAGAATATCAGGATGGTTTTCCTTCATAATTTCTTGAAAGATGGTATCTAGGCTCTTTTTTTGATCATGGCTTTCAGGTAGTCCAATAATTTTTAATTTATCTCTCCTGGATCTATTTTCCAGGCCAGTGGTTTTTCCAATGAGATATTTCACATTGTCTTCTATTTTTTCATTCCTTTGGTTCTGTTTGATAATATCTTGATTTCTCATTAAGTCACTAGCTTACACTTACTCCAATCTAATTTTTAAGGTAGTATTTTCTTCAGTGATCCTTTGGACCTCCTTTTCCATTTGGCTAATTGTGCCTTTCAAGGCATTCTTCTCCTCATTGGCTTTTTGGAGATCTTTTGCCATTTCAGTTAGTCTATTTTTTAAGGTGTTATTTTCTTCAGTATTTTTTGGGTCTCCTTTAGCAGGTCATTGAATTGTTTTTCATGGTTTTCTCGCATTACTCTCATTTCTCTTCCCAATTTTTCCTCTGCTTCTCTTAGTTGGTTTTCCAAATCCTTTTTCGGCTCTTCCATGGCCTGGCACCAATTCATATTTTTCCTCGGGGCTCTTTGACATTGTTGACTTCTTCTGGCTGTATGTTTTGATCTTCTTTGTCATGAAAAAAAGATTCTACCATCTGAGTCTGAATTTGAGTCTATTTTTGCTGCCTGTTAATGTTCCCAACCAACTACTTGACCCTGGAGCTTTTTGTCAGGGTATGACTGCTTGCAGGTTAGAGAGTACTTTGTCCCAAGCTTTAGGTGCTGCACTGCTTTTTCAGAGCTACTTCTATACAGCAAGCTCTGCCACAGCAGCACTCCTCTTCTCCCAAGAACCGTCAACCAGGATATTGACCTAGATCCAAGCAGGGCAAAGTGGGCTCTGTACTCCTGCTCTGATTTGCCACTTAATTCCTCCCACTGGGTGGTCCTGGGGCTGGAAGCAACTGCATCTGGAGCTCTGGAAGCAGCCTCAGAAGCTGCACCACCTCTGCTGCCCCCAGGGCTGGGGCCAACTGTGCACTCTTCTCACTCTGATCTATCAGTTTTTCTACTAACCTACTCTGTTGTCTTTGGTGTTTGTGGGTTGAGAAGTCTGGTAACTGCCACATCTCAATGATTCAGTGCCCTACGCTCTGTTCAGGCTCCCAATCTGGTTGATCCTGGTATGGCCCATGCTGGGCTGTGCTGTGCTTTGTGCAATATACCCTTCTCAGGACCCTCTAGGCTGCCCTGGTCTGGAGCCCTGCTTCCCTCTGCTATTCCATGGGTTCTGCTGCTCTAGAATTTGTTCAGAGCCATTTTTTACAGGCCTTTGGATGGACCTGGGGTAGAGCTTAAGCAAGTCCCTGCTTTCCAGCCACTATCTTGGCTCTGCCCCTGGGAGTTGTTAGTGTTCATAAATCTTGTATTGTTCAGTTATATTCAATTATTTATGATATGGCCTCTTTTGCATTTTTTTTCAGCCAAGATACTGAAATAGTTTACTATTTCCTTCTCCCATTCAGTTTCCAGATAAGGAAACTGAGGCAAACAGGGTTAAGTGGTTGGCCCTGGGTCACACAGCTAGTAAATGTCTGAGACTGGATTTAAACTCATGGAGATGAGTCTTCATGACTTCAGGCCTGTTACTCTATCTATTGTGGCACCTAGATGCCCTAAATCTTGTATACTTGGGCAATATACATAGAAGACTATGAAAGATCTAAGATTTCCCAATTTCTGAGAACTTTCATTGTGAGAAGTCCTTTGACAACTCACATGTGACTTAGTAGATACATCCTAGAGATTTGTTTAGGGTCTTGCCCATGAGTACCAGAGATTGGATTTTTTACCTTAGATGATCTTAAGTCTAAGCCCCAAACTCTATCTTCTCTATCTTGCTAACTTTGTAATATATCTTATACTTAGGAGATGCTTATTAAATGTTAGTAGAATTGAATGAAGTAGACAGTCTCTTTATGTATCTACTTGGACAACAGAGAGAGAAATTGAGTTTTACCTCCTGTCTTACTCCTATAAATCCAAAGAACGTAATGCATGTAATGACCATGAAGAAATCATAAGAAAGATGCAATTATTCAAAGTGACACGTGCAAGACAAAACCAGCTAGTATGGCATAGAGAAACATTGTCAGGTCCCAAGAGAGGTTTTTATCTTTACTACTTGATGTTTGTTCCATGCCTTGTCTTACAATCTGGAACCTTCCTACCTGTCCAGGCTTATTCCTCATTATTTGTTTTTTTTTTTCTATTTGTATCCCCAGCATTAACATAGTTCTTTGAACATAGTAAGTGCTCAATATTTTTTTTATTCATTCACTCAGTCACTTCATTCACTCAATCACTTCATTTATTTATTCATTCAGGCATTCATTAATTCAGGCATTCAATGTTCCTTTCGATGTACTCTCAATACTAACCATACAAGCCTACTTGCAATTTCTCAGGTCTGGCATCCATCTACCACTCCTGCAGTCCATTTGCATAAGCTTTCCCCCCATGTCTGGAATAAACTCCCCCTTCCCCCCTCCTTCTTTGGGTTCCTTCAGAACTCGGCTCATTGCCTTAAAGAAAGCTCTTTTCTCTCTTTTTTTTTTATTGTGCTGACTTTTGAAATAGTCATATATCTATTTCTCTATTTCCCTCAATGGTATTAAAGCTACCAGAGGGAAGAACTATTTTATTTTTTAAAAAATTGTATCTTTAGTGCCTTGTATACGGCAGGTGATTAAAAAATCCTTCCTGGATTAGGGCCGGTGACTTAAAGATGTCAATTTTTCCATTTTTATGGAGGGGAGAGGGGTCCCACAACTGACCTTTTAGTTTCTTTGACATCTGGTAAACTCTACTGCATTTATCTCAAAATAATTCAGAATTCGGAGCCTTTCTCCCAGTTATACTGCCTTCTATGTTCTTTTTGTGATATTTTGTTGTTTAGTCTTTTTTCAGTTTGTTTAACTCTTTGTGATCCTACATGTGGGATTTCCTTGGCAAAGATACTGAAATGTCTTGCCATTCAGTTCTCCAACTTTTGCACATTTTTATAGATGAGGAAATTGAGGCAAACAGTGACTTGCCCAGAGTCACACAGCTAGTTCCTGTCTGAGGTCAGATTTGAACTCATGGAGATGAGTCTCCCTGACTCCAGGCCCAGTGCTCTATCCACTGTCACCTACCTGCCCTTCTTTATGATATACCTGGAAAGAAAGATTTTCAAAATAGGGAGAGGGGAATAGAGTGTTCATCGCTCATTCCCATGCTATAGAAATCCAGCTTTGTCCAGAAATAGGCCTTATATATGACTTGGGAGTGCACATCAACTATGCCTGATTATGTAAGAGGGAAAAACCAACCCTCATGAATGTGAAGACAGTGCTTATTGAGTTTCTTCATTTCAGAAGAAAAAAATAGCAAAATAATACAGGCATCTGAAACTAATTGATTCAGCTACAATCAAAACCATCTTTGTCTTCTGGGTTCTAATTAGAAGAAATGATCTCTGCATGCTACCAAGTAGATATTAGCTTTCATTTATCCCTCACTCTGGTAAGCAACTAAACTTATTCTAGTGGCATCCAGGATGTTGATTTGTTTAAATTTGCAAATGGTCAAAATAGCATCATTTTTTATGTGTGCTAGAAACAGTTAGGCACCTCATTCATCAATCTGTCTGAGTGCATTAAGGCACTTTCATGATTAAGAAAACTCCCCAGGGAGAGAGTGGCCACTTTAGTCAGGTGCCAGACTTCATCCATTGGGAAGCGGGAGGATAAAGGTCTGTTCAAACATGTGGGCAGAGAAGATGGTCCCTTCACTATAGCCAAAGAAGTGCATTCCAAATGAAAGTCACATAGTCACATCCTTGACCTAGATTAGCAGAATTATATTTACTTACCTCCACCCACCCCACCCACCCTTGACTTATATATGGTATCATAAAATTAAGAATACCTACTAAGTTCTTGGCCAAAATTGCAACATCACTGGTTGCTTCACTCTAGGGATGTTGCTCTCCTCACTCTGCCCATTCTCAAATGCTAGTGTTCATTCTAAGACAAGATATTGACAAATGTAGCCACTATTTATCCTCCTCAAGTAAGCAAGACAAAGAAAAAGAGCTCCTCTCTGCATCCAACCTGCAACCAATTCTTCCTGTTCCTCTGTAGGAAGAGGTTGTTTCCAAGGTTAAAAGTAATAATAAAGGACATCTTTTGTAATCCAATTGAGTTCTGTATTTGAGAAACCTTGGGCCATATTTCAGTTCTTTGAAAAGAGTCATGACTGTGAAAATGAAAAGAAAAATAACTTTAGAAGACATAAAAACTCTGAGCAAGGCAGTGAACAATTATGACTTCAATAGACTGGTGATTAAGTATTTTTTCTGTATCTAAGCAGACAGATGATAATATACATATATGTGTGTGTGTGTATGTATTTGTGTGCATGTACATATCTGTACATACACATATACACATACAGACAGATACATATATAAACATTGATTATATGTATATATGCAATATATACATATATATGAGATATTTCTATATATCCCTAATCAATGTTAATTCCTGACCTAGTTTGGCATCTGTATAAATGTGTGCATATAATGTGTGTATACACTCACATGTGTGCATGTACATATAATTTTATATACATAAGTATTCACATGCACACCAGCATATATGTACATGTGTACACATATGTATATGTATACACATATGTATATGTGTATATACATTTTATATATATATCTTTCAGATATGGCTAACGCATTGATTTGCTGAAATGTAGTTATTTGCTGCAAAGAATATCTGAACAAGTCCTATGAAGGAAGGGGGATAGGAAGTGATTTGCATTTAGTAGAGTTTTTAGATAAAGAAGAGAATGTCAGTGACATATTTAAAATATTAAAAGAGAATGGAAAGAAAATAGTTCAGAGTGGATATGGACAAACAGGCCAGTTTTGTTACTAGTTTAATATGAAGCAAATGAAATCTAGAACTTCAGAGTTTCCTACACAATCTTCTTTTCTGCTCTTCTTTGTATGCTGAAAATGTTCATATTTTTTGACATTTTTGAGTTCTTAATGAGCAAGACAATTTAAAGGCAAAAAGAAGAAGAAAAATTGCCATTCAAAACCAGGAAATGTGGCTTCTGTAATTACTATGTGGTCTTAGGGAAATCATTTAAACACTCTCTGCCAGTGTCCTCAAATATCAAGGGGAGGAGGGCTAACCAAATCTACAAGGTAGAATGAGAAAAATACTTGATGTGAAGTCAGAGGGTTGGAAACTGAATCTTTGATCTATTACTTACTACTTGGGTCACTTTGGGCAGGACACAACCTCTCTTATCCTCAGTTTCTTCATCTGTAAAATGAAAAGATGGGAGTACATAATCTCCAGGATCCCTTCAAACCCCATACCGATAATGCCCCCAAATTGGGCATCTATTAAATACATCAAGCATTCCTCGTGTTTTCTCTCTGTCTACTCAGAAAACCCTTGTCTATAATTTTAAGAGATCTTTTTTACTGAGTATCATGACCCTGAGGAAAGTTATGTGACTTATCATGAGTTGGACAGCTAGGAAGCAATAAAATGCCTTTCTTGACAACCAAGCCTTACCCTCTTTGCCAAGTTGCACCTTTGCTCTTGCTATTGTGTTATTTGGAGCTATAATGTCATGAGTGTAGGAAAGTCCCAGTGAGGATTCTCCTTCTACCAGTTCAGATTGACCAATATTCTGCAAGCTACAGAGAATAATTGTCTTGCTCAAGGTCACATAGCCTCAAAAGATAACTTGGACACAGGTCTACTGACTCTGATGGAGGCTATCTATCTATTTTATTATTCACAAGTAGTTTGTTAAGGTTAAAAGGGTTTATAGCAATATAAGGTTAATTCTTTTATTTGTTTATTTAATTTATTTAATTTTCTCAAATGGGATGGTTAGCATGACTTGACTCTTACCTACTATCTTAACATAACCATCTTAACATAACCCTGGAGGACTTTAGAAGCTGGAATGAGAATGAACAAGGAAAATTGGTCAGTAGTGGTGGCAGAGAGAGAGAGAAAGAGAGAGACAGAGAGAGAGACAGAGACAGAGAGACAGAGACAGAGAGATAAAGAGTCAGAGAGACAGAAAGAAATAGAGAAAAGAGAAAGACAGAGAAATGCATTCCTTCTCCCCCACGCTGTATATTGAATGGTACACACCAAGCCCTGGTATACAAAACATGGAAGACAAAGCATCCCGGATGTTAACTGAGACAAACTATTGCATCCTGCTATATATATGATATAAAAAGAAACTAAAGATTTAAGAAAATACTCAAATTACCTATCTAAACATGCTGGTTTGAGTCTTACCCAAAAAATTCTTTCCAAAATTGGTTTTCTCTGATGTAAGCATCTATGTTCTGTCTTCTTATCTGTTGACAAGTATCACTTATTCAGCCAAATTAATGTATTTCAAAATGCATTCTTATAGTAAGTAATATAGTAAGTGGTAATCAATTCCCATTCTTGACTTAATTTGGCAGAATTTTGTACACTAACCTCACCCTAAAACCTCTTCCCCTTCCCAATCCTGAGCTACATGGTACCATAAGATGAAGGATGCCTTCTAATTTGTTTTGGCCAAAATTATAGAATTTCTGGTTGGTTTCCTCCTCTGGTGTTCCTCACCACACTCTACCCATACTCAAATGCTTGTATTCATGGTAACATCTTCTGGTTAATTAGTAAATGACTATAAAATAGATCCTGTTCTTTCCCCATTCTCCGGCCTCATCTTCTGAAATCTTTTTCAGTAAAAGATTTCCTGTGACGTGAACTAGATTGGAAATTTAGAGTGTCTCAAAAATGTATCCCCAATATACTAGTTCAACAGTAGAAGCTTATATTACTTCCGTTCCGTTATTAAATAATTAGAGTACTGAGGGAGAGGGACTAGAAAGCTAAACAAAGCCTTTTCTGCCGGCCCCCCAAGTTATTGAACCTTTCTCATTCTTGAAATTACCTCATATTTATTATTTGTGTACATGTTGATTTCCTCCAGAATGTAAGTTTCTGGAGGTCAGACACTTCTGCATTTTGGTCTTCCAATCTACACTGGCTGTTGCATAGTTGTCATTTAGTCATTTTTGAATAGTGTCTGACTCTCCATGACCCCTTTTGGAGTTTCCTTGGCAAAGATACTGGAGTGATTTGCCATTTCCTTCTCAAGTTCATTTTACAGAAGAGGCAACTAAGGCCAACAGGGTTCAGTAACTTGCCCAGGGTCACATAGCTAGTGTCTTAGACCAGATTTGAACTCAAGTCTTCTTGACTCAGGGCCCAATGTTTTTCTACTGCACCAGCTACCCACACAATAGCAACCACTAGCTGCTCACACAGTAGAAGATTAATAATTGCTTGTTAAATTGAATTGAACTGAACTAAATATAAACTGATCGGTTTTCTGTAGTGAGATTCTCCCTCTGCCTAAATTCTTATTTTCAAGCCATATCTTATGGAAATTCCTTGGGGATGTGGGATTTATTTCATATTCTGTCTTTATATTCTCAGAATCTAGTACAGTTACTGGCATATAAAAGGCACTTAATAAATACATTTTGATTAATCAGTTAGCACAGGACTATAGGGAACATCCTGTTCTTTCCCATGCCCACTCCTGCCATTACCCATACCACCTTTCTGTTAGCATAAGGTAACCATGCACAGGGTTTTTGCTTTGGAATAGAATACTAAGAAAGTCTCTCAGAATTATCTGAGTCTCAGGACATGTAGTTCAGATTGACAATGTCTTCCTTATTAGTGGTTAAAGTAATGCTAAGTGCTAAAGAGCTGGAATGATGAATATATGTAGAAATTAGGTGACCCTGGAAAGACCTAGCTTTATCATGAATCTAACATTTATTGGTCTTGGGTTTATGGGGAAAACAATTACATCTCTCTGAGGCTTAGTTGCTACATCTGTAAATGAGTATCATGATATATGTAGTACCTATCTCCTAGGGACATTTTAGGGATTATCAAATGAGATGACATAACTACATCTTTGCCAGCCATAAAGTGATACATAAATTTCAGTCATTATACTTTGACAAAAAAGGCCTTCTCTAGGTTTAATAACACATCAAAGAGGAGTTTTTATTGCAGTTATTATTTTGTTGCTATTATATTTTAATATCACAACACAAAGGAACCCATACAGCTATGGCATTTGCAATGTTTTACAAATACATGGGTTGCAATACATAGAGAAGGAAGGATGGAAGGAAGGAAAGAAAGAAGGGAGAGTAGGGAGAGGAGAAAAGAGAGAGGAAGGAAGTAAGGGAAAAAGGAGAGAGAAGAAGGGAGTGAAGTAAGGAAAGAAAGAATAATGGAAAGGAAAAGAAAGAGAAAGGGGAAAAGAAGAAGAAAGAAAGAAAAAGAAAGAAAGAAAGAAAGAAAGAAAGAAAGAAAGAAAGAAAGAAAGAAAGAAAGAAAGGAAGGAAGGAAGAAAGAAAGGAAGGAAGGAAGAAAGAAAGTAAGAAAGGAAGGAAGGAAGAAGGAAAGAGGGAAAGAAAGAAAGGAAGAAAGGAAGAAGGAAAGAGGGAAAGAAAGAAAGAAAGAAAGAAAGAAAGAAAGAAAGAAAGAAAGAAAGAAAGAAAGAGAGAGAAAGAAAGAAAGGAAGGAAGAAAGGAAAAAGGGAGGGAGGGAAAGAAGGAAGGAGGGAAGGAAAGAAGGAAGGAAGGAAAGAAGGAGGGAAAATTCATTCTGTAATAAAAGTCCACCTGCATGGGGATCACACCCAACAACTGTGTTGGTAAACAAAATGGGCTCTTAGCACTCAGTTCAACCAAGTGCCCTTGAAGAGTTTGGCCTTTGTTCTCTTGATTAGATTTGGGAGTCCTTGGTGACCTCCTTGCCTCAGGGGAGGGCCTAGTTTACACGTGAGTTTGAGTGATATGTTTGGGACATCAGAGGCTTTTAGACCACGTGGGTTTAAATCAACTCTTTGTAACAATTTTAGGTCACATGGGTGAGCCACATGTGTGACTCACCCTTTATCCTGAAAAAGATATAAAACCAGGGGTTGGCTTTCTCTTTTTCGGAGCTCTTACACACAGCCGCGGTGGCATGCATGACTCTGGGCCAGCCCTTGTTATGAGCTCCTGGGCTGAACCTAGATGTTGGTAATTATGAATTGTCTTTGGTCAGTCTGTCGATGTTTGTAATTTGTTTGTATTTGCTCCGAAGTTCTGGGTGCTAGCTTTTCCCCCTGAACTAAGTGAATGGTATTTGTATGCCAGATTAAAGTAAGCTTGTCAATCCCTTAACATTGCTTTCCTTAGTAAAGGAGATCAATAGAACCTGGGCTTGGGCAGCGTGCTTGTTTTGGGGCTTGTGTTGGTCTTTTACCCCCACAGCAGCTGCTAGCCAGATTATTAAAACAACCTATTCCCTCCTCTCCATTTTCAACACATTGTTTTGTTTCTTTTATTAATGTAATTTTGAAAGGTAGTATAAAGGAAAATATACAAGACTAAAAAATTAACATTTTGTAGATTACATACTCTCCATACTTGAGTGCTTTATAGAAATATACATCATATGCAAACAGAGTAAGAAAGATTTCTTTAATTGCCTTTATTTTGTGTATGGAAAAAGAAGACTCATGATCCATGCAGAAGTAAAAACAAAGATCCATTAGTTTATTGTATCTGAAAATATTCTTGAGAGAAGAAAATAAACCCAATTTAACCCTACATAAGAAGGAGGAAGGAAAAAAAAATCAATCCCTCCAATTGCAAATTTAGTTAAAAATGAAGTATGCCCTTGCGACCTTGTTTGTCCTTTTTTGACTGAGAGATTTCCTGCTTCATGAGGAGTCAGCTCTGCTGGTAAGTTGGGTTTGCGATGTCATATCGGAGACACACTAAGGAAACATCCCTGACCCAAGAAAATCACCAAAGGCCCTTAAGTGGGACTGGACCATGGAAATTACAGAGTCTACTAGCTTATATTTTAAGGATCAGTGGAATGTTCTCTACATGGACCCCCTTAAAAAAAAAAGGAAACTGTGCTCAATTATCCATATAAAATATAAGTTGCTTGAGGGCAGTGTCTGTTTTGTTTGTACCCTTGCAACAACTAGTGCATAGCACAGAAACTGGCAGAAAGGACAGAATGACTCCATGAAATCTTATTGAATTAAATTACATTTTTGATAGGAACTGCCAGTCCGTTGGTGTGAGAAATTCCTGATGATCCAATGATTCTGATTGGCAGCTCCCATGTAAATTATAGTCTTGAATAGCTGTCTGAAGCACTGAGAGAGTAAGGGGAAGTTAGATGCCATAATAGGCAAAGCATCAGGCCTAGAGTCAAGAAGACTTGAGTTCAAATACAGCCACAGACACTTACTAGCTGTGTAACCCTGGGCAAGAAGTTTAACTGCTTTTGGTCTTAGTTTTGTCATCTGTAGAATGGGAATAATGACAGCACTGCTTCTCCTAGGATTTTTGTAAAGATCAAATTAGATATAATAATTGTAAAGCACTTGGTATAGGGCCTGGAACATATTAGGTACTATATAAATCTTAGCTATTATATGGCAAGCATCCAGAATGGTATAGGCACAACTTGAATACCCATCTTCCCAAATTCAAAGCCAGAACCTTATCAACTACTCTGTGTCACCTCTCGAATTTTCTTTGAGACTTTATAGTTAGTTAGTTCTCTATAGTCTAGATAGTTCTCAAACTCTTCATATTTGGCTTTAGACAAGATAAATTATAGAAGCAATGATTTATAACTAGGGGATCCTGTTATTCAGTCCTTTCTTGGTAGAGTCATAGAATGATTTGCCTAAGTTCACATTCTTGGTGAAGAATAGAGATAGGATTTGTGCATGGGGCCCTGGACTACAGATCCAAAGCCTCTTAACATAGCACCCGGATACCTACAGATTATTAGCTGAAACTCAGATTGTTGGGGGCAGCTAGGTGCCTTGGTGAGTAGAGCTCCAGCCCTTGAGTCAGGAGGACCTGAGTTTAAATCCAGCCTCAGACACTTGACACACTTCCTAGGTGTGAGACCTTGGGCAAGTTACTTAACCTCAATTGCCCTGGGTTGGTGGGGGGAAACTCAGATTTTTTTCTGGTGTCTGAGAATCATTTAGCCACACTTAAATCTTCAGTCCATACTATTAAATAAACATAAACATACTTAGCTTGGCTTCATTCTGTATAAAACAGATTTGATTATGATTCTTAAAATGAAAAAAAAAACCTGAAATTAACAAGCAAATAAACCAAAATACTCATAGCATTCTTCACTCATTTTTCCTAGTGCAGTCATATATCATGGTCTTAGGTTTCTCTGATCATTTGAATGATCTTTGAGTCATCTTTACGAATGAATGTTATTTCCTTAACTATCTAATTTGCTTTCTGGGAGTATCTCGAGAATATATATCCATATATATGGATGGAGTGTTTCACTGCTTGAAGATCAAGTCACAGTAACTTCCCCTAGATCAATATGCCAGAGGTACGTGAAGGATATGAATGATGGGTGAATTTAAAAACAACAAGAAATAGGCATGATGATTTCTCAGTGAATTTTTAAAAATTGCCTTTGTTACAATGAAGCTGAATGTCTGGTAAATGGGTCAAGAGTTACACTGTTGAACTGTCCTGCAGGTCTCTTAGAATGTGATTCCTCAGCTGAGAAGAGAAAAATGTCACAGAGTGCACAAATACGTGATGGGTGATTTTAATTTGTTTTGGAAATGTCCGTGCTTCACTGCATTTTTTAAACATATACATAAAAATCATGTGATAAACGACTATGATAGACTTAGCTCTTCTCAGCAATACAGTGATCTAAGACAATTCCAAAAGACTCATGATGGAAAATGCCATCTACCTCCAGAGAAAGAACTATGGAGTCTGAATGCAGATCAAAGCAGACTATTTTCATTTTTTTCTCTTTCTCATGGTTTTTCCCTTTTGTTCTGATCTTTCTTTCACAACGTGACTAATGTGGAAATATATTTAATATGATTCTACATGAATAGCCTGTATCAGATTGCTTGCTGTCTTGGAAAAGGGAAAGGAGAGGAAAGGAAAGAAAAAAATGAAATTCAAAATCTTAGAAAAATGAATGTTGAAAATTATCTTTACATGTAATTGTAATAAAATAAAATATTATTAAGTAAAAATGAAATAAAACATGCATATTTGAATGATAATAAGTCTCTCCAAGCCTAAATCCCAAGCAACTTAACTAATTGAAAGCATGAATAAATGACAAAGGCCTGAGACCCCTTTGCTCTTTTCGTTGACATTGAATTGGTGATATTTCTAATGGACATCTCATCCAAGTTTAAATCTTAAAGATAATCCTCAGACTGAGAGAAATAAGTTTGGTATAACTTATGGCAGTAATCTCAAAGGATAATTTCTTAATATCTCTTATCTGTTTTCTTCTCAGATGTAGCCTTAAAACTCCAGAAAAATAAGTAAATGGAAGGATGGTTGGAAGGAGGGATGGAGGGATGGAGAGACGGATGGATGGAGGGATGGATGGATGATAACTGTCTGAATTTGTCAGAAATGCCAAATCCAGGCAGCCTTAAGACTTTGTTTCTTTGTTTGCTAAGTATTTTGGACAGGTACCTTCTTCCTTGTCATGTCTTTTAACTGTAATAAAAAGTTGTGACCTTGTGTGAAAGCAACAGGATGCTAGGAAACATCCTCCTACAGTAATTTCTCTTTTTCTAGCCTCATTCTCACCTCTGATTCATCTACAGTGAACTCAAAAGAAAGTTATGCGTGCTTTTTCCTTTCTTAAGTTTCTAGACCATCATAATATATAACTGTGTAAAACAAATGATGCCTAGAGAAAATGATGCATGTAATATATCATGTTAAAAATGACATAAAGGATTTTAGGCCCCAGCAAGACTGAGATATTGCAGACTTCATCCTTTATTAGGCTGACTGGAAATTTCACAGATTTGTGAGCTTTCTGAATCATGATTTAGCACTAAGAGGTTCATGGTCATTAGAGGCACGTGACTTTTTTAATGCATCCATTGTGAAGTATCCCCACCAACAAAATCATAGAATAAACGTAATTTTAAGATGGGTGATATTGAAGTTGGACTGGGAATGCCAGTGATGGTTTCTTGCACACTAAATAGCATGGTTTCTGTTGCAGCATTCAGAATCATCTCTAATGACATGGCACTGAGATTCTTGATTGCTTGACTCATTTGTAGTACTTGAGTGAAATCGATCAGCTGTCAAATTCAATGTGGCCCAATGGCTATAGACGTACTTCTTTGTAAAAAAAATTACCATAAATTATGACGGCAGGTTGCATAATGACTGAGACATCAGTCAGACTGAGGGTCTTTCCACAGCAGAGATACCCCTTGATTATAAATATGCCATGTCTGAAAAAGAGCTTGTTAAAGATTGTTTTATCTAGCCATTTGTCATTGAGAAAGTTCTAGACACCCATATGTAGAATATACCCATTATGGATCTTTAGTTACCATTGAAGCTAAGTGCAATGACCATTTGGGATAGAATGGATTGACTATTGTGTTGGTATTAATTCTTCTTGATACTGGTACTCCTCCCCCCACTTTTGGGTTAAGTTTAGTTCTTTACCTCCAAGATATTTTGTAATTAGTAGTCTGACTGCTCATGCATATCTTTATTCATCATTCACTTATAGGTCTTGTCTTAACAAAAAGTGCAAGGATATAGATTAAAAATGGGTAGATAGATAAATGGAAGGATGGATGGATGGATGGATGGGTGGATGGATGGATAGATAATTGTAGATAATGGAAGTGGAAGTCCAACTAGTACAGCATAAAGTTAACTATGATTCAGACTTTTAGACAAAATGTCCCCACTTCTTGCTTTAACTTTCTCAAAAGCAAACTTTCTGTTAAGTACCCTAGAAACCCACAAGAGCTAGTATAGCTCCCAAAATAGTCAAACTTACAACAATGCTTTAGCATAAGAGTTAGGGGGAATTTAGGTAAACATAAAATTTATTTATAGTAAAAATTCACACTGATACTAATCTTCAAAGGATGTAGAAAAATGGTTTTCTTTGATACCATGGGCACACTTACCATAGATGTATATATCCCGACATCATTATCTACTGAAAGCATGAACCTATTATCATCTATTTCAGTATGCCAATTTCAAGTGTTGATGATGTACATGTTAAAATCAATGGTTACTGAATCTTTTACAGAAAAAAAATCATAAATTTCTTGGTTTGGTATCTTAGTTGTAAGTGGGGTTGGGTGTCAGATGCGTGGTGCCCCTACTTCCCTATATAGTAATTTGTTTAAAGAGAATCCATTTAAATAGATATTTGTACCATTACTAAAAAGACTTTTATTTGGAATTTGAACTCTAAGACTAATACAAAGAGAAATGTTATGAATGAGCAGACATTTCTGGGTGTTTGTCCTATTAAGAATGGCATGTGCTTTTTTACATCCAGTATATGGATTAAACACTGTCTATACAAATACAACTGGAGCCCTACTAACATGTGCTTTGTCTCCTACTGCCAAAAGGAATAAATGAGAAAAATCTCACACTGCTACCCTTCTCCTGATATAGGTTTTTGATTGATCCATTGACTGACATTATTCATAAGATGTGAATAAAATACAGATTATTTAACCCTAAGGGAAGGGCAAAGAGATATAGAATCTTCTCAGCTTGATGAAGGCATACTTATCTTCTCAGGTGGCTCATACAATGAAGAAGATACTCAGTTTCTTTAGCCTACAAAAGGATATGGAAAGTTCTCTGTTAAAGTGCTAGTGCATTTTATTGGTCCATTTACAAAAAGAGAGATTGTACAGGGAGTCTGATTGCCTGC
The DNA here is from genome assembly GCA_028646595.1 of Phalanger gymnotis. Lineage (NCBI taxonomy): Eukaryota > Metazoa > Chordata > Mammalia > Diprotodontia > Phalangeridae > Phalanger > Phalanger gymnotis. Next base: position 800,930,941 of record CM053622.1, on the reverse strand, counting down.
TTTGGGATCTTCTGATCACATGATAACTGGTATTGACTTCTGAGTCTGGTTAAAGAGTGTGGCTTATGGTTTGAAATATTAGATCATAAGCTCCTTGAGGGCAAGGGCTATCTTTTGTCTCCTTTTGTATCCTCAGTGTTTAGCACAGTGCCTGGCACATAGTAAATGCTTAATAAATGCTTATTGATTAATTGATCTTCAAGAGTGACCTGCAGTCAGAGGTATCAGTTTGTGTGGGTATGGGTTTGGGTGTGGATGTTCACATGTATGCATGCACTTGGACAGCATGGTGGGAACTTACCATCATGAGGTGGGCTTTCTCTACTTTTTATGCCATTCCATTTCAAAACCTTCATAAGTCCATAAAGGCAAACAAAAACACATAACCACACTTCAAACCTTTTGGAAGAAAGGGTCAGTAACATATTTCATAATGTCCAACATTGATTGAAGATTACACTGGAAAATCCACAAATACTACTCAGTGCAGCCAACATACACACAGTCAGTCAATGTTGCTAAATAGAGCATAATAATCACTTTATCTAAGAGGCACATCAATGCAAAACAAGGGAAATTATTAAGAAAGCAAATTGAATCAAAAATGCTCAGATGGCAAGTGTATGGGCATTAACGTGGGCTGCACTGTTTACACTGGTCCAATCCAAGAGTCTCCATACGCTATCACAAACTGATTAATTACACCAAATTCACCTCCCCTAAATTACATTGATAATGCATGTTTTGGTTTCACCTCTGGCCTTGGAAGCATGTTGCCCATTAAGTACTTTGGGAAATGTCATTAGTGTCAAGGATGACTTTTTGAAAAGACAGACAGTTTCATCCCAATGGAGTGTGACTGCCTGGTTTTGGTTGGTACTTCTCAAACCTCCTTAATATCTGTCCCATACCTCTCCTCTTGTAAACCAAGCTCCCATATTGGCATTGAGATAGCATAATTTAATGCATATGTTGACTTTTGTGGAAATGTGGATATACTGTGAGAAGCCAGAGGATATGTATGTAAACAGAATTGTAAGTAAGAAAGATAAGATGACCTTTTAACCATAAAGTGGCCCCTTTTATAGCCATTCATTTTTTCTTTAACATTCCAAATCAGTTCCACTAAAGTATTTCTCTCATTCCCACACATGGCATGGAGGTGACTGAAGTCTGCCAGTAGAATATAAATCTTAACGGTTTGAACTGACCTATAAAAGTCAATACTGGCCTCATATGTTTAGATATCATGTCTATCATCCAGGGTCTAGTCTTTGTAACTGAGGGAAGATCCATGACTGGTTTTAGCCACAGAGTAGAGTGATGCATGTTGCAACTGTTGAAACTCAAGAAGACTTTGTGATTAATTTTAGATAAATTGTGACCTGCACAAGTGGAGGTAGGAACCACACTGCCAAAATCATGGATCCATGAAGAATTGAAGAATTCCAAATATCAGTATAGTTGAAGAGCTTGGCAGAAGGGAAAGAGTGCTTTAAGAATATCAATCCAAAGCGCTTGGTAAAACCCATAATTAGCATTGCTTTGGTATTTAGGAGGTAGAAGTATTGTTTTCTTGTTTACCCTCCAAGTAAACTAGTCAGGGTTTTCCTAGAAAAAAAAGTGATTGAAGTTCTGAAAGGAACTGTCATTTGTATTTCCAGTATTTCAGGCAACATATATGGGGTTCTTTTCCTGAAGATATTCATGAAAGAGGTTTCTAATCTCTAACACTGTTGAATTTACAGAAGTGTAGTATCATAGTCTGGACCAAAAATGAAGGAATTTAAAATCTTCTTTCGTCATTGACTTGGAGAGAGACTTTAAGATTATCACTAGATCCTTAAATAGGGCTGACTTTGGAATAGTCATTCAATCCCAATCATGTCTCACTTCTACCATATCTCCATGGGAAGGGAACCAAAAAAGAGACCTTCATGCTAGAAGATATTGGAAAGGAACAAAATACAGACTTTGCATTTTTTAAAAACACATTGACTCTGGGTCATTGTTAAGATGCAGGAATGTTCAGTTTTCTATGAGGTAGAAATTCCTCAACCCCCCCTCCCAAAAATATGTGGCCTGAAGAGTCCTATTATTTTATTTGAAATCTTCCTAGCTTATTGGCATCTTCATGATGAAATTAATTAAACTACTGGTTTTTGTGTGAGCAGCAGCATAATATAGAGAAATAACTCAAACTCACTCTTCAATCAAGGATTCATGAGTGTTACAGATGGAAGGGACCTTCGTGCTCATCTAAGTCAATTTGTTCCTTTATTAAAGTAGCACATGTGATCCAGAGGAGGCAGTACTTTTGTCCAATGTCACACAGGTTCTGAGCATCAAATTTGGGAATCAGAGTCAGATGTTCTTACCACAAATACAAAACCCTCTCTACCACAAAATTCCAGTAATCCCAGTTTCCAACTGGGTCTATTGGAAATTCAGAAAACAGGATAGCAGAACATTGTAATTCTCCCTTATTGAAGGTGCAATGATGGACACTAGTCACATTAGAGTCAAGTCAATCTTATGCTTGAAGAGAGAGAGAGAGAGAGAGAGAGAGAGAGAGAGAGAGAGAGAGAGAGAGCAAATCTCCGTAGATAGACTTACCAAGAATACAGAGGAAAGAATAACAGTCTTTTTTGGGCTAGAAGATGGTTATGAGAGAATCAATGTCCCCATGGACACTGATTTTTCACCAGCATCATTATGGCTGTTTGATGATAGAGAGCCAATGGAGTATGCTGATAGTTCCAGGTTTTGTGATGATTGAAATCTATGAATGATTATATAGATTATCAAGTTGCCAACAAATATGTCAGCCAACTCAATGAATCTATAAGAGCTAGGGGATATGTGCCGAAAACACATGAGTTATGGCTAAAAATTTGTCACTTCTCTCTTTTTAATCTCAAATAAGACATCACATCTATGTGTCCTTAAGGGTACAAAATAGGAATTAATTGACTTGGGTTTTGAATCTACTTTCTTTATCTGCTGCAGCACTAGTGGGGTTTCCTTAGATATTGCTACGGTCACACCTGACATATAAAGGATCAAGAAGTCAGAACCACCAGAAAGTGGCATAGGAAGACCCAATAACCAATATGACTCTCTAACTCTGAGACAGTAGAATTGATAACTTGATATGTTTTTTGCATATGTCAGGGGAAGCTTCTGCTTAAAGCTCAGGAAACATTGGTATGAGAGCAAGCAGACTCTAATAGAAAGATGGTAGCAAACATAGAGTCAAGACCACTGTGGATTTGCATCAAAGTGGGTGGCCACTGTTCTGGCTTAGGCCCTTCCAAAGATAAAAGTTCCCTGCCTAAAGACCAAATCAGGTGTTCAGATGAATTTACAATCTGCTAAGCAAATTATTAAAATAATGGTTCTGTTCCTATTAATATTAGGATTATATGAAATACAGCAGGGGTTCTTAACTTGGGGTCCATGAACATACACACATACATAATGCCTGCATGTGTATGTGCATATCTATATATACACATGTGTACGTGTCTATGTGTACACATAAATTGCACATGTGCACATAAATGTATGACTATATTTTAATGAAAATGTATTTCCTTTGTAAGCCTACATATTCCATTTTGAATATTTGAAAACATTAGTCTGAGAAAAGATTCATAGACTTCACCATACTGCCAAGGAGGGTCATGAGGCTAACAAGATTAAGTTCCACTTCTTTAGAGGGAAGATTTTACTAGGACATGAGCGAAGTTCTCAGATCTAAGATGAACTGTCTGACTTTAGCACCCCATCTTGACGGCCAAAGGAAACACGTGGCAGTATAAAGACATTGAATAATAGGCTAGGACAAAGGAGGAGGAGTGTTATCGTTGGTCATAGAACAAGAGTCTAAAGGCTTAAAGCAGATGCAGAGTTGCTAATACTAATAGTGAGCAAGGCCAAATCTGGAGCTAAAGTGTTAGACTCCCCCACCCCCACCCGCTACAAATATTGTTCCATTCATCTCTGGCTGATTGGTTCGTTAAGATTATATAATTAAAATCTAATCATTTAAATGTTGGAGAAGATGTGGGAATATTGGAACACTAATTTATTGTTGGTGGAGTTGTGAACTCATCCAGCCATTCGGAAGAACAAATTTATGCCCAAAGGGCTATAAAACTATGCATACCCTTTGACCCAACAATACCACTAGCATTCTGTACCCCAAATAAATCATAAAATGGGGAAAGAACCCACATGTACAAAATTATTTGTAAAAGCTCTTTTTGTGGTGGCAAAGAATTGGAAATTGAGAGGAAGCCCATCAATTGGGGAATGGCTGAACAAGTTGTGCTATATGGATGTAATGGAATACTATTGTTCCATAAGAAATGATGAGCAGGCAGATTTCAGAAGTCTGGAAAGACTGACATGAATTGTCGCTGAATGAACTGAGCAGAACCAGGAGAACATTGTATACAGTGACAACAGTAGCAACAATATTGTGTGATAAGTGACCTTGATAAGGTAGACTTAGGTCTTCTCAGCAATTCAATGATCTAAGACAGTTCCAAAAGACTCATGACAGAAAATTGTGTCCACATCAAGGGAAGGAACTATGGAGTCTGAATGCAGATTGACACACATTATTTTCTCTCTTTTTTGTTTTTTGTTTTTCCTTCTCGTGGCTTTCCCTTTTTGTTCTCATTCTTCTTTCACAACATGACTAATGTGGTGTTATATTTAATATGATTGTACATGTGTAGCATATATCAGATTGTATTCCATCTTTGGGAGGAGAGAGGGATGGGAAGGGAGAAGGATGCAAGATTTCAAACTTAAAATCTTATAAAAGTGTATGTTGAAAACTAAACATAAATTAATTATTTTTTCTAAAAAAACTAATTATTGTGGGAAAAGTCATACATCAACAATGCCTTGCACACAGTAGGTATTCACTTAAATGAATGGGTGATAATGCTCAATATAGTACAATCCACACTTTGTTCTTTACATTGTGATGTGCTGCTAGATTTTATAAATCTGTTTATTTAATATCAGATACTTTTCATACACAGATATAATCTTCCTAGGTAAGGAAGATGGTCTAAAACAAATTCATTAACTCTCTCCAACTAGCATGAAATGGCAACTGTCACCTGGTTTGAAGTGGAAGAAGATGACTCCTCTTTCTGCTTCTAGTTTAAATTTTAAAAATAAAATGATGGACAATGGGCAGTCCAGAAAAAAAATGGACAATCATTCCACTTGTGCATGCACATGAGAAAATTGTCATCCGCTCAGATTCTGTGTACTGTGCATACTACATTGTGAGCTGTTTTGAAAAGTCATAAAGTGGTTGTTTTCTTAGAGTATGCAGAGGTGGAACACAGCCTCAATTACAAGTTCTACAAGAATGCAGCCTCCTCAAGGGCAGATTCTCACTTTTTTTTTATTTTTTTGTTGCTATCTCAAGTAACCAGCAGAGTATGTGCTTAATAAATGCTTGTTGAGCTGACTTCAATTGGTTCAAATTGTCTTAATTTAGATTACATTTTATAGAAAATCCTGGTCTTGGGAAAGGTCACAAGGCATGTGGTCAATCCATCTTGTTGGGGAATCCAGCCTCAAAGTCAGGATGCATTTGCGGCCCCATCACCTCCAGCTTCATTCACTCAAAGGATCAGGCTGCCAAAGGTTACAAAAGCCAACTTGACTGCATAGATAGAAAATCAGCAATAACAGAACTCCCTTGGGAAGGATACCCAACGCTTGACTATAAATATGTGGATGCTGATGGGTATTAAAAAAAAGAAGTGCATAGTTTTCCATTGCTTAGGGGAGGTGACCATCAAATAGCCAAAAGCAATTTGTGAAAGGATCTCTTACAAACCACTCTTTCCTGTGGACTATTTAAGGTCCTCTTTCTCCATCCTTTTGAAGCAACAGAACACAAAGACAAAGCAAAGAAGTTGCTACAAAAGTCTTTTTTAAAAGTCCCTCTTTTCTTCCTTCATTTCTAAATGTAGAGAAAGTTTACTTTTCAAGTTTACACTTGTTTAAAGGTGAGAATCACCCTGGTTAAAGATTCAAGCATTCATCTATATTTATGTCTTACTTGTTTAGGCAACAAAAAAGGAAAGAATTGCTCCCTATCCAGTCAACGATCCACTTGTAATACTGAGCATATTCAGCTCGGTTGAAGCACAGTGTTAATGAGACAAAGGTCACAGGAATTATCCCCACAGGGACCAGTTAGCTTCCCACAAATAATAATAATAATAATAATAATAATAATAATAATAATAATAATAATAATAATAATAATAATAATAATATTCCATAGTCCGAAACTGTATCTTGAAACAAGATTTCAGTCTTGGATTTGATCAACCATCTGACAAATACTTGCACTTAGCCCCAAGGGGGACCAAGGGGGACCAAGAGGGAGAGTGTGGATGTGTTGTGTAAAGATGATATTCTTCTCTGCATGGTGTCAAGGCACCAAGTAGGTGACCCTCACCAAGACCATCCATTCCTTTGGTGTATTGGCAGATTTGGTGCGGATTATATTTGGTAGTGGAGCACGGATGTGGCTATGGATTACAGTGTTGTGGTTTATGTTTACCCTGACCAAGAATTGTGACAGGATTTTCTGGGTGCTTGATCCTAATGCAGGGATTCTGGATTTATAGATAATAATAAATGGAATTATTCTCACAGTACTCAGAAATGGAAGTTCAGACCTATGATATAGATTGACACCTGGCATTAGTCCCCATCGGGTTTTATCTGTATTAATCTAATTTAGGGGAATGTTTGAGGTGGCATCTGGGTAGTCTGGATATGCCCATTCAATGCCCATTCACTGCTGAAGTGTGAACTTCCTGGGTCAAGGCAGGATGAAATTGTTGTGATTTCCAAATAGAATGAAATGAACAACTTTTTCTGAGCACTTCACTCACATTCATACACACACATGCACTCACAGTAACAGAATTTTGTAGTTAGAAGGGACGTCGGCATCTATCTAGACAAAATTATAACAGAAAAAGCATTTCCTCTATGACATACCTGTCATCCAGCCTTTCCTTGAAGACCTCCAATCAGGAATGCACCACCTCCTGAAGATGACCCATCTCATTTAGAATAGCTCTAGACACACATACATGCATACACGCAGATACACATGTATAAATGCTTTTAATTTTGAGACTCACTCATCATTCTGTCTTTATGCCACACTCATAGGCTCCAAGGATCCATGGCACATACCCCTCTCCCTTCACCATTATCCTACCCATATAGTCCTCTTCAGGAACAGCCAGTCACCAAAGAAAAATGTGCCTCTGGCTCTTAGGTAGTATCTTTAAGCAACCAAATGGTTCAAACCAAATAAATGCAATAACAAAAACAGAACCAGGACACTCCCCTTCTGATCTAAGTAGAAGAATAGATAGTGGCCACTGGTAAGAGAACACATTTACAATAAGTGCTCCAGAATGTTGACTAAGGCTTGTCCCCTAGGGTTGATGGTGATAGAATAATGGGTCTTTAGAAGAATACTGCTCACTAGTGGAAATGTTTCAAATGGTCATATATATGTTTGTGTGAATATATATGTATATAGATATATGTTGGAGAGGCAAGCTGCCGAAGTAAAAAAACACCAGTTTATTTAGTCCATACTAAGCATGTTAAATAAATCAGATTCTGTAACCCATGACACATTTTTTCTTTAAAAAGGAACATTTAAGAGCTTCAAAAATTGCTACAGTACAAAAGGTGTCCTTGTGTGTGTGTCTGTGTATGTATTTATATATTTATATATGTATATTAGCCAGAAATATTGACTGTCTCAGAAGAGAAACCCCCAACCCTGTTTTCTGTAATATTTCTATATGTAATTAACTTAGCTTCATGTTTGAAACAAAATCTTTCAGCTCAGTACATGGCACGTAATGGTGTTATTGGCACAGGTTCAGAATCATTGTCCAAATCCATATCTCCAGGCGGTCCATCTTGTCCTTTGCAATTGGTCTCCTTTTTTTCCTTTTGTCTTCAAGAGAACTGTTTTTTTTTCCTTTATTTCTGGAAGCTTTTCTCTTCTTCCCCCCAAAAAAATTCCTTAGGGGCAATGAAGGTTGCCTATAGGCACGTTCATTTTTTTTTTTATAAAAATATATTTGGCCTATAGAGTTCTGCTCCATGAGTTCTCCACTGGCAAACAGAAATGGTAGGTTTGGGGAAAGTGTCCCCTATTTTTAGTCTTAGAACTTTTGTGTGGTTATTTTTTTGTTGTTTTTTTTTCCTTTTTTTGATTTTTTTTTTCATTTTTTGTTTTTTTGTTTTTTTACAGGTTCACCAACGGAATCCTGAATGGAAAGAAAACAACACAGATATTAAATGGCAGCTGGTGAATAGACAGACCTATCTCTTCAAGTCATTTCAATTCAATCAACATTAAAGACATGCTATCTGTGGGACACTGTTTTAGGTAGTGAGGAAACAAAAAAAAAGCAATTCTTGCCCTCAGGGAGCTTCTTCTATATTATCAACTGTTTTAGGTGCCATCTCTTACATTAGGCTTTTCCTTTTCTGGGTCAGTTATTAGTACAGAAATTTCATTTTATTTACCCTGTCTATATATTATATCTTATCTCAGTCTCACTTGCTCACTTTCAAGCCCCCAATTTTCCTTCTCTGATTTTAGACCCCACTTTTCCACAGGCTTTCATGAGTTAACCCCCAGTGCTCAAACACAGTTAACTAGTTCTCGAAAGAATTATAAATGCTTAGCAACTCAACTGGCATGAAGCCTTAGTCTCAGCATATGTGAATAACAGTAACTTTAGCTTTAACTTCAAAGGCCTAAATTTGTGTACGAAAAAGAGCTGAGAACTACTGTCCATATTATTTCACTAATTGTTGCATCCAGTGTGAACACCAGGCTATTTGCCTGCTGTGTATTAGCCCTCTTTAAAATATTCATTTTTCCCTCCTTGATATTCACCATCTCCCATGAAGATTCTCTGTACATCTGGTTGGAAACTGGGTCTGTTTTTACCATCCAGTCATCTGTGACTTTCCTGAAACCTAGGACTTAGGAGAGATTAATGACTTACATTAGAAACCATCTCCTGTATCTCTCTGAGAGGTGATCTTGCTGAAGAGAAGAGCATTGGAATCACAAATATGTCTGGGTCAGGTCAGCTGGCAACCACAGATGTTTTTAAAGGACTGGGAAAGCATATTCTTTAGCTTATATCCTCTAGACTCTGTACCTCAGGAAAAAAAAGTAGGGGAAGGACTGAAAGCTACTGGATCTGGGGTATCAGAGTGAGAATCAGAAAGCTGAGGGAACATAACCTAGTAGGACAGTAAAGGATAGCAGGTATGTGTCTTGAATATTTCCTACCAAGTCACATAGACAGATCGCTAAAGATGAAATTGGTTGAAATATGCTAGATCAACCAAGTTGTCAAGGCCAAAGCTATATAGTACTTGTTCCCAACACTCTGTACTGATAAGATCATAATATCCCTGAGGATTCATTTATTTTTCTTTCAGTGCATGCTTCTTCTTGGTTGAAATGGCTTTCACTTGACTTCCCTTAGCAACTGTTCACTCATAAAGACAGAGTAAAGAATATAGTGATGTTGAAACATCTACTAATCTAGCAATAAAATCAGGAACACAGGAAGAAAAGTGCAACAGTCTCTAAATGTAGGAAAGTAAACCAGTGGTGTGGAAATCTGAATAGTCTGAGGGCTACTCTCTTTTTAATTCAAGTTGATACCATTGTCTTAATAGACAAACAAACTTTCACCTCTAGCTCAAAGAAATGCTTAGGGTAGACCCTAGGGAGGTTTGACAGAGGTACCACAATGACTTAGGGTTAGAATTTTTAATGGGGGTGTGGGGAGAGGAAATCAATAGGATTCTGAGTGAGATGAGAAAAGTGAGTTAGAATAGCCATTATTTATAAAGCTCAAGGCTTAATATATTTTGTCACGTACTTATCCTTTAAGATAAGATAAGGCCATAAGATTAACATAAGATCCTAAGGTGCCACTCCCACTATGAAGCCTTCTCTCATTGACAAAATAAAACTCAATTGTTCCCTCAGGCTCCATCCAGTGCAAGCAAAGACTTCCTATGTTCAAACTAACTGACTGGCATCTCAACGAACAACTCATCTTTTCTTCTTTCTCTAAAAAGTATTTGCCCCTGATCCCCATATGTTACCACCTTAAAGTGGAAGACTATTGGCTTAATGATTATGTTTGGTTGCCCCTGTTTTGCACATTTGGGGCTATAGAAACATATCTATCCAACCCTGTACACCCTGTAATGTCTGTGGACTTTCTTTAATTTGTGTTGAAGAAAGTGCCATCTATAAGCAGGTATAAAGACTTTTTTCTGTTTGTTCATGAAGAGCTAAAATGTTTATTGTAAAAGGTCAAGATAACCCTCTAACATGTTCCCTGACACATTACATTGGTGACAGAGGCACCAAAGGGCATTGTCTTATCCTAGTGTGACTGTTGAGTGGAGAGCTGAGCCTGGATTTACCAGCTCATAACCTCAGGAATGCCTCAGCTCTGAATCTGGCCAGTGCTCCCCAACCATGTGTCCTGTGCTTGATAAGATTACCCCGAATGGGGCCACCCACTGCATAAAGTTAGAGGAGAAAAGAGCTAGATTATGAGTTAGAGGACTTAAATTCAATTTCCACTTCTGACACTGGCTATATGATTGTGGACATGTCATCCTTTCCCTGGACATTAATTGTCTTAGGGAGAGGGAGGGAGAGAGAGAGGAGGAGGAGGCAGGGAGGGAGGGGAGGGGGAGGAGGGGCAGAAGGAATGGGGAGGAGGAGGAAGAAGGGAGGAGGGGGAGGCAGAGGAGGGAAAGAAGGAAGGAAGGAATGAAGTAGGAAGGAAGTAAGAAGGGAAGAAGAAAAATAAATATTTTAAGTACCTGCCATGTGTGAATACAATGTGCGTTAATTTAAGGGAATGCATATTTTTAAAGTACCTATTATGTGCCAGGAAATGTGCTTTAAATATTATCTCACTTGGCCCTCACAATGACTTTGTGAGAGAGCTGCTATTATGCCCATTTTTACAGATGAGAAAACTGAGGTCAAGTGACTTGCCCAGGGTAACACAGCTAATAAGGAGCTGAAACTAGACTTGAACTCAGGTCTTCTTGACTCCAAGCCTAATACTGCACCCACAATTCCACCTAGCTTCCCATTGGAGAAAGTTTCTATGGTGGTACTTTGCCTCAGAGTCAAGCAAATCTGGTTTTAAATTCTGCCTCTAGCAGTATTGACTGGTGGCCATGGACATCTCACTCAGGTGCTCAGCAGCACCTGAGGCAATTCTCTAGGACACTAAGTCAGAGCTGAGTAACTGAGTAATTTATCTGCATTAGTGGAGGTGGGTTCCAGATTAAGGTTTCCTACTGGGGTAAAGTCCCTATTCTGAACCAAAACAAACCATTCAAATAACCCCTCATTTGACATCATCTCTATAAGCCAGAAAATCCAGTATCAGCAGAACTTGTTGGGTCTCCCAGCTCTTCTCTTAAGTACTTGGACAACCTTGAAAGGGCATTTTCTTATCTTAGTGTGACCATTGAGTGGAGAGCTGAGCCTAGATTTGCAACGTTGAAGAATTCAATTCTCTTCGACACAGTTAGAATAGTAACTATTTAGAGTCAGAGGACCACGAATTAGCTTCCCTTGCTACCTGTGTGCCTTTAGGAAAATCACTTAATTTCTCTGAATCTCAGTTTCCTCATCTGTAAAATGAGGGAGTTTGATGAGATGGCCTCCGATGTCCTTTTGAGATCTGGTTCTGTGGTTCTAGGTTTTCCTTCTCCAGACTTGTCAATGAATGGGCTGTATATGATGAGAGGAAGAGAGGAAGTTCTAAAAGTCTATGAAAACCAGTGGGAAGCTGAGCTAAGCATTTATATTTGCTGCTGTTGTTAGTAAGTCATTTCAGTTGTGCCTGAATCTTTATGACCCCATTTGGGGTTTTCTTGGCAAAGACACAGAAGTAGTTTGCCATTTTCTTCTCCAGTTCGCTTTACAGATGAGGAAACTGAGTCAAACAAGGTTAAATGACTTACCCAGAGTTATGCAGCTAGTAGGTTTCTGAGGCTAGATTTGAACTCAGGTCTTCCTGACTCCAGTCCCAGTGCTCTACCCACTGAGTGACCTAGCTCCCTCTAAAGAAGCATTTATATGCAGACTAACAGTTGAAATCCTGTCTTCCCCTCACCCACCTGCTCCTGGTGGTCATTCAAGATCCCTTTTCCCTTTCCATAAGGCATGGCACCCATTGCCAACACTCAACGATGGATTAGTGACAATATCTGCATCTTCCTCAAAAAAACTAGTCTGAATATAAATGGAAGTCATCTCAGAGTGTCACACAATATGGAATGTGAAAGACAGGTGGGGTATAGGCACATTCTAAGTGTTTCAAAGCTGTGTTTCAGATAGGATCAAAGCAACAAGATGGTGTCATCACAAACTGTTAAATCATCATTAAAAATGCATTTATGGAGGCTTAATGGCAATGGAGGAAATAAATATCTCCTTCAGCTCTTAAACCTTAATTAAATGTTTTAGTATTAATTGCTATTTATTTAAGGGACAATAAGCATCCTAGTAAATCTAAGCAGCCTCTCTGCAAGCCTGCCATTACCGCTCATGCCCAGGCATCGTTCAGGTGAATCAGAGAACACAGAGCGTACAAATTCTCTCATTCCGGTAAATGATAAACTGCATGTCAGAAACACACCAACTGAATCTTTAAACATTTATCAAGGACTAACAAGGCTGTTTGCATAGATCTGCCTGGTTTATTTCCATAAGAAAAGAAAAGAAAATGAAAGTATGACAGAATTGAACTACTCTGCTTTTTCCAGTAATATATTATGTCTTTTATTCAGTACAACACTTTCATGGTGTAGAGAAAAGATCCCCAGGCTAAGGGATCAAGAGGTCTGTGTTTCTGCTCAACTCTGTCACTGACAGTGTATGATACCAGACAAACCATCTAAATACTAGACCTCACTCAGAATGTCCCTTGCCTCTAAAATAGGTTTTTAATAAATCTCTGATGCTATCAATAAGGTAACTCCTCCTATAGTAGATACAGCACCTCACAATGTTCTCTAACAACAAAGGAAGTTCTCTGGCCCATTTCTTTTGTAAATTTTCTAGCAGAGGTTCACCCAATGTATTGGAGGACTTCCTTTAGAATTCATGACATTGAATAGATACTAATGGTGTACATAAACCACGCATACATTATTCCTGCACTCAATGCATGATGATAACAGACAAAATAGATAAACCACAGTTATAATGCCTAGCCATCCTTGAAGGAAATGAACAATGGGGCATCATTCTAGCAAGTAGAGATGACCAAAATCTAATAGGCTGCCTTGAGAGGAGATAGTGAATTCTGCCCCTCTGGAGAGTCTTCAACCAATAACTTGATGATTACTTGTTAGGAATTTTAGAATGAAGAATTGCTCTTGGGTAGAGTTAGACTCAATGGTCTCTGAGGTCATTCTTCCAGAATTCTATGATTTAGTTAAAAACTTAACCCGAAAGTGCATTTTGTATACTCTTAGAATGAAGTCTTCCATAGACAGAGCATTTAAGGTTGAGAAGAGGCCACAGTGACCATTTAGTCCAATTCATAACTGAAATAGAATGTTCACCACATTGGATCTGGCAAGTGATCATCCGGCTTTTGCTTTCCATTGAGAGGAAATCCATTTTCACCTGATATATCAGTCTGCTTTAAAGGAATCATGAAACCATCTAATCCAGGGACTCTTAACCAGGTATCTGTGGATAAATTTCAGAGGCTCATGAATTTAAAGAGGAAGAAAAATTACATCCATTTTCACTAATCTCTAACTGAAAATTAATATTCCTCACAATTACAAATGTAAATAAATATATAAATGAGATATTATTTGTAGAGTAGTTTGAGATCTTTAAGGCATCATATAAATGCTAATTATCATCATCATCATCATCATTATTTAGACAACAAAATTTTATTCCATGAAGAGTTCTAAGAACTTTTCCAGACTGCTAAAAGGATCCATTAACACAACAAAAGGGTTAAGGACCCATGAAGAGTCCAATCAGTATGAAAACAATGTCCTCTGGACTATAGCTGAGAAATTGTCATCCTGCTTTCACTTATAGGATTCCACTTGAGAGCAGAAGCTTGCTAAATCCATAAGCAGTCTATTCCACTGTTGCACAGCTATCATTGGTATAGCTCTCCCTCCCCCCATCTTTATGCCCTGCCCATTAAGCATAATTCTTCCCCTTTATGATTTCTATCCATTGTTCTTAGTACTGGCATCTGCGGTCAAACATAATGAGTCTATCTCATTCTCTCTATGACTGTACTTAAAATACTTAAAGATAGCAATTCTGTCTCCCCTAAGTCGTCTCTTCTCTAGGTTAGATGTCCATAGTTCTTTTAACCAGATCTCAAATAGCATGGACCCAATGATCATTTACCATCCTGATTGTCTTCCTCTGGTCGTGTGTTGGAATGAGAGATGTCTCCTTCCTCATTATGAATGGACAATGAGGAACACTTTTCCTCTGAGATTCTAAAAGAGAGAGTTTATAACCTTTGGGAGCAAAGTTACAATGAATTTCAATTCAATTGCAGTTTGCCTCGAGAAACTAAAGTGATTTGGCTTCCTATTTCAACTCTTATAAGGAGCCACAAATTTCACACCCTCAAACTTTCCAAAATTTGGCCCTCAAAAATAGCCCCTTCTAGCCTCAGACACTTACTAGACGTGTAACCCTAGGCATATCTTGCCTCATTTTTCTCCCTGCCTCATTTTCATCATCTGTAAAATGGGGATAATGATAGCACCTACCTCCTGAGATCTTTGTGAGGATCAAATGAAAAGGTTTATAAAGCACTTTGCAGACCTTAAAATATTAAATCTAGTAGCCCTAGTATTGCCATCATTGCCGTCATCAGCATCATCATTATTATTGCCATAATAAGTCTCTCTCTCTCGCTCTCTCTCTCTCTCTCTCTCTCTCTCTCTCTCTCTCTCTCTCTCTCACACACACACACACACACACACACACACACACACACACACACAATTGAGAATGCTTGTTTTCAATGATCACTGTGACAATGTATGTTCCTGTGGCCAACCTGGTAAAGACTCTTACTAAACTTGGCTAAGTTGGCCTTCAGACAAGAGACAGAAAATCCATCACTGGGCCCATGGGACAAAGTATCTGCAACCATATAGCCTGAGTTTCTGATTAGACTTTGAGGAAAGCAAAAGCCTTTATTCAAGCATAATTCCTCCATTTTGATTTCAGTGGTCAACGTATGTGAAAATATTGACTGAGTCTGTGTCCCTACTATGAGGTGCATATGAGGCATGCAACATTGGGTCCAAGTTTTGGAAATGGAAACATGATATCACTTATTCATGAGCATTAATGGTTTTAATGGAGGAAGATATTTTTCCACTCTAACAGCTGTTCGGTAGCTTTAGCGGTGATGTATATCTCTTGAAAAAACATGCTACAAGGGCTCTTCAAGAGATGTTTTCATTCCTTACCTCTATCACATGATGTTTCAAGATTTAAATTAGCAAAAATTTTGAATATTAAACCACTCATGATCAATCTTGGGTGCGAATGGCTGTCCCCAAGGAGATGGAAAACAGGAGCAAGGTGTATTGCAGAGAGGTTTGTACTTGGGGCACCTAAGTAAAGATCTGGGTTCAAATCTAGCCTCAGACACTCACTGACTTCCTCTGAATAAGTACTTATTCTCCTAATAGAGATCACAACCACTTTATAATTTAAGATCTCTTAATCTTACAGCTAGAGCTAGAATGAATCTCGAAGGCCGTCAAGTCCAGGTGATTCATTTTATAGATAAGGAAAATGAGGCCCAGGGAGGGTAAGTGTCCTCTGTTTTCCTGTTTCCTCAGGCATGAGGTGAAGATGTTGAACTTGACAGCCTCTATGGCCGTCGCTTCTGTCTCTAAAACTACAATTCTGTGAACTTCCAATTGCTTTTTTTTTAATTTTAAAATTAAAAATTTTTTTTTAAAAAATATTTAATGATATATACCTCTGAGAGGCAAAATTGCCTATATGCCCTCTGTGCTAGTCAAACCATCTGAGTCAACAACTGAACACTGTCCTCCACATGTGGTCTACCTAGGGCAAAGTAAAGTGGACCTACAGCCATCTTGATTTTGGAAACTATTCACAATGAGACCATAATCCCTCAAACAGATACTTATGTAGGTGTAAAGTCCCTTTATGCTTGGTACCCTAAGTCTGAAACTCGCAGAGTCATAGATGTAGAGTAGAAAAGGAACTTAGAGGTAACAGAGTCCAACTCCCTCCATTTTACATATGAGGAAACTAAGTTAGAGAATTAAATTAGTTGCCCAGGACCAACAAGATAGTAAATTTCTGGATTTTTAACCCAGATCTTCTTTTTTTTTGTATTATTGTAAGTCCAAGATTCTATTAATTACAGCATATTGTAGAGGGTAATGGGAAATATAGCATGTAATTCCATCATTAAATACCATAATCCAGGATACCTTAATCCATTGGGACTAAGACTTTTGGGACAGCCTGCATTTAAAAGAGGAATCTGCAATTTCACTGCTTCAATGAGTCATATCCTCTACTTTTACATATTGAAACTCATTTCATATTACTCTACATATTTAATGAGTTACTATGACCAAAAAAAAAACCCATCACCTAGTACCCAGCTTTTTATTGATGAGACTCTCTGAGATTCTTTACATGACCCCATTCCTCAAGTGATTTAAGCCTGGTAAAATCTGCATAAATTTGAATTTCACCTATAGACCTTTGGAAAACCCAGGATTGCCTATAAGGTATGTTGTATGAGTCAACGAAGAAGAACTTTGCCAGAGATATCATTAGAAATCAGGCTTGGACTACAAAAGTTCACGGTCTCATGAATCTAGAATTAGAAGTGGTTTTAGCGATCATTTGGTCCAATGGTATCAAATTCAAATAGAAATGGATCATTGTCTCCATTTATATTGAGTTAGAAAACCACACATTAGCATTGTCTTTGCTGCATTTTTATTTATTTTGTTAAACACTTCTCAATTATGTTTTAATCTGGTTCAGGATTTGAGAGTTTTGCAATCCAATGTTGACATCTCTGACTTAGTCCAATTGTTTCATTTTAGAGATGAGGAAACTGAGGCTCAGAGAAGTTAAATGAGTTGGATCCAGGATTTGAAGTTAGGTCGTCTGACTACAGATCAAACCCTCTTTCCATTGTATCCTGTTCCTTGATTATATTATGAAGAACTTATTTTCCAGCTCCCTAGGAGGAAAAAAAAGGGAGGGGTGCAGCTTGGAAGAGATAGAGGAGGAAACTTTTTTCCCTTTTCTCTCATAGCTATAAAAGATTCAGGCATATCCTCTTTGGGGGAGCAGACAATGCCTGGGAGACTAGTTTTAGCTAGGTCACGAATGAGCTGGAGAGTATCCAAAGGAGAGGAAGGAGGCACATAGCTGAAAGAGCTTTGGATTTCGAATCAGAGGACCAGAGGAGAGTAGTAAACCAGGATGACTGTGAAATATCTCCTTCCTTGCCTCCACCCCTTGCAATCTTGGATTTCCTTCAAGACTCAGTTTGAAGGCCAACTTCTACATGAAGAGCTTCCTGATCCCTCTATTAGTGTTTGGAATAGAGCACAGTGCCCACAATCACAAAGGCCTAAGGGTCAAATCCTGCCTCAGTCTCTTATTAACTGTGTGACAATGGGCAAATCACTTGACTTCTCTCTGTCCCAGTATTCTCATCTGTGAAATCCTTTGGGTATTGTGAGGATAAAATGAAATATTCGTCAAGTCCTTTGCAAACCTTAAAATGCTATGTAAATATCATCATCCTCATCATCCTCATCATTACCCTCCCTTCCATAACTGCCATGTATTCATTCTTTTTATTTAATGTATGCATAATGCTGCACACCCACACCCAAATGAATATATGTTTGCTGCAGGCAGGAACCTATATTTTTGTCTTCCATCCTTAGTCAGTTAAGAACAGTTAAGAATTACTTGTTGATTCACCGATTGATAAAAAATGGATTTAACTTATATAAGAATAATGCCCAGCCTTCCCCCCCACCTCCAACCCATTTTCTAAGCACTTAGAAAAAATACCTGTCTTGGATCATAGAGTCAAGGATCTTGAGCTGGAAGGGAACTCACAGGTTATCTGGCACAACCTTCTCATCTTAGACTCGAGGATGCCAAGTGCCAAAGTGATTAAAATGACTCTTAACAGAGTTTGCAAATGGCAGAGTGAGAATTTGAGATCTGGTCCTCTGATCTTGTCTGGGTCAGGGCACTGGTTCAAGGCCCAGCTCTGATGCTTCTTAGCCCATGTGTGAGTAACTTGACCTCTCTGAGTTAGTAGGATCAAAGACTTGGAGCTAGAAGGGACATTGGAACTCACTCATTTTACAGGTAAGGAAACTGAGGAACAGAGACGTTGAAGTGACTTATCTGATGAATAAGTAGCAGCGCCAGGTTTTGAATTTGAGTCCAATTTTACCATCTTTCTATGACATTATTATGTCAATTATTTCTCACTTTAGTCTTGGTTTTAATGAGTATATTGTTCTCATCTCTTTATTTTTTCTTACCATTTTCCTCCTTATCTCTTATTTTCCATATTTCAATATTGTATTTTAATTTTGCTTCCCCCTTTTTCCTCCTAGTGAAATGATATGGCATAGAAGAGATTCACGAATTTCTGAAGAATGGGTATAAAACACTGATATGAGATTTTCTATGGTTTGATTTGGTGAGGAAAATGCTTTGTGCAAATGATAAAATGATAGAGAAATGGGAGCACGCAGGAGAAGTCCTCTTTCCTGTAGTTGTGCTGAAGGTTCTCAGTGCCTCTTTGGGGATAGGAAATCTAAGAGAGATAGCTTGGGGTGGGGTTGGTGTTGTATCAGTTCCACAATTTGAAAGATAATCTAATGCCTATGGTCATAAATAAAAATTACAAGCATTCGGGGGGGGGGGCATTAGAAAAGAAGGAGACTTACCTGGGATGCCTATGATGGATTGAGTGTGGCCATAATGAGGCCAGCATTCGACTGTGTTGGGCAAGGCTGAAAAGGGGCAGTGGTCGTGGATGTGAAGGAAGCAAGTGGCACTTTTGCCTGTGCCCTGTAAATTCCCAGGTGACCATGGGTCAGAAAAAACTCTTCTGATGGATGACAGCAAGAGAGGAACAGGTGGGGGAAGCATGATCCTAGTTGGTGGTTTATGTGTTCTGGCCTTGGACCAGAGCTCCAGTTATCCCATCCTAGTTAGGGCTCTGCTAAGACTACAATAAGGGATGTCCCTATTTCCCTTCGGGGAGTTTTTCTTAATTTGGAGAGTCCACCAGCACTTTCCAGGAGTTCCTACTACCAGAACATCTGGGCTTTCAGGCAAGGCCAGACTAGAAATTTTTTTTGTTATTTAGTCATTTTAGTCCTGTCCAACTCTCTTCGATCCCTTTTGGGGTTTTCTTTACAAAGACACTAGATTGGTTTGCCATTTCCTTTTCCTGCTCATTTTACAGATGAGGAAACTGAGGCAAACAGGGTTAAGTGATTTGCCCAGGGTCACACAGCTAGTAAGTATGTGAGGCTGGATTTTGAACTCATGAAATTGAGGCTTTCTGATTCCAAGACCAGTGGTCTATGCACTGGACCATATAGCTGCCCTCTAGCAACCTTACCACATTCAGTCTACTGTGTTTTTGCTTTCATGCTTTTTTTTTTTATCATAATAGAGATACTAGAAACTGTCTGGCTTGATTGCTCTGGAGTATTCCCCACAACAAACCAGCAGCTTTTTTCCTTAGTAAGCAGGCTCTCAGTTGCTAGCTGAGATAGAACTACAAAGGCAGCATCTTCTGCAGTCTTAATGGCATTAATTAAGGTGGGCTGACAAAGGGGAGAGAGGGTGACATGAGACTGATGAATATCCAGTGTCCAAGAGAGCTGACCCTATTAAACTATTATGGAAAAAAACTCATCTTACCTGCTCTGACTACAGACAACCCAGAAAAATGCATTGTATTTTATTCACTTTCCATTGTAATCTAATTACATTTCTTTGTCTGTTGGCTGAACATCATGCTAAGCAGGCCATTCTGGCTCCGGGACAAGGAACGAGGGTTGGAAATTTGATTTGGAGTGAATATGCGATTCATTAGAATTGAGATTAGGGACTGACCAATTCATTCCTATTCCTGAAAGCTGTGTGCGAGTCTGGAGCCGAGCCTGTAACAAATGCCACTTGCTTAGAACTGGTTGTGTTCTGAAACTGCTTCTTTGGCAAACACCTTCCCCTAGCCTGAATCATTCTTATTCTAAAATTCTACCTGTGCTCCTCACCCTCTTCCTCCTCCTCAAAAATGAAACTAAAAAGCAGCAGTCTCTGATTATTTGTGCACTCTTAATGTTAATGCTGCGATGTGATTGTGGAAAGGATTTCCTATATAGGCAAACTGTCTGCTGCCATGAACTCACTAAATGCAAATCGTTCGAAAACCTTTGATTGCATCTCTAGACTATGCCTATAACATGTGCAGCCAGAGAGGTAAAATGCAGTTTATACCACACAGTCCAAATGTTCGGAAGATTCAGCACAGAAGAAAGCAATTTACCGTTAGCATTAAAGTTAATATCATTGAAAGCAAACCAAATGTTCTTATCCAGCAGAGCGTGGAAAATTCATCCTGTCTTGGTACCAGTCCCTGGTTTCAAATTAGTAGATATGTCTCAACTCTTCACTTTCTTTCTTTATCATTTTCTTCTTTATCTCTTATTTTTATATTTCAAAATTGTGTTTTAATTTAGTTCCCCACCCCTCCTCCTGGTGTAAAGACATGTGATAGAGGAGAGATTCATGCACACTTAGTTGCTGGCCTAATCTTCTTCTGTAAAGGGAAATGAGAACTGTAATTGTAACTTGTTTCGAGAAGAAATTTTCCCCTGCCATGCATGCCATCCGAGAAACTGCCTTCCTTGGGAACCCAAAACACCATTGATAATAATAACAATAATTCTGCCCTATTGGGGAATTTATATTGGGTTTAAGAGAAAAAGAAACAAAAGGATCAGTCATCTGGTTTTCACCCAGTGGCTAATAAGGTTGTGGGTTCTTTCATGGGTAGACAACTGCTTAAGCTGATAGAAAGTAGGAGGTTTGGGAGGAGGGGAAAGGGACCATAATAATGTCTTAAGAGTGGTACGTACCAGGAAATAGACACATGGCGTCTGCCCTGCCCCCAGGAAGTAAAAGAGACTTCGGCCAGTCAGCAGGAGATTTCAAACCATTTCTCAGACACAAAGGCCACAGGAATTAGATGTCGATCAGAAGAAGAAGGTCTGCAGCGAGCAGAAAAATAGGCTTGCGCGTGCTGGTACATAACACACAATAGGCAAGCCAGGTCAGGCCTGCTTCGAAAAAAAGCAAAACTAGCTTCTTTAGAAGAAAGAAAGAAAATGAAAATTCTCTCTAAAGTAATGCTTTGGATTGGCTCATTGGCTTTTCTGAAATAAAGATATATCTTTTATTCCTTAGCCAGAGGGTTATTCTGACCAGTTAGCTATTTCCCATACAAATCCAAATTGAAAAACTTGAAAGGACAACAAACCTAATAGCCCTGTAACATTTAGGATACTATGTGGTGGGCCAAAAGGGTGGGTTCCATCAGACTTGTGTCATCTTCCCAAGTATTTCTGCTCTTAGAATCTATTTTCTTTGTCAATTTGTACCTTAAGGAAAGGCCAACACCCCAGAAAGTCTGGGACAGAGAAGAAGTTTCAAATGTACGCCGGTTGGCAAGCATTGCTAAAGCACGTCATTTTTCATTGATATTTTCCCAAGGCCAATGTTGGGGGGGGGGTACAGAGAAAGAGTCCAACAAAGCATTACCTTAGGGGGAACCTAGGCAGTGAACCCTGTTCCAATGAATGTTTTCTTTTTTTTCTCCCCTGTAGGAGATTCCAGACAAAGCAGACCAGAGACATCAATGATATGCTTGATGAAACACAGATGTGAGAATGATAGTGGGACAGAACAGAACCAAAAAGTTCTACACCCCTCTCTCACACCCTATGAGACCCAGCATTAGTCGGCTGCAGTCCATGTCTGAATCAACACACACACACACACACACACACACACACACACACACACACACACACACAGAAAACACTCAATGAAATGGTTTGAAAATCCTTTTTTCTTTCAATTCTTTTATCTACTTAGCCCTCTGCAAGCCTAGAACATCCAAGCTCCCAGGATTCCTGAAGGGGATTTCAAAAGGTGTTAAGCAAAACAATTGATTGGGGCCTGCTGCTCCTGGGGTACCTATTCTGAAAGAAGGGTTTTATGTAATGAAATAACGGAGACTCCAACATGGAGAAACAAGGAGAAAAAACACATGTGGCAAGAAGCCACTGAAAGAGAAAAGAAAAGGAGGAAAAGAAAATACTCATTTGAGTTGATTAGACAAGGAGACACATTGAACTATGGGACAATGTTGGCCAAACTCTCAAGTAGTTAGTCCTAAAGGTGGCCTGGAATGATTTGGCCTTTGAATGGACAGACAATATGATTTCAAGCAATACATCATGTTATTGACCATTTCCAAAAGGCTAGCAATAGGAACATATCCTATTTTGTGCTGGAGGGCACTTTCCATAGCCATTAGGCTTCCCTGGTCATGCTCATACCCTAAGCACCAGTCCTCCCAGCCTCTTAGTCAGCTTGTCTTTTGATTGACTATTAACATGCTCTCAGTTGTGTACCATAGCCTCATGGGATCAAAAGATTATATATTTAAAAATGGAAGGCCTTTAGAGGCCATTGATTCCAACACTCTTATTTTACAGATGAAGTATTAGATACTCAAAGAGATGGCCTGACTTTCCCAGGATTGCATTCTAATAAGCATCAGAGGCCAAATTTGAAGCCAGGTCTTCCTAACTCCACCTCCAACATTCTATCTACAGTGCTGCATAGCTGCCAGGGTAAGTAAACAAACTACTTCACGCTATTTGCCTGTAATACCTATTTTAATTTGATTCTGGATAAATCTTTGGGTGTCAAATTCAGATCTATATTGAGGAAATGCCAGTGAATTTTTTGAGATGGTTAGGTGGCATATTTTTTTGAAAGCATAAATAGAACAAGTCAATAATAAACAGTAGCAGCATTTAATAAAGACAGATCTAGGAAGGGAGACTGGTTGGTATTTGACATTTTAACTTTTACTGCTGTGGACATTACATTGACAGGGGCTCACAGCTCCTGGTTCGGGGAGTGGAAGATAATAACCTGTTGATATCTAGAAGACCAATAAATCCGAGGCTGCCATTTGAATTCTAGGGCATGGCAGAGCGCACACTTTAAAGCCTCACACCAGGAGATTGCCAATCCATCTTTGCAAACTAGCAAGGGCTATATCATTGTCAATTGCTATTACTATCATGGCTACTTTTATTCATAGTACTCCTTCTAATCCTTTGAATCTGGAACCAAACTTAGCTGATTAGAACTCTTAAGGAGAGAGGAGAGTACAGATAAAAAAGACCTAAGCATGCTTCTTATAGTTAACTCTATATTCAGTTCATGGTAGTAGCTATTTGCCTAATTAGCCTTGCTGTAAAACATGAATATCTGAGTCACATTTTGGGAACACAAGCAAATCTTTGTCTATGTGGCATGGGATTTGACACAAGCCTTGCCAAACTCAGCTGTGATTGCTCCAAGGCTAAGCTTACCTGTTTCCATTAAAGGTGGTTTTATACTCCCCAGTTGGGTGCAAAGTCTCATCAGTATACACGGGCACTGAGGTCCTAACACACTCATGTGAGCACTGCAGGGTTTCATTATAGGCGGTAAATATATCCAGGTTGCTGGGCACCCGGGCAGGAGTGAAATCCGTCAGGTTTTGGCAGCTCTCTTCTTGCTGATTAATTTTCCGTTGGTGGCTGTTTCTCCGAGTGTTTCCACTTTGTGCACAGCTAGAGGAGAATGGTATGAAGTCGGGGATGTGGGTTATAGGATTGTGGGATTGAAGGGAGAGGGAACGAGGGGGTCACAAAATATACAAAGAGATGATCAACATTTGAACGCAGGGCCTTCGTAGCAAATCATTAATTCTACATCATTTAATATTAAATTATAATTCCCAAGCCCTTCAGAAGGATCAATGGGAATCAAGCAATCAGCTCATTTTATTTTCTATGTCAAATTTGAATTTTAAATGAGAGCCATTATGGCAGGGAAAATTATTGAGATGAGCGTTTTAGCCATGTTATCAGGAAGCTGGAGTTGTGTTTGCTCAAAGACTGTCAGCAGGAACAATGGCATTAACATGCTTTCCCTTCCTGATGCCTCAGTGGGACAAATAATTGGGATAGATAACTAGCCACTAAATTAGTCTCTGATAGTTGAGAAACACTGGTGACAAGTATGAGAGGGGTTAAGAAAATCACTCTGGAAGCCCCTCTAAAAATGCACACACACACACACACACAGAAACATACACAAGCATATATGTACACACATGTATACATGTGTGTATAGACATACATATGTGCTTGTGTGTATGTATGTTCATGCATTTATTTATCATGCTAATGCCCACAGATGAATGAATATGTATGTATACCTAGGTGTGTCCCTACTGTGTTGGTAGGCAGAATGGGCTCCTTAGCACTTAGTGCCCTTGAAGAGTTTGGCTTTTGTTTGCTTTGAGTGTATTTCATTGAGCCTTGCTGGGTGCTGGGCCCCAGGGCCAAACCCCTATTGGGTGTGGAACCTATGTGGGTGTGGATTGGTGACTGGGGTGGGGCCCAAGATGGGGCTGGCTAAGGGGAGGTGCTAACTCCAGGGCCATGCCCTATTAGGTGTTAACCTAACCTATGTGGATGTGAACCTACCAGGGTCCTAAGGGGAGGGGCTAACTCAAGAACCAATCATAGCAGCCTAAATTCTGGTCATTCAGATGATGTTTGATGATGTATGAAGCCCTACAAGAAGGGAGGACAGAGCCATTTGTGCAGGGCTCTCGAGATGGTGTTGATGAGGAGACTCTGGGCAGCTGTAGCTAAGGAGCCCTCCAGCTTGTAAACCCAGATGCTGAGACTTCATTGAACTCTGGTAACTATGAATTGGGATTTGAATCAGACAAAGTCTGTCTGTTGATGTTTGT
>CM053622.1:800863609-800905501 GCA_028646595.1 Phalanger gymnotis | reverse complement strand
TGTGAGTAGACCTTACACTCCCACAGAAGCTGCTAGCCAGATTGTTGAAACACCTACACATATGTGCACATATGTGTATATGTACCAATATACACATAGATGCATGTATATGTGTATGTAAAATATATACACATGCCTGGGAGTATCTCCTATATTCTATTGGGCCTTGATGGTTATGCTCACAACCTAGGCATCAGTCTTCCTATCATATCTCTCAGCTTCTCTTGGGATTTTATAACTTGAGATTTCTTTATTTTTAGTCCAGAGGCCCCAAGTTGGAAGCTAGACTCCATTCTATCAATATAGTATATGAAGATAAGCTTTATGGTATATCTGTATGGCATATCTGACTTCTTATCCTAGCCTTAGGACTTTGGAAAAGAACTCATTCTGTACTTATAAGGTGGCAACAGGTAGCCTTTTCTCCCTTTATCATCTTGCAGCAAAAAGGGATGAGAAAGAACTCAAAATTGTCCATGGTCTTTGGAATGAAGCAGACAATTGGTGATGCAGTCTCCTTCACAGTATGTAATATCTGGAGCAAGACAGAGAAACATTAAGTTTCATTAGTCCTTCCAGTAGGAAAATATCAATGATATTGGCCATTTTTCAAATGTGTGTTGTGTCTCAGAACCCATCCATGGGGGTCTCTTCTGAGCAGTCCACAAAAATGGTAAAAAGATGACAAATGACTGGGGAAGAAACTGTTCAATGGAACCCACCTTAGGACATACTCTTCACTATTACACTCCTAGAATGTAGGGATAGAGTTAAACCGCCTCATTTTATACATGAGGAACTGAGAACTAGAGGGAGAAATTGACTAGCCAAGATCAAAAAGAGGTATACAGCAGAAGCAGAAGTTGAACCCAACCCTCTGATTGCAGGGACATCACTCTTTCCTTTGGGCCACCATGCCTCCCCTCTCAGACATTATACTGTTGCTCTCTAATCTGGGCTTTAGATATTTGGAGAAGGATGAAGTGGGGAGGAGAAAGGGTAACATATGACACTCTCCCTTCTCCTTGAGTGTCATAACTTTTTAATGGTTTTATTTCTTCATGTGAATGTGGTGGAGTTGGAGAGAAATGTCCATGACTCCTAAGGTAGGACAGATTTCCATGACTTTCCCTATCCTAAAGTTGATTTTTGAAAGGATAAATTTAATAACGAGAAAATCTTCATAAAGTGCATTGGTATTGGCTTTGTGTGTGTGTGTGTGTGTGTGTGTGTGTGTGTGTGTGTGTGTGTGTGTGTGTGTGTGTGTGTGTACTTTAATTAACCCATCAGGAAAGAGCAGATGAATTTTCCATCCATTCCGGAGTTCCCTAGGTTGATATTCTCCCCTTTCCCAATCCTGGGGCCATCACCTCATTGCTCTGTAGAGGCTTTCCAAAGAAACTCAGAGGTGACAAACAAATTCTTTTATGGAGTTAGACTTCTCACCTCCATTTGGACCTCACCTGAGTCCCATTAGAAATCTCTTTTGTGAAAGATTATTACTTCAGATACAGAGCAATGGAAGCCACTTTGTGTTCACAAATCTGAAAGTTCCCTCCATAGATCTGTAGAGCAAGACGAACTCACATCATTCCTAACTTGCCAATCTGGCTGACCTCCATCTAACAGGTTCCATTAGACATCTTTGCCTGGCTGCCCTGCGTTTGCTTGCAGACAATGCTCTGTCAGTATAGAGATTTTCTAAAGGTATCAAGGAGGTTCCCTTAGAACCTTTGGGCTCATTCTTTGGCTGTGTGATACCCTGGATATTTGGTGCTGCCTTCTCTAATCCCAACAACTGAATAATGGACTAGCTCCCCTCCCATTCCCCTTATTTGGGGATTCAGATGCCCTTAGTGCCCACCATCCAGTATTCCTCTCAGATTATTATCTGGAAAAAGCAAGAGCTCATGTAAGTACACTGCAACAGAACTGAGCTTTGAAGTGAGAATGGGAGAACATTTTCTGGAAGAATAACTACCAGCAAATTGGGGTTGGGGGAGATATTAAAGGGGCTTCCAAAGTGCCTTTGTGAAGGGCGAGGTTACCCATTGCTTCTCCAGTTTCCCCAGTAAAGCAGATAGGGAAGTGGTGGTGTCAGATACATTACACCCAGCCAATCTGACCTCAAAGTAGGCCAATTTCCATAAGAAAACAGGCAAAAGCAGGGATGCCTGAAGCGAAGAACTAACCTATTTCACTATTTGCAGAGCTGATGTCGAAGGGAAAACCGGAGAGTAAATTAAACAAGCAAAATGAACGAAATCGTCCAAGGACCTGTGTCCTGGGGAAGGAAAGATAGGAGGATGGAGGGGAAAGGGGACAGAAGAGAGGGGGCGTCCTAAGTTAGGAGAATCTCAGTGGAAGTATGGGAACATTCACTAAAGGTTTGGAAAAGGTAAGAAAAGGAAATGATAACTACTGAAATGGTAGGCTGGGCTGGCTCTCATTTTTACAAGCTGCTTTTGGATCAGAGAGGAGGCTTTGGGAACATAAGCAGGAAGGCATCTGGGAAGCTATTTGAATATGGTTGGTGCTCAGTACAGCTCCTGCTGAGGGAGCCATGGGGCAGGATGATTTGCCCTAAATAGCAGGTGTAGCTTCCAATACAACAACTATCCCAAGGAGTCACAGCAGAGAAGGGCAGCAAATTTAGATGTCGGGGAATCACCTAGAAAGAACGACATGACTTGGAAAATGGAAATAGTAATGGTAGTAGTAATAAGGACGCTTGTCCTTTTTTTCTAAATGCCATAAAGACAATGAAATAAATTATATTCTCATGGGTCTGGAGCTGGAAGGAACCTTGGAGGACATCCAGTCCACTCCCGTCATTCTGCAAAGGAGGAAGCTGATGCTTTGAGAAGCAAATTGGATGGCCTAGGGTCACCCAGCTAATATGTGTCAGAGGTGAGATTTCAATCCAGGTCTTCCTTACCTCCATATGCAGCATTCTTTGAACAAATGTTTAGCACACATTTCCCCAAGGCCCAGGAGCCTGCAAAGACAGACACCCTACCCTGCTTTCCCCAAGCCACAAGGGTCCTTACCAATTTTTTAAGACAAGAGTTGTAATCAGAGCGGCTATAACCATGATGAGGGAGACAGTGATGGTTATTATCTGATGGACAGCCAGACCTGTAAAGAAAGAAAGAAAAGTGGGGGGGGGGTGGAGATGGGGGGAGGAATATCCATAAAATTAATGAGCAAAAAAGGAAGGGCAAACTTTTAAAAGTGAAAAAAAGTACATTAGTGTTACTTGGTTAAAAAAATAAAATTATTAAGTGTAATTCATGACCAGTCTTCCAATTTCTCTGAAATGATGTGAGTCACAATGCAGATTAGAGAAGATGACAGCCACCTGAGTGCTCCCCTTTCTAGGACAAAGTGTTGGACACCTGCTGCATGATGCTGGGATCAAAGACCCACAAAAGTGGCTGGGGAAGGTGTGGGCTTCAATCTCTTTGATTCTCACTAACTCTCCCTTTCCCAGAGCCCAGCACTTCAGTTCACATTACTACATCTTTGTCTTCTTCTCCTTTACTTTCTTCATCATTTTACCACAAAATATGATAGTAGAGTAGGGAGAATACTGGATATTGAGTCAACCCCTCATTTCTAGCCCAATCTCTTACTCAAATTCAGCTTTGATGCAACAGGCATAAATTAAGTCCCGATCAATCTACAGATGTTTTCAAGCTCCTACTCTGGGGAAGTTGCTGGGTGCAGTATTGGGGTAACAATACAATTAATATATCAATGAGCATTTATCAAATGTTTGCTATGCATTAAATGCTGTCATAAGTGATGAGGATGCAGGGAACCAACCCCTGTTCTCCAGGAGCCATGGTTTAAATAGAAGATTAGGTAGACATACAAACAAGCACATGACACAAATGTGCATATGCACATCTGCATCTCGTGTGGTTGTATATATGCATATATACATACATATACATGTATATATAGCAGGCAGCAAGCTGGCACAGTGGATAAGGTTCCAGACTTGGAATCAAGAAGACCAATCATCCTGAGTTCAAATCTGGCCTCAGACATTTACTGGTTGTATGACCCTGGGCAAGTTGCTTAACTCTGTTTGCCTCAGTTTCCTCATCTGTAAAGTGAGCTGGAGAAGGAAGTGACAAACCAATCTTTGCCAAGAAAACTCCAAATGGGGTAATGAGGAGTCACACATGACTGAACAACATTTAATAATTCATCATGTGCTTATAGAATAAAATTTATTCTTTAAAAATGATTTAATTAACTAATTTATATCAAATGTTAATCATGAGGGGAAGCGCACTGATGGGGGCTCTTGAGATATACTGTTTGACAGCTCCCATACCCAACAAATTAAGCTAACACTAGGAACCTGAGGGGGAAGCCAGCTTCTCTCTGTGTTCCAGCTTACAAATCTGAATGTGTGCTGGGAGAATGAACACCAGAGCTCATGTACACTAGTATTCAAGCATATGAATAACTTCCCCATAGATGAGGGATGGGGGTTGTCCTCTTTGGCCTCAGAGGGAAGATGGAAACTGCAAAAAGGCACATTTAGGCTTGAAGTCAGGAAAATAAAACAAAACAAAACAAAATTAAGAATTATAGCTATCCCAAAGTATTTGGGAAGGGGTTACCCTGAGAGGCAGTGGATTTTTCCCCTTTAAAGGTCATTTAATCATTTATTAGATAATGGAGATTCTTTTATGGGTATGGATTGACATGTAAGTAAAATACCAATTCTCTTGTATTTCTAGAATTATGTGATTCTGTAACCTGGGATCCTATGAACAAAACTTTAGAACTGAAAAGAACCTTAGAGACCCTCAGGCCCAGCTCTCACATTTTACAATGAGGAAACTGAGGTTTAGAGAAATTAACTGATTTTTCCAGGGTCACAGAACTAGTGAGTGTCCCCAGTGAGTTGATGATGAAGATGATGATGACATGACAATCAAATGATGACATCTACTATTTTTATAATACTTGAAGATTTCCAAAGCTTTTACATATCCACGGGATCCCTAAAATCATTATGCAGCTTGAATCTAAGACTTAAAACTGCATAAAGCCTTTTGGGACATGCTCTATTACCACATATGATCCTCACAAGAGCCCCATGAGGTAGATACTATTATTATCCCCATTTTATAGATGGGGAAATTGAGGCAGAGAAAGGGGAAGTGTCTTGTCCAGTATCACATACTAGTAAGCATCTGAAGCAGATTTGACCTCAGGTCTACTGAGCTTCAATTTGAGTGCAATACTTTATCCACTTCACAGATGTGTGATGAAACCTCAGCTGAGATGGGGCATGTAAGGAATGATACGGGTCTAAAGTGGATCATTCTGACTCTGAACTGCAGAGAGTAGCCCTTTCCTCCTCAGAAGCCTCCCTTTCATCATAATCCAGCACATCCCTAAAACCATACCCCCAAAACCTTGTGCCTTTGTTATTACGGAGACTTTTTAATCAAGTATTGATCACAAGTATTTCTTGCTTGTCAGACTACAGATGGAAACTCTCTTGGTTTATTCATAAGGAAGATTTTTTATCTTGATACAGTTAAAACTTGGGAGAAATCAAAGGCAAAATTTAATAGGAATAAATGTAAAGTCTTCAATTTAAAGACGAAAAAATGCTTTTAGAAATACAAGATGTCGGAACCATGGCAGATTAGTCTGACAATGGTTTGGGGGCAGTGGTGGGGAACCTGTGGCCCTCTAGGTCCTCAAGTGTGGCCCTTTGACTGAATACAAACTTGAACACCTGGGGGTTTGGATGGACTGCTGTAGAAATATATGTCGCCAGTGTGATAGAGCAGTCAAGGATATTAAGGGGGAGCTCCATTGGGAAACACATCAGTCAAGTCAGGGCAATAATATTCCTATAGTATTCTGAATCACATTTGAAGTATCAGGCTTGGTTCCAGGGTGGGAACTTTAGTTAGGGTACTGGTAAGCTGGAAAGCATGGTGGTAAGGATCACTAGGATGGGGAAGGGGACTGAGATAATTTCATAGAAAGCATGGTTGAAAGAACTATGGCAGGGGAGATATTTGTTCTGGAGAAGAGAATATTTAAGGTAAGGCATAACATCTATCTAACAATATTTGATGCCATCTGTTAAATAGGAACACATCACTGGCTTCATAACACTATTGTGAATGCCATTGGAGGGATGCAAGTGGAGTGCAAGGACAGCCTTATTTGTACCTTTTTAGTTTTATTGCCCAGCAAAATGCCAGTTCCAAAGTGTGGACCTTTTCATGCTTTTTGGATGGAATTGAGTCAGAAATGATTTATAAATTTTGGAAGATGCTATAAATGAGTTTTTATTATATAATGATGCAAATTGTACA
Organism: Phalanger gymnotis; assembly: GCA_028646595.1. Classification (NCBI taxonomy): domain Eukaryota; kingdom Metazoa; phylum Chordata; class Mammalia; order Diprotodontia; family Phalangeridae; genus Phalanger; species Phalanger gymnotis. Next base: position 800,899,136 of record CM053622.1, on the reverse strand, counting down.
AGATTTCTCCAAAGAGGGTCTACCTAAATTGGTTAACATGTATTAATTGTTCTAGAATAGTGGTTCCCATTTACTAGGAATATAACAAATGGTTGAATTAAATTATTGAATTTTTAAAAATGTAATCTATTATGGATATTGAAAAGAATGGGAAGACAATGGTAGTTCTTTGCATTTGTATTGCTGGCATCTAGTTCTATGCTCCCCACATAATAGATGTTTAATGAAGGCTTGTTGAATTGAACAGCTGGAGGGACAGAGGGTGGAAGAACTCTTTACAGTTATTCCTTCCACATGAGAGGGGTAGTACTTCATGATCTGGAAAGTACAGGTGAAATTTCTTGGCCCTCCCTTCACACCAGAGAAGAAGTTAAATTGTTTTGATATTAAAAGCTAAATATACAATGATACATACACATGTATAAATATACGTATGTGTATGTGTATATATATATATTTTTGTATGTATGTGTGTATGTATATATGTACATATATACACATGTATATGTGTATATATGTATGTATATGTGTATATATATATTTGAAGTATATATATGTATTTGTACATATATATATATATATATAAATTTCTAAACCTTTTCTCTTTCATCTGCTGGCTTTTGCATGTAGTCTGGGGCTTCTGCAAAACTCCCCTAAAATTCTCATTTCATTTCTAATACCAACCACAATGGGGAAAGTTGAAATATGGGAAGGATAACTGTAGTGTGTTGTAGTAGGGATGCTTTTCAGATAAGGAATGGACTAAGTGATCACCATTGAACCCCCTTCCAACTCTGAAGTTATGTGATCCGTGAGTTGTGATCTTTACTAATGATACCCATTGTCCCGAGGCAATGCTATACCACCAATCTCCCTTCCGCACAAGTGTCTGAACTTGCCATGGTATTTTTTGTTTTTGTTTTGTTTTTGTGACGAGCTGTTTGTACATCTGTTTGCCCAATACACGTATGTATTTCCTGATGGCAGATTTCATCCCAAAATGACTTCGCTGGCTGTCTCCCAAAGACACAATGTCGCAAACAGATGTTACCTCTCCATTGGATATCATCTGATGGGGAGAAATTGTTAATAAATAATTAAGAGTTGGCATGACCAGGAAATAAGTTCAATTCTTTTCCCCATCCTATATGTTTTGTTATGTTTGTTAAGGGATTTCCCTCTTGAGCCTACAGGAAAAATACGGCTTTCCAAAAGAATAGGAGCTAATACAGAAATGCCATTTGCATTTAGAGCTGGTTGGTACTCAAAAGCTAGAGATTCTAGGTGATTTCACATAGAGAAATTCGGAGGGAATGGGAGTCTGCCTATAGCTAATGGAACACACATATACACGCCCCCCCCCCACACACAATGTCTCTGTGTCTCTCTATGTCCCTGTCTTCGTATCTGTCTCTGTCCGTCTCTCTCTCTATCTCTCTCTGTCTCTGTCTCTCTGCCTGTCTCTGTCTCTAGGTCTCTCTGTCTCTCTGTGTCTCTCTCTGCCTCTCCTCTCTCTCTCTCTCTCTCTCTCTCTCTGTCTGTCTGTCTGTCTGTCTCTCTCTCTCTGCCTCTCTCTCTCTCATTTCTCACTTCAGTAGATTGGAAACTCTTTGAGGTCAGAGACTCTTTCATTTGAGTCTTGATATCCCCAGTGGATTAACTAATGGCTTTTGAATGGTATTGAATTGAAAGTCTGTCACGAAATTTCGAATACCATGTAAAGATGAATTATATTAATAGAAATTTATGTTGTAAAATAGATTTATTGGTGGAGAAATTCTTCCCTACTTGGTTAATACATATTAATCAAACTCCTCCTATGTTCCCAGCATTGTGCTACCTAGCACAGGGTCTGCAATATAGTTGGAATATAGCAAGTGCTTGAATTGAATTGTTGAATAAAAAAAATATAATCTATGATGAGTACCTAGGGAGAATGTGAAAAGAGTATAAAGTCCCAGAATTGTAAAAGTTCAGATTGGCAGGACCTCCACAATCCCATATTCCAACCTATACCTCCAAAACCATCCCTAACATAACATACCTCAGAGAAAAGGAAGACCTGAGTTCAGGTTCCATCTCTGACACATGCTAGCTGGGTGACCCTAGGCAAATCTCTTACTTTCTCAATGCTCTACACAACTCTCTAAGATGGTAAGATGAAGGGTAGGTAGCAACCTGCACTGGTAGATGGAATTTCCTCATTAAGGAGTACTTTATACACAGATCCAGTACCTATCCGTATAACATGCTTTACTGATATAGAAGGAATACTGGTATTTTGTATATAAAATATAAAATCACTTTTCTTATGTGCCTAGTATTGTGCTGGCACAATGTCTGATGTATTGTGGATGCCTGTAGAAATTTCTATTTATTGAATAATTAATAGACACTTTGGGAAATTTTGTGAGGAATTCATAAACATAGATATCATAAACACACAAGCATATATTTATATGGATATATCCATATATGGTACATACGCACATATATGTATGCGTGTATGTATATATACATATGTATGCATACACATATATACATATAAATAAAACCCATAATATTTCCCACAATGCCTATTAATCAATCAGCATTTATCCAGTCACTACAATAAATCAGGGACTGTGATGACAGAAGGCTAGGCACATAGGAAGAGCAAAATTAAAATGTATTCATTGACGTGTAGACTCCCTGTACCAACAAGCCTGTTACAATTCTCTTTCTGTATAATATAATAACTCATATCTATAATGTGTTCTGAAGTTTGTAAACTATTTCTGTTTCAGTTCCATTGAATAAGAATATAGAAGCTACACCATATACTTGACATTGCCTTAGGCACTGGGGCTATGGCCAAAAATGAAGCAATTCATGGATATAAATCACTTACATCCAATGACATTTGAAATAATCTTATGAAGTGTGCAGTATATTGTTGCACCCATTTTACAGATGAGGTAACTGAGACTCTGCAAAGTCCAAGATTTCGAGCTAGAATGGACATTAAAGATCATCTCATCTCACCATGTCATTTTACACCTGAGGAAACTGAGGCCCAAAGAGGTTAAGTGATTTCCTCATGGTCTCGCTGGTAACACAAGGCAAAAGTGGGATTACCTCTTCCTGCTACACCATGAAGATTTTCCCATAATCACATAGTGAATTAGCACTTGAATCTGCAATCAAACTCAGGCCTCTTGCCTCCAGAGTCCAGGATTAATCTTCTACACCTGGCAGTTTTTTCTGACTTACGAGTAGATCAATAAACATACATTAATTGCTTGCTATATTTCATGCACTATGCTAATCCTTAGGGATATTAAAAGAGAGAAAAGAGAGTCCTTACCTACAACGAGCTAACAATCTAATGGAAACATGAATTTTGAGTGATACTCGACAGAAACGAATCCCGGTCTTCAATAGTAGATAAGCACCTAATACGGCTTTTGCAAAGGTAGCTAAAGAATCAATCGGGTGATTTAAGCACATCACCCTACTAGCTTATAAACTGCATCACAGCATGGATATTATATTATCTACATTGGATATTTCTGTGCTTAACTCAATGCTCCAGGCACAGCAGATCCTTCAGACTTGTTTATTGAATGGAATTAGTGATGTTGTCTTTTTAATGATATACAATATATAAAAGCTTTTTATCTTTAAAGACTAAGCTTTTCCCTATGCAAGAACTTTTTCCCCCTTTCCCCTTAAAGATAGTGGACTATCCCTTTCCCTTTAGCTATTTAGAGACATGGTGTGCCAATCATTTCAATTCAGTTCATCAAGCATTTATTTCATTTCTGCTAGGCGTAAGGCAGTGTGCTAAATGTTGGAAGTACAAAGAGAAAATTTAAAATAGTCCCTGGCCATCAAGAAACTTACATTCTACTGTGGAGGAAGAACCTATAAACAGATGATTTAATAAGAGATAATTTTAAGATGGAGAAGTATTAATATCCAAGAGAATCATGAAAGTCTTATCTTAGGAGATGACCTATGAGTTGATTCTAGAAGTAAGCAAAGGAATCACTCGTCAGTAAGTCAAGGAGCATTTGTCTGACACTGTGTTAAGTTCTGGGAATACAACAAAAGTAATATATATATATATATATATATGTGTGTGTGTGTGTGTGTGTGTGTCTATACATACATATGTGTGTGTGTATGCATATGAAGAAGCATCTAAGAAGTAGAGACAAAGAAGGAATGTTGAAAGAAAGGCATTCCACTTTTTTTTCTGCTATCCTTTCCCATCTTATCAGGAAGTACATAAATGGGTATGTTTTAAGTGTGATGAAGAGACTGGATAATGAGGGCCATCACTTAAGACATTCATAATGTACTGCCTGGTTCTACTGTGCATGAGGTTTTGTAAGCCTGCTTCTTGTCATAAATAATGGAGAGACCTTTCTTCAGTGGTGGGATTCAGCCACTTCTACAAAACCAGAGCCTAAGTTTAGGTTGAGTTCAGCAAACTGGTTGTTCCCGGGGGCGGGGCCTGCACCTACCACATCAGTGGCAGTGGCAGTGCCTCAGTTTGGTTCTTTGAAGAACAGGTTGTAAATTTATTTGAATTCCACCACTGCCCTTCTTCCCACTTCAGAGAATGAACAGGTATCCTCTGACAATGAGGTGACAAATAACCCTTTAATTGGCTGTTGAACCAGAACTGAGTGTACATACAAAAGGCTCATGCCCACAATCTCTCACTCTCTTCCCTGATAGTTTTTGAGGATGAATTTACTATAAATCTAGGGCAGGGTGTATAGGGCAGCATCTTTGGATACCTTTTCTCTGCACCCAGCTGCCACTTGTCTGAGAGCACATGATATTTCTCCTTCTGGTGTATTTCTTCTTTTCTGATATTAGGTCAATGAATATCCTGAGATGATAGTGCCCAGGAAACCAACAAGACCAACAAAACTATCTGAGATCCCAAAGAAAACAGACTCTCAGAGTTAGTGGAAGCATGAGCTGAATATGCTAAGGACACCATTGTAGCAATCCTGAAGAATAACTTTCTTGACTAATCCTACCAAGGAACTAAACCACCTGAGCAAAGCAGATCCACCTGAATATCCATAGTCCATTCACCAGAAATGAATTTCTCAAATGGAGAAAAAGACTTCTAGGACCAAAATATTCTAAGATTTAGGGGGTTGTTTTGTAGTAATATTTTAACTTTGTCACCTTTTACCAGGGATCAAGTAGGTTTGTTGAGAGAAGATTACACTTCATGGATTGGAGAGGGAAGGAATAGCTATTGTATTTCAGACCTTATTATACCTTCTCAGTAGACATGCAAATATTGCTGATGTTGACTAATTGATCTTGGGGAAATGCTAACTGGTTAAATGATTTTGGAAAGCACACTAATGGGGGCTCATGAACGACCATATTAGAAACCCCATCTTCTCAAAGTTACTCCCCTAGAACCTTGATAGGAACAGTATTCAGTAGCCTTCTGGGGATCTGATCTACTAGTGAGAGTTGTGATAGGGACAATGAGCTCACAGGGCATGCTATGCATGAACTTACTTTAGATAGCCTGCTGAAATAGGTTACTATTAAGTTACTAGCTGAGATATTCCCTTCCTAGGCTACCCGAAATGGAGTTCTAGAACAAATGAAGCAAATTAAATGTTAAAAACAGAGGGATCAAACATCACCCTTAACAAGACTCATTAATTTGGACATTCCCAACACTGCTTTTAGAAGGTAGACTGTATATGTTTATGTTTGTGTTTGTGTGTGTGTGTGTTTGTGTATGTGTGTGTGTATAGGTGTGTTCTCTTTTCCATCTTGAGGATGAATCAATCAAAAATTCAATAAACAAGTATTTAATAAATACCTACAGAGTACCTGGAACTGTGCTATATAGTGAGGATATGACAACAAAATCAAAATAATGACTAACCTCAAAGAGCACATCTTTCACCGGGACAGGAATGAAATCACACCAGTGTCGGGCATTGTCCAATATGATTATGTACAAGAAAGAGAATATCTGAGAAGTAAATACTCCTAAATCTCAGGTGTAAGGAGTAGACAAGCAGTTTGATCTATTTGTGAGAAATGGCATTTGATAATCTAAAAACATCCATTAGTCTGGCTCCCGCACTATTGTTTCTTTTCCTATGCAGAAGCTATTACCTTTTGTGCTTTCTTACCCTTAGAATGTTAGCTCATTGAGAATATGGACAATTTGTTTTTTATCTTTTTTATCCATAGTGCCTAGTACAATACCTGGCACAGATTAAGTGCTTAATGAATGAGTGTTCATTGATTGATTCTTCCTTATAAGATCCATTCCTAATGTATACTCAGGTGCTCCAAGAACACAGGAACTCAACAATCATTGAGAGCTTACGGCCATAAAAATATGATTGATACAGAGATAGAAGATAAATCAAGAGGCGAAATTACCCATCTCCCTCCTTTTCTACATATTATTGAGGCCCAGAAGGTTAAATACATTAGGAGTATAATAATACATTAGGAGTAAGGATCATAGAGCAAAGATTTGAACCCAAGACTTCTGGCTCTAAATCCAGCCCTCTGTTCACTGTCACATCTCCACTAGGGTTAAGCTACATTTTGTCTGCCTATTGTCAAGGTCCTAAATTGTCAAGTCCTCTGTCAAGGGGCCCTTGATCAAGAAGAATTCCTGGTATTGGGAAGTGAGGCAGAGATTACCAAACTAATCCCTTCAAAGGTCAAGACACCATTCTTCAAGTGGAGGTTGAATGATGACTTGCAGGATATTATGCAATGAGGATTCTTTTGGGAATTTTGGCTAGACTATATGTCTACTTAGATGCTTCATAACATTAAAATTTTGTCATTGTAATTCATAAACTATTTCCTTCATTACTTCCATTCATTTTTCCATGGTCTATTCTCTGGAAACTCATAACTCTCACCTGTTTTCCACAAGGCAATTTTTTTTCAAGTAGTTATTGACAGATATCATGTTTCTCCATCTGTCCCCTTTAATCCCTCTTTCTTTTCTTTTAGGCTAAAGATCCCTAGAACTTTAAACTGTCCCCAAGGTGCCCTGAACTTGAGCCCCTCCAGCATTCTGGCTGCCATTCTTAGTACATTCTCCAGTTCATGGGTGCCCTTCTTAAAATGTAGTTCCCTGAGAGGAACACAGTATTGCAGAAATAATCTGATGAAGACAGAGTAGAAAGGGATTGTCACCTCTTCATTCCTGGAGAGATTAAAGAAAGTATATAACCTAGAGGAAATGTCACAAACAAAAGGCACAGGGTATAAGGTTTCCTCAGGGAAGAGTGAGCCTATGTATTCTGTTTTCCTCAACATTAGCAGGAATTAAACGATCCTTTGACATTTTAAAAGACACTATCTTTCCATAGAGTCAGTTGCCCTCCACCTAGTTTAGCCTGATTTTACTGGGGTGGGGCAGCTGTGCATGTTAAAGATTATTGGAGCCACAAGTGAGAGTTGGGTGAGAGATGTACACCAAAGATAGAGGAGCAGCCATGAAAAGGGCTTGGAAAGTCTTCACACCAGAGGTCTATTTCTCCTTGAACACACCATAAGCGACCCCGTGAATTAGGGAGATGTCTACCCCAAGAATGTAAAGACTTCCTTCATGGAGCGGGTGGATGAAAATAATTTATTCAAATGGTCATGAAGGCAACTGAATCAGGCACTGTGGAGCTCTTAGAGCTTGATCAAACACTGAAGATGCCAAGGTCATCTATTGCATCTTGAGCCATCACCAGTAACCCTTACTTTTGTCTTGCCACTAAACTTTAATGATTCACAAGAGAGTAAAGCTGATGATTTTGTGAAACTCTCCTTCACTTAAATATAATTCACAAATAAGTCAAGAAATCACCCTGTGATGTTGCCGCTCCTCTTTGAAAATGAAGGATGAACTACATTTTGCAACAATGGCAACTGGCAGTTGACAATAGTGCTAAGTAGGGAGACCAGATCAAAGGACCACGGGATTAAACCTGGAAGTGACTTTAGAAGTCATCTTCTCTAAATCCTCCATATTTTAAATGAGGAAACCGAGGCCTTTGAAAATGAAGAGACATGCTCAAGGTCATGCAGCTGGTGAATGGAAGGGCTGGCATTTGAGTGCTTATTCACTGAGAAAAATGCTGAGCACTTTCCACAGTACTGTGCCATACGTTCCAGACTCAAGGCCAATGTGACATCACATTCTTCAACTCTTAAGGAGTCAGAACCAAGAATCATACACTTAGACTTGGAAGAGATGCCAGAAATCATCGACACTAAATACTTTATTTTTACAGATGAGGAAACTCATTTGTAATGGGAAAATACATGACTTGCTAATGGTCACATAGAGAGCAAATGGAAGGAGTGTTATTTGAACCCATATTCACTGACTCCAAATTCAGAGTGATTTCCACTGTAGTATGCCCTTCTCCATGTACCCATTTAGGTTAAAACAACAGCAAAATCAATAAAATAAATATTTCTAGAACCAAGGTCTACGTGGAATCCAAGTTTTTCAACCACTTTGAAATCTAGGCAAAATATTAGATTTTGGAATTGTGCAGCGGGGATTCTCTCTCTTTTCCCCTGACAAAGGTCATCCATCCTATTTATTTAGGGCTCCTTTTGGCTTCTGGTAATTGTCATTGTACACCACCGTGTCCGAGACTCAGCTATCGTACGTATAATGAAAAATTATACTCGGGGTAATGGATGGGGACAGGCAGATTACCGAGGTGTACATCAATCATTAGGGCTTTATGGTTATGTTTGTGATGCTTTGTAATGAGATCAGATCCTGAAGATTGATGGAGATGCTGATCATCCATCTCAGAGCTCGGGCAAAGTTTCATTAGACCAGGCCAAACCAAACAAGGAATGCTATCCCTTGTTAAAGAGAATAGATAAATGGTAAAGATAATATATATGTATATATTATATATATATGTGTATATATATATGTATATATATATATATATATATATATATATATACACAATGGGTATATAAACTTCTTTTGTTGTCGTTCTTTAGTTATTTCAGTCATGCCTGACTTTTTGTGACCCCATTTGGGTTTTTCTTGGCAAAGATACTGGAATGGTGTGCCATTTCCTTCTCCAGCTTTTTTTTTTCTTTTCACAGTTGAGGAACTAAGGCAAACAGGATTAAGTGACTTGCCCAGAGTCACACAGCTAGTGAGTGTCAGGCTGGATTTGAACTCAGGTCTTCCCGACTCCAGGTCCAGTACTCTATCCACTGCCACATAACTGCCCCATGTGGGCCACAGTTGGGGGAAAAAAGTCTAGTCTCAATATTAAGATAAAGAGAAGGATGTTTTTTGAGGTTTTAACCCCTAAAATCTATGCTAGCTCTATTTTTATCTGCATAGAAAAGGCACGAGAAATCAGGCATTAGGGTGCCAATCATTTTGTGGCAGCCTATAACATAGTAAATATCAAATATGTACCTCCCTATTTTCTAGAAGAAGGTGAGTTCATTGATCACTGTGGTGCAGGAGGAGGAGGGGGAGGCTGATGACTTTGGGTAGTTCTGCCCCACTTACATCCAATTCACAAGTATGTCAGGACATCACCCTCATGGTGTCCTTGGTCATCTTTGAAAACTAAGGACAAACAACAACCATGACAGAGTGCTAGGCCTGGAGCAAGGAAGATCTGAGTACAAATTTGACCTAAGATTTATTAGCAGTATGGTCCTGGGAAAGTCACTTAATCTCTACTTGCCTCACTTTCCTGACCAGCAAAATGGGGATAATAACAGTATCTACTGGAGAGGGTTGTTTTGAGAATCGAATGACATAATTATAAAGCCCTTATCACAGTGCCTGGCACCTACTAAGTGCTATGTAAACCTTAGGTGTTATTGCTATTAAAATGCTTAGCCTGGTGCCTGGCACATGGTAAGTGCTATATAAGTGATAGTTTACCATCTTTATCATCTTCATCATCATCATTATTGTTATCGTTACCATTATTATTCAGGACCATGCTATCAATTATACCAAGTCACCCATCAAATTAATTCAGTACGCACTTATCAACTACGTACTACTTATATCACTAGTTCCTAGGACTCTACACAGTGTACATGTTTGAAAAATGCACATTGAATTAAAATGAATTTCATTAGAGAAGTGATAATGATATAATTGATAGCATGCTGAACTATGAATCAGAGAGACCTTAGTTGAAATTCCACATCTCGTATTTATTGGTCATGTGGCCAGGGGAAGAGCACTTATTTAACTCTTCTGTGTCTGTTTTCTTATCTTTAAAATGTGGATATTAACACTGGAATTTCTGACTCTGAGATATGGCTATGGCATAGTGGATAGAGATCTGCCATCAGCAACAGGAAGCCATGGATTCAAGACCCATGTCTTGGTCTTGATAGCTTGTGGCTGTTACCCTGGACAAATCACAGCCACTCAGTACTCTAGGCCACTCCCTAAGACCGTAAGTTACAGAAATGTTGCTGACGTACATGGATAGGGGTAGTTTCCTCACCTGAGAATTACCCAAGTTAGTGACATCATAGGCTAAATCTCTAACTTCTTACTTTATGGGGCCATTGTAAGTAGTCAAGCAAATAAGCATTTATAGAGTGCCTACTATGTGTTGGCAATAAGCTAAGCACTGAGGGTGCAGTAACAAAAGTGAAAACCTCCCTGTCCTCAAGGAATTCACATTCTAACAGAGACTACATAGGTAGATAAATGCTATAGATAGGTAAATGTAATTACACACAAACACACACATATATATTTATATATACACACATACACACATACATATGCACATATATACATATGCAAAACACACACGTATACACACATAATATATAAACACATCTATATATGTATATATATGCATGTGTGCACGTATACATGTGTATGTATTATATATGTATGTATATACATTATATAGATGCTACCTATATTAATAAAATGATTTATGTTAGAAAAATGATAGATAGATGATAGAGAGACGTTAACTACATAATGATACAAATGATAGTTAGATGTTAACTATAATCACAGATGTGGGGCAATTAGTTGGCACAGTAGATAGAGTGTCTGCACCTGGAGGCAGGAATACTCGTCTCCATGAATTCAAAACTATCCTTAGACTATTACTAGTTGTGTGACCCTTCACAAGTCACTTCACTCCATTTGCCTCAGTATCCTCATCTGTAAAATGAGCTGGAGAAGGAAATGGCAAACCACTCCCGGATCTTTACTAAGAAATCCCTCAAAGAGGTCATGAGGAATTGGACATGACTGAAAACAACAACAACATAGATGTTAGGTATATAAATCATAAGTAGATAGATGGTAAATATATAAATGATAGGTAGATGAATAAAAGGCAATTTTAGGAAGGAGAATATTAGGGGGAAGGGGAAACAAGGCAAACTTCATATAGAAGTTAGTGTTTAGGTTTGATCTTTGTTTTGGAGGGGCAGGGCAATTGAGGTTAAGTGACTTGCCCAAAGTCACACAGCTTACTGTGTGTCAAGTGTCTGAGGTCACATTTGAACTCAGGTCCTGCTGACTTACTGCGCCACCTAGCTGCCCCATTTGAGCTTAATCTTGAAAGAAACCAGAGATTCTAAGAAGAATTAAGTGATCAGCAAAGCTCAAGGCAGTATAGAAATGGGAGTCATTATTGCTATTCTCCTACAAAGTGCCTGGCAAAGCTCACAACAATCCCTTTTGACCACAGCCAGCAAAGAGTCTCCGTTTTTCATGGTAGCATCATTTCAAAGTTGTTCTGTATGTCTCTTGCCTCTGAATGCTGCCAATGTATCTTCTAAATCTGGCATGCTCACAGAAAAAAATGCCACCAGCACTCTGCCTCCCCTTTTACTGGGGAGTACAAGTACACACAAGACTGGGTGATTGCCTAAATGGAAGATCAGAGACTTCCAGAAGGTGAATCTGAAGGTCCATCTGAAGCAGGGGCTTGGAGCCAGGATGCCAACAGGGGAAGATCTCCCCTTATCACAAGGCTAATTGGAACTGCTCCTTGTTCAGAATCCAATTGTCAACAAAGTGGAGCTCCCAGAAGAATCCATTACTTTGGCATTTCACTGGAATTGACTTCGCCCCTAGTGTCACATGATAGGACATGAGAGAGCCAGTATTAATTAGAAGAATTAATATGGTGGTTCTAGCTCAAGAAGCAAAGGGTGACCCTTTATAATCTTTTGTGAGCTCTTCCATATACAGTCTGTGTGATCCTGAATGAATTGCTTAACCTCTCACTGCCCTGGCAATTGTCTAAGATTTTACTGACTGTACAAGGAGATTAAAAGCCTAGAGTTGGAAATGAACTTTAGAAGGCATCTAGCTGAACTCTCTTATTGAACAGATGAGGAAATTATGGGCCATAGATGTGAAATGACTTGCCCAAGGTCACACAGTTGTGGAAGAGCCAAAATTAGAACCTAGATCTCCTGACACTCATTTTAGTATATTTCTAGCAATTCTATGATGATTCTTTTTATTTGATTTGTCAAGTTATCATTATAAGGATTAATCTCCCTTGATGAAGATCATGGATAAAGATTATATATTTGTAGAAAAGTACACATATGGCATATATTATATGTATATATGAGAAATAGAGAGGTGTAGTGGACAGAGTACTAGCCTTGGAATCAGAAAGCTCTGAGTTCAAACCTCAGTTCTTCCACATACTGTCTATTGCTTTAACTTTTCAGAAATTTCTCTAAGATCATAAGAAAATAATAATAATAAGAAGAAGGCAGAGGAAAATGAGGAAGAGGGGAAGAAGGAGGAGCAGGAGAAGAAGAAGAAGAAGAAGAAGAAGAAGAAGAAGAAGAAGAAGAAGAAGAAGAAGAAGAAGAAGAAGAAGAAGAAGAAATGGTCTTGGTATCTGCTATCGTTAGAGGCATTCCTTCACTGGTAGCTCCCTACACTAATGAAATCATAGGTTTAGGAAAAAAATACACAGAAGTATGTATGTGTAATATAGAGCTGCAGATACAGAAGGTACAGATATGGATAGAGATAGAGATAGAGGTTTTGTTGTTGCTTAGTCATTCATGTTCAACTCTTAATGACCCCATGGACCACAGAACAACAGGACTTTCTATCCTGTCTCACAAAGTCTATTGAAAATCCTGTTTGTTGCTTTCATGACACTGTCTAGCCATCTCATCCTCTGCCATCCGTTTCTCCTTTTGCCTTCAATCTTTCCCAATATCAGAACCTTTTCCAATGAATCTCATCTTCTCATTATGTAGACAAAATATTTAAGCTTCAGCTTTAGTATTTGACTTTCCAATGAATAGTCTGAATTAATTTCTTTAAGTGTTGGCTAATTGGATCTCCTTGTTGTCCAAGGGACACTCAAAAGTCTTCTCCAGCACAAGTAGAGACAGTGATGAATAAAGATCTCATCAGAGTATGCTGGAAAGATACAAAAGCCTTGGGTCCAAATTTTGCCTCTGGTGTTTACTATGATATCTTGGAAAGTTATTTAGTCTCCCTGGGGCTCAGTTTGCTCCTCCAAGAATGAAGGAGTTGGATTAGAATGGTCTCTAAAGTCTATTAGAGCTATAGATCTATGATATTACACATTTAGTGAGTCAGGGAAAAGAATCCAGACTTTTGATTTTCTGTGAGTTAATTCCCAGCATGGAAAATCTCAGTTGTTGTTCAACCATTTTTCAATCATATACAACTCTCCATGACCCCATTTGAGGTTTTCTTGGCAAAGATACTGGAATGGTTTGCCATTTCTTCTCCAGCTCATTTTACATATAAAGAAACTGAAGCAAACAGAGTTAAGTGATTTGCCCAAGGTCACACACTACTAAGTGTCTGAAGCCAGATTTGAGCTCAGGAAGATGAGTCTTCCCGACTCCAGGACCAGTGCTCTATCCACTGCACCCAACTGATGATATAAAATCATTGTATTCAAAAACTATGTTCATTTAATGACTATTATGGGTCAATAATTATGCATTTGTAATATGTAAGATATTACATATGTAGACATGATGATAGACAAATAGTCTCCAGACATGCATTCATTCACCTAGGCAACTCCTATTTCTTTTTGAGATGGGAAACTCTAGCCATCAATTCATATTATCACCTAATCTGTACATTATAGTCTTAGAGTATTGCTTAGGGATGCTAAAAGTTCAAGTATCTATCCTCTGGTGATGCATGTGTGTGCATATAATGTACGTATCTCAAGAACATGTGTATGTGCAGTTTTGTGGTAGAAGGTGAAGAAATGTGCCTATAAGAGAAGAGTGTCGAATGGGTGAGAATTAGAAGTAATAGAATTGAAAGGAGAAGATGTCTCAGAAATCATCTCATCCAGTCTTCTTATATTACACATGGAGAAAGAGTCTTCAAGAAAAGAAAAAATCTTCCAAAAGTAAGGAAGTGATTTGCCCAAGGAAACACAGCTAAATACAGCCGAGTAACAATTTAAACCTAGTTCTATTCCCACAGCATTATGTGGAAAATGAGGCAAAATGACAGATATACAGTAAAATGAAGCCAAGAAGAATGACCTACAAGATGTTTATTACATGCCAAGCAGATCTGGGGTCAAGTTTAGGGAAATCATGGAAATATGTTTAGAATATGTTTAGAAGTATGTTTAGAACAGTAGCCTCAGGAATCTAGGAAGTCTAAATATTAGCTCAAGTATCATTAATCAGAGATCCATCCTGACCCCAAGGTAAACATTCTTTACTTCTATTTACATTCTATTACTTCATGTTATTGTGTTGGGGGGGGTAGTTTTCAAAGATCTATGCCTGAAGTCGGAAAACAATCAATAAATAAGCAAATATTGAGTGCTTTACTACGTGGCACTGTTAACTGCTTGGGGTAAATAGAAAAAAAGTCCCTGCTCTCAATAAACTTACACTTTAATAAAACATAGAACGCTCCAGGTACAGTTTTGTCCTGATTCATGCAGATAGCTGGAATCCAAGGCACTTTTTTAGGATCAAAACAAAACAAAACAAAATCATGATTCTTTGACCTCTCCTGTGAGGGATAAACCATTGTTGCTCTAAGCATTTAGATTCCATAATAAAATTCTTACTATGTGAGAAAAATCCCTCCCATAATATTGAGGTCCTGGGCTCTAAGATAATTCACTCAGTCCCTATGGACAAGGCAAATTTTATCATTAAGATCCATTTGATTTTTTGTTCTCTCTTATGTTACTCAATGTCACAGCAGTACTATCAAGCGGTTTACAAATGTGTTTCTCTGATAAGGTCAATGGCAACTCTGTTTATAAAAAAATAGTAATTTTTCTACCTTGCATGAAGGGAAAGAAAGGACCCAGGAAAATGATTTGGGGCTTTTCTAAACTTCTAACTCAACTCTTTCCATTTAAAAATCATTGTCCCAGTGATTACCCTATAGCGTTTTGTAAAAGACGAGTGGGGGGGCAGAGCCAATATGGCATCTGGAAAGCAGGGACTGGAGTGAACTCCCAGCCAAGTCCTTCCAAAAACCTATTAAAAAATGGCTCTGAACCAATTCTAGAGCTGCAGGACACACAAAATAGCAGAAGGAAGCAGAGTTCCAGCCCAGGACAGCCTAGATGGTTGCTGGGTGAGGTCTTTCGCACACAGAGCTGGGAGCGGAGCAGAGGAGAGCAGAGCCCAGCATGGGCGGTGCGGCCCAGCTAGACCAGGAGCCAGGCGGAGCATGCCCTACTGCCCTGAATCAGTGAGCTGTGGCAGTTACCAGACTTTTCAACCCACAGAACTTTCTTTCTGTGTCCCTTTACTTCTATCCTCTTCCACACACACTTTACTAATATGAATGTCATTGGTAAGGAAAAAAGAGCTTTGTCTGACAATGTCAAGATGGATTTTGAAATGCTTCAGTCTATTCAAAGGACTAATGCAGAAACTGGGTGAAGAGTTCTGCACGCCTGGACCAAAACCAAGGGTGACTGGTCACTAACAAAAGCACTGAGGCTTGGAAAGCACCTAAAGCTAATCGGGTCCATGAAGGTCCCCTGGCCTACAGATCCTTAAATAGAAGTGACACCAACTGTGTGTTCAAAAATAAATTAGAAATTGTCATCACTAGACATCAGAACCCTGTGCTCAGCACCTTCCACTACTTGGTTGGCAGATCCAGGAGGTCAGTCATACTAAGAGAAAGAGAACACAAAGTGTCAGTGGACTTTCCTGATGAAATCAAGTGGAGATAATGTCACCCACGGGCAGAGAAAGATTCTGATCCAGCTGGGAATGCCTCAATGGACTGACACCTCCATAAGGAGTATGGAATTCAGAGTTGGAAGGAGACATAGAGATCACAGGATCAGAGTTTTTGAACTGGAAGGCACAGAGCTTTCCAGAGGAGGCTGACCAGGATCAGAAAACCAACCAGTCAACTAACAGACAGAAACAGAGAGATGGAGAGTGACTGAAGATATTGTCAAAAGCAGAAAGGTGATATCCCCTCTATAATTCACCCTTGACAAAATACATTTGAAGAACTGTATTGAGTCATAGGTGCTATATTTTAGGAAGAGCAATGATGTAGGTACAGAGTTTCAGAGTACAACAGATTTTCTGAGTTAAATGAATAAACAAATAATAAATAGAACTTTAAGGTTTACAAAGAACTTGACAAATATTAACTGATTTTATCCTCATAACACTCCTAGCTGTTTTGTTATTTGAAAGATGAAGAGACTGATGTAAAGGGCTTTGCCCAAAGGCACAAATCAAGTAAAGTGTCTGACGTCAAATTTGAACTCAAGTCTTCCTGACTTCATGCCCAGTGTACAGCCTAGTTCACTGTACTACTGAGCTGCCTACTTATAAGGCACCTGAGATCTAGTCCAATTCATACTGATACAGAAATCTTTCTATGACATATTGAACAAGTAGCCAACCGACTTTTGCTTAAATACCTCTAATACAAGGGAGCCCATTGCCTATATTGGAAGTCCATTAAATGTTTAGCTAAATGTCATTATTAGGAAATTTTTCTTTATTCCAAATCTAAATTTTCCTCTTTGTACTTTTCACTTATTGATTCAGGTTCTTCCATCTAGGGGTATACATAATTTAAAGATGTGTCATGTTTACATTGAGTTTTCTCTTTCTTTGAGCTAAATGTCACCGGGTCATTCAACTTGGAATGAAGTAGAGGCCTTTTACCATGCTGGTTACTCTCTCTATATTCTCCAACTTTTCAATGACTTTCCTAAAATGTGGTACCTAGAACTGAGTTTGATCCTCTACATGGACTCAAATAGTACTCAAAACCAGCCTCAGATACCTAATAGCTGTGTGACTCCAGCCAAGTCACTTAACTCTGTTTGTCCCAGTTTCCTCATTTGTCAAGTGAACTGGAGAAGGAAACAGCAAACTACTCCAGTAACTTTGCCAAGAAAACCCAAAAATGAGTCAAGAAGAGTAAGAAACAATTGGAGACAACTAAACAACAACACAGGGTCAGGTACAATAGAACCATCATCTCCTTTTCGATGGAAACTATGTCTCTCTTAATACAGCCTCAGATACCATTGCCTTTTTTTTACTTACCATATCAGAGATTAAGTTGAGGTGTTATGAAACACAAATGAGATAATGAGTGGAAAATGTTTTGAATACCTTAAAGCACCATATGAAATTTCATTTTCATTATTATCATCATCATCACAATCACAATCACCATCTCCTCCTTCTCCTTCTTTTCATTATCCTTCTTTTTCTACTCCTTTTCCTCTTCCTCCTCTTCTTCTTCCTTCTTTTTTTTCTTTTCCTCCTCCTCCTTCCCCTCCTCCTCCCTCTTCTCCTCCTCCTCCTCCTCCTTCTCCCTCTCCTGCTCCTCTTCTTCCTTCTCATTACAATTATACTATGGTTACCAGGGCTCCAATCTGGTGATAAAATAATTCCCTGAACCTTCTATTGGACTCCTGTTGAGCTCAAGCAATATTGATAGACTAGAGAAAACAAAGATGTTCTGGTAAATGTTAAAAGTTTGACAACTAGACTGTGGGAGGAAATGCATACATACTTGCAAGTTTAATTTGCATTGTTAATACTTCTCAAGTCTAGATAATCAACAAAACAATAAATCAAGGCCTACTTTTGGGGAGATTTAACAAGAAACTCATAAGCTTTAGGGCTGGATCAGAGACACTCCTCTCTTGAGCCTTCTATCCACTCAAACCCACAGAGATTTTTTTTTTCAAATGAACTGCTAGCCATGAGCCCTTCCTCTTAAACTTGTGAAATTTGTTTTAGGAAACCCAGTGGAAGACTCTATATTCTTCCCTGAAATGTAATCTTATTTGATTTAATTCAGTGTTTTGGCCTATCAAGATAATCTTGCTGAATCCTGACTCTTTCAAATAGTGCATTAATGATCCTTCTTGGCTTGGTATCACTTGAGTATTTCATAATGAGGCCAGCTCTGCTTTTATACAAATCATCAGGAAATTTTAAACAGCTCAAGGCCAAGCAAAAACCCCACCAATTCATCATGTTTGTTGGTACATCTGAATACAGGCATGAAACATCTAATTGGTAAAGTGGATAGATTGCTGGGCCTAGAATCAGGAAGACCTGAGCTCAAATTCCCCCTCAGATATTTACTAACCGTGTGATTCTGGGTAAGTTACCTAAATTCTTCCAGCCTTAGTTACCCCAACTGTAAAAGTGGAATCGAAATAGTACCTGATTCACAGGGTACTTGTGAAAATCAAATGAAATAACATATTTAAAGTGCTTTGCAGATATTAAAAATGAGATTTGAATACTGATTTATTATTTGATGTAATAGTTGTGAACACTGACTCCTTTCTTGGATTTTACTCCCTGTGAACTTTTAGGTGAACCTGCTACTATATGTCTTCCTATATTGAAGTTAGTTTGTATGGTACATAGTTTGGTGGATATATGTCAGCAAAATGGTATAGTAGATAAACCCTGAACTGGGAGTAAGGACAACCTAGGATTAAATCCTGCTTCAGCCTCCTACTAGCTGTTTGAGCAAGAACAACTGACTTAATCTCTCTGAGCTCCAGTTTCTTAATCTGGAAAATGAGGATAAACATGACTCCTAAACCTACCCAGCAATTGTGAAGTTCGAGTGAGATAATGTTTATTAGGCACATTGCAAACTCTAAAAAGCTACATAAATGCCAACTGTTATTATTAACTAATAACAATGGATATATATATGTATATATATATATGTATATATATATATATATATAGCAAAGCGGGAAATTTAGATTTGCTATAAAGAAAAACGTGCTTACATCTATAGCTAACCAAAGTTGCAATGGGTTGCTTTGGCAAGTAGTGGATTCTTCCATCCCTGGAAGTCTTTAGGCCAAGGCTGGACAATCACATGTTAGAAATGTTTTAAGAGGGATACTTGTTCAGGTGCTATTTGGAGTAAGTGGTTGCTAGGGCTTTTTTTTCAACTCTGAAATTTGGAGATTATGAGATTTTTTTTTAGTTTTTTAGGGTTTAGGTTTTCAGTTAAGGAAAAATTTCCAGAACTTCTTACTTCATCTTTAATTGAATAATAAGTTCAGTCATAAAGTATCAGTGTTGCATCCAAGTCAAGTTGTTGATCGTTTATTAAGTACTTAATACATGCCAGGCAGTGTGTGAAGTGCTAGAGATAACAAAGAAAGGCAAGAAATAATAGTAACAACAAGAAGAACGACAACCAATCCCTGCCCTTAGAGAGCTAATAATCTTATGGGGGGAGGAACAACACAAAACAATTGTGTACATCGTGTGCAATCATTGGAAATAATCATCAAAGGGCAGTTTAAATACGGAATATAGTGAAAGTCTTACTGTGATTTTAAGCTATTAAAATGTTCTACAACTGTTGCAAGGAGGTAAAGTAACTGTTCTAAGATCAGACACTTCACAGGTGTGGAAATTAAGTCAACTCAAGTCAACAAGCATTTGTGAATGACTTATGCTACACTGTGCTAAGCAGTGAGAATATAAATACAAGCAGATAGAAACATAATCCCTGCCTTCAAAGAGTTTACATTCTAATAGAGGAAGATAATGAATAAAGAGGAGCTGGAAAGGAAGGTGATGAAGGGGGGATTACAGAGAAATTCTACTGAGTAGTCTGTAGGGAAATGAAATTGTGGGTGGTCTAGCTACCCTCCTAAAATTGAGGCCTCAGAGACAGGAGAAGACAACTCAGGAGATCCTGACTCATGTACAATCTAACGCAAGCCAAGACAAAATGGAAAATAATAGATAAGTAGGTAGATAGATAGAGATATAGATAGATAGAGATGACAGATAGATGAGTAGATAGATAAATGGATGGATAGATGAATAGAGAGATAAAAGGATGAACAGAGAGAGAGAGAGATAGTTGAGGGATAGATAGAAGTAAATATATAGTTCCTACCTGAAAATTACTTTAATGGAGATGGAATCCCATCATTGTGGGTATTGTCCCCAGTGCCATAGGTCATAACCCATATTTATATCTATATTACACATACTTTTCCATATTCTCACACTCATTTGCAACAGGGTGTATATTTAATGTGCTGGACCCTTCTTCACTCTCTCTTTTGAGAAGAAGGAGAAGAAGGGGAAGAGGAAAGAGAAGGAGAAGGAGGGGAAGGCAGTGTAACCTATGAAGTGCTAGTAGGAGAAGAAGAGGAAGAGGAAGAAGATGATGATGATGATGAAGAAGGAGAATGAGTAGGAGAAGAAGGAGAAGAAAGAGGAGAAGGAGGAGAAGGTGAAGAAGAAGAAGAAGAAGAAGAGGAGGAGGAGGAGGAGCAGAAAGGGAAGGAGAAGGAGGAGAAGAATAAGGAGAAGGAGAAGAAGAAGAAGAAGAAGAAGAAGAAGAAGAAGAAGAAGAAGAAGAAGCGGAGGAGGAGGAGAAGGCGAAGGAGAAGAAGGTGAAAAAGGAGGAGAAGAAGGTGAAGGAGAAGAAGAAGGAGAAGGAGAAGAAGGAGGAGGAGTTTGAGGAAAAGGAGGAGGGGCAGAAGAAAAGGAGGAGAAAGAAGAAGAGGAGGAAGGAAGTAAAGTCAAAGGAGGAAGAAAAGATGAGCATGCTGTTGACAGAAGAAGGAGAATGAGAACAAGAACAAGAATGAGAATGAGGAGAAGGATAAGAGGAGGAAAAGGAGGAGTAGGTAGAGAGGAAGAGGAAAGAAGCAAAGTGATGAAGAAAAGATGATGACCATGCTATGGACAGGAGAAGGAGAAGGAGGAGAATGAGAATGAGAACAAGAATGAGAACAAGAAGAAGAGGAGAAGGAGGAGGAAGAGGAAGGAAGTAAAGTAAAAGAAGAAAGAAAACATGATGACCATGCTGTTGACAGTTTATATTTATAAATTCTTTAATTTTGTAAATCACTCAGGACACTTAGGGTGCCCATTATTTCCTTTGATTTCTCTGACACTGTTACGAAGTAGCTGCTAATATTATCAAAACCATAGAAACAAAGGAGAACTTCAAGGGAATCTACTCCAACCTACTCATTTTGAATCTGAAGAAATTGTTGAATGGTGGTTAAGTGACTTGTCCAGGGTCCCCCATGTATTAAGTGCCTGAGGCTAAATTTGAACTCAGGTCTTCCTGATTCCATGTCCAGTCCTCTTTCCACTGTGCCACAATACATGGCTTGTTTGGCTATCGGTTATCTAGCACTTTCACCATATGGCCAACCTACTTACTTTTAAAAGGTTTCTGTGACATAGAGTGTTGGACTTGGAGTAAGAATGACCTGGATTCAAGTCTTCCCTTATTTATTAGCTTGGTGAACCCCAGAACATCTGGCTTTCTCAGCCTCGAATGCCTCAATTGTAAAATGCAGCAGATTGGACTCAAGGACCTCTAAATCCTCGAATATCTTCCAGTTCTAAATAGATGATGCTATAATAATACACCCCGTTGATGATATCCTTTAAACTCTTTATTCTCTGTGATTCTTTGTCAGCAATGCTTTGCCCATCACTCACACCTGCTACGACCTACTCCACTGCCCTTCGAGTGAGACTCAACTTCTTAGGAGACTATATTACTACCCACTTGCTTAAGAAACTATATTACTACCTTATTCGCAGCCACATGACAACCCCAGAAGAATATTGATAGATGGGCCTTTTTTTTCAAGAAAAGAACTTAGGAGTGTTAAAATAACTTTGCAACCACCCTAGAGGTGATGCAGCCTACCTCCCTCCTCCTGTTTAATTATGGGCTGGCACTCCATTCCACAATGGTTCAGCAGATAGTAACTGAATGAACAGAGTCAGGAATCATTACAATCAAATCACACTTGAGTCACAAAACAAATAGAAGCCATAAAAAGTTGAATGCCACAGGTTGAAGGAATTTGTGATTACTTAAAAAGAAGACAAAATTAAAGGCACAGATTCTCATCTATAACGTGACATAACTACATAGAATCATGAATAGAGACCAGGATTTGAAATCAGGAGACTTGGTTTCAGAGTCTACTTCAGACTCATGCAAACTGTCTAACCCTGGACAAATCACTGGGCCTCAGTTTCCTCATCTGTAAAATGAGAGGATTGGACTAGACGCCCTTTAAAATAACTTCAAACTCTAAAAAATCTGTGATCTATGTCCAGTGACTGTGGTGTTATGAGTAGGTTTCTTTGCTATACACCAAGAGTACAAGGACAAATAGGGCACGGCCCCTGACAACTGTTCCTGGCGACACGAGTGGTTATGGGTAAGTATAGAAGCAATCAGTAGAGAAAGAAAAAAGCTGGTAACTTGTTTGTTTGTTTTGTTTTCTTTATGAGTGCATTGTGTGTGTGCATGTCCTCAGAATGCACACTGGACTTAATGTTGGGGGTCCAGGATTTGATCCTGGCTTGATACTCACAATCAATATGCTTCACAATCTCTGAGCATCAGTTAAAAGTCAGTTGGATTAAACATATTAAATAAACCTGAAATTTTCTTCCACATATTGGTGACCAAGATTACTTCTCATGTCTAATCAGAAGGAAAACAAAGGAAGGCATGTGTCTATGTCTTCTTTCACTTGCTAGTTTAACTGTGAATTATTTCATAGCATCATAGATTTATCACTGAAAGGGACCTCAGTAGTCATTTAGGCAAACACCCATTTTACAGATGAGGACAATGAAGCCAAGAGGTAAAGTTGTTTTTCTAAAGCATAACGGCACACAGGCAGTAAGAGGGCTGGAGAGATTCAAACCCAAGTCCTCTGACTCCTGAATGACTGCTGTCTTCACATTATCATACTGCTTTATGTATTTTTAAACAAGACAGCTTATGTAGAAACCGATTAAAACCATGGCTGACTGTCCTGATATCTATGGATAGATCAACTCTTCAGGTCACCAGTAGAAAGCAGAAGAGGGACAAAGAGAAGTTTTATCCTCTATATTTTTGTGCCCTATAACTATTTCTAGAGACCCATAAATGAAAATTTTCAGAACATAGCCCTACATTGGAGAGAGAGCAAATGGGAGTTTCTCATTTCCTTATCACCGAACTACCTCCTCAGTGGAGAAATAAGTCATATCTGATTATACTCAGTCCATTTTTCTTACACAGCAGATGTTCCAGACCTAACTGAAACCTTCTGATACAATTATTTTGCAGCTTCAAAAATATTTGCAGCTTCTTTGTATATTGTGAAGCCTTTAAAATAAGGTTTCTTATTTTTTTTGGTATTTCATGGGCCCTTTAAGCAGTCTGATGTAGCCTATGGATCCCTTCTCATAATCACATTTTAAAATACAGAAACTAAAATGCATAAGATTATAAAAGAAGCCAATTGTATTGACATGTAGTTTTGTGGAAAAATGGACTCCAGGTTAAGATGCTATTCTAAAAGTGGTCCCTTCTGCCTCTTTATGTTTGTTCCCTTTTTCTCTCCTGATAATGACATTTACTGTATCTATTCAATTCAATAAACATTATTAAAAGCCTTTATAATTAAAGACCAAGTGTCCCTGACACTATACTAGGGACTGGGGAATGGGAAAGAATAAAAGGAAAAAGACAGTTCCGACCTTCAAGAATTGCTCATTCTATTGATGGGATAGGATAAATAGATGATAGAGAAACAGAGAGATGGATAGATGGGTGGATAGATGGATAGATAGATAGATAGATAGATAGATAGATAGATAGATAGGGCAGGAGAGAGAGACAGAGAGAGAGGGAGGGGACACGGAGGGAAGGAAAGGGAGAGGTAGAGGGAGAAGGAGAGACATACAGAGATAGATAGATAGGTAGATAGATAGATAGATAGATAGATAGATAGATAGATAGATAGATAGATAGATAGATAGATCCAGGAGTAATAGGATAGACACACTGAGGGAAGTCAGCATAGAACATATTCAAAATAAATAAAAAGTGATTTCTGTTCTCAGCACAGATATGTCCTTTTATGCTCTGAGAATCTTGCCTCTCTTGATGAAGGACTGGATTGAGGGGAGGAAGGTTGTTCTGAGCTTCAGGCATTTATAGGGGAATGACCCACTTCTCTTTTTTCACTCCAAATTCAATTCAGATATTGTAACAAAAGATGAGATGTTCCCGCTACATAGAGTTTTGGGACAATGGAGTCATATCAAAGAAGCTGAGATGGTGAGCATATCTGGGATGTGACTTTGACATGGCTTATGTCTGAGGGTTCTCTGATGGAGAGGAGCCCCTTACTCTGTGCACATGTGCACACCAAGCCATGTTGTGGGAAAGCCAGCAAGGTGACAGAGAGAAGGATCTGGGCCCCCATGCATCTGGCAGCTGCTTTGTCTGTTACCATATTAATCACCAGCAGAGCCAGCTTCAATCAGCAGGGCAGACTCTATTTTTAACCTCTGCTTAGCAGGTAGTTCCATTCACGTTTTTTACTATGGGAAGATTTACCCTCCAGGAAAACAGGACAACATTCCCCTAGTGCTATGATGACCATATTTTCCAGGGAAAAATTGGGACACATGGCCAATTGATTTTTGCCGTGCTGCTACCATTGTGTGGGTATTTATTCCAGCTCACATAGCCTAATGCTTTCAAGCTTTACAACTGGAAAGTTTACAGGCCACATACACAGTTGTAATTGTATTTGATAACCTGTTCATGTTCTCAGGAGGCATCATGGTGCTTCCTCTTCAATCAATTCAGCATAATTCAACTTTTACCAATCATCTACCAAGGACAAAGGCCTAGTTTCCTGGTTTTCTGGTCCCTCCAGCTACCTAATCAGTGGTCACCTAGTTCAAACTTACAGTGTAGATTCAAACATGGCCTAGGTCGAAAGATCAAATTCATCTTGAGATAAGACAATCCTCAACTCTTGCCATTCACCAAGAAGTCAACTTTGCTGATGGTTCCAAGGAAGCTTTAGATCTGAAGTTCCTTCAATTTCTAGGTTTGTGGAACCTTTTACCTGCTTCTGATTAACATCAATTTGCCTTGATTTTTATGAATAAGCTCTTCTTTATAACCTGGTCCAGGAAGTGGAGAGGATAGCATAGTGGAAAGAGTACAGATCTTTATCATCCACAGACCCTGGTTCACATTCTCATTACTCATTTTCCAACCCTAGACAAATCAGTTAGCTTCTCCCAACTTTGGTTAACCCATTCAAAATGGAGATGCTGCTTGTGCTGCCAAACTCTCTAGGCCATTGCGAGCAACATATAGATAGAGAAACAAAAGATAGGTGAATGAATGAGGAAAGAAAGAAAGAGGGAAAGAGAGAGAGAAAG
The DNA here is from genome assembly GCA_028646595.1 of Phalanger gymnotis. Classification (NCBI taxonomy): domain Eukaryota; kingdom Metazoa; phylum Chordata; class Mammalia; order Diprotodontia; family Phalangeridae; genus Phalanger; species Phalanger gymnotis. The sequence goes on along the minus strand of CM053622.1, from coordinate 800,873,345 downwards.
GAAAGAAGAAAGGAAGGAAGAAAGGAAGGAAGGAAGGAAGGTAGAAAGGAAGAAAGAAAGAAAGAAAGAAAGAAAGAAAGAAAGAAAAAAAGAAAGAAAGAAAGAAAGAAAGAAAGAAAGAAAGAAAGGAAGGGAAGGAGGGAGGGAGGAAAGGAAGAAAGAATGAAAGAAATAAAGAAAGAAAGAAGAAAAGAAAAAGAGAAGGAAAGAAGGAAGGAAGAAATTAGAAAGGGAAAGAAAGTAATGAAGAAAGATAAAAGAAAAATAACAAAGAGGAAGGAAGGAAGAAATAAAGACACAGAGAGAGAGACAGAGAGAGAGAGAGAGAGAGAGAGAGAGAGAGAGAGAGAGAGAGAGAGAAGAGGGAGGGGTAGAGGGAAAAAAGAAAGGAGGAAGGAAGATAGATCTTAAAAAGCTGTATAAGTATGATTTAATGTTATTGACCGGGTGTTACCATAATCATGGAGGCAGCGCAGTTGAGCTGTGAAGGCAGGAAGGCAGTAACATCTGACAATAGGCCTAATGAGGGCAGACACCTTTCTTCCATTCCAAAGTTATCAGTATGAAATGCATCAGATTAAGGAGAGTCCATATTTATGTGACATTAATATGATATTAAGGCTGATTGCTTTGATCAGAAGGAGAGAAGAAAAAAAACAGGTGAGGCCTCTTTGTGATAGGGCAATATTGGGCAGCTAGGTGGTACAGTGGATAGAGTGCAGGGCCTGGAGTCAAGAAGACCTATCTCCTTGAGTTCAAATCTGGCCTTAGATACTTAATAGCTATGTGACCCTGGGTAAATCACTTCTCTGTTTGCCTTGGTTTCCTCATCTGTCAAGTGAGCTGGAGAAGTAAATGGCAAAGCACTCCAGTATCTTTGCCAAGAAAACTCCAAATGGGGTCATGAAGAGTGGGACAGGACTAAAATGATGGCACAACAGTGACACCAAAAATATGGCTATGGGGATCTGTTAAGATTTCGACCATGGTTCCTCAGTCAATGCCAGAGGCGATATCCTAACGCAGGTCTTCCCCCTATTCTGATGGGCCTCAATTCGCCTTTCTGTAAAATGAAGGTATCAGACTAGATGATTGTGAGTCTTCCAACTCTGACCTTCTACTGTTTGACATTCCCAGTTTAATTTAGGTGTAAAAGAAAGTAGGAGGCACCCAAGCTAATCTCATTGCCGCACAGCTAAAAGCTTCCAAACAGAGCCCAGTTGGACCTCGGCATCTTCTCTGCCTTCCAAACCCACCAATAGTTTTAGCAGCCAGCAGGAAGGGGATGCTTATCTCTGTGTTTCATTAAAACCTCTGCAGGGCCAGAAAGTTTGGAGAAATTGAAATGTGACTTGTAAAAGAAAAAAGGGGATGGGGAGAGAGAGGATGAGTGAAGGAGCTAAGAGCAACAGTTTCCCCACAGAGTCTTTGTGAATCTAGGTCAGAAACAGAGCAGGTCAAAGCTCCCATCAGTGATAACACCAGGTCCATGCATGAGCATTTCCCTTCTAGACTGGTTGACCTAGTGAGAGACAGTATCAAAAAAGGCACTATGAAAATGTGAGTTTTCATTGCCAGCATTATTGGTGAAGTCTGCTCCTTGCCAGGAAGGAACTATTGCAACCTGCATGAGGCAGGGTCAACAGTTGCTGGTGATTAGGAAGATGCTGGGGCATCTGAGTAGAATTGGCACCAGAATCAAGAAGTGAACATGCCGAGACCAAAAGACCAGACTGTGTGGGTGCCAGAGAAGTTTTAGAGTACCAGACTCCAAGGGATCGAGACAAACAGGAAAAGCAGTTGTAGAAGCAGCGATTTCAGATCAAGAGGGATTATGTTAATGACTCAGCATCACATAATGGAAAAAGGCATTAGATTTGGGGTACAGAAGACATGGGTTTAATCATACCTTTTCAGACACTTAATGGTTATATGGCTCATCTGTAAGATGAGGGACCTGTACCCAATGGCCCCTATGGTCCATTTCACCTCTAAATCCTATGATCCCAGGATTCTATGATACCTTAGAATTAATATCCTCATGTATAAAATGAGCGAGTTGGACTGGGTGGTCTCTGAAGACCTTTTCAGTTCTAGAGTTATGATCTTGTCTAACAGAGGTTCTAAACCATTAATTCTTAATTCTTCTTAATTTTTTTGTGGGATGTACCCCTTTGGTTGTCCACGGTTATGCCAATGAATCTCTTTTAAAAATAATATTTTAAATGTACAAAATAAAATACATGGGGTTACAAATGAAATACATTTTATTGGAATTCAGCTGTTAATCTAAATATAAATTTCAAAAAAGTTCACATGCACCAGGTTAAGAACCCTTGCTATACAATAACTGTCTGGGAATTAACCATCTGTCTAATTCAACTTGTCTTCGCAAAGTTTCAGTCTTTTTGTGGAGGTCATTTGCATTTTGCACCCCTTCCATTTACTGAGATGACAGCATGGCAAGGAGAAAGGGAGTTTGGCTATACCCTATCCTGACTAAGATGTGCCAGATAGTCCATGAAACTGCGTACGATACGTACTAAACGCATTATCTATTATATCATGCATATTATGTGTAATGGAGTATGGGATGTCCATAAGCACTGTTGCACATCCCATCTCATACGATGAATAAGGTGGCAGCTCAGGATGACAAAAAAAATCTTATCTGTGGGGTGGGACACTTCTAAGTCAGGAAGAGAAGGCATCAGGAATATGATTGACAGAGGTGAGCAGACAAAGAAGCAACTGTTCTTCCCAGAACTTTAGGATCCTACCAGCATTCTGACAAATGTGTGTGAGAAACCATTTGGAAGTAAGAAGTAAATGACTATTTAGGCCATGAACATTAAGAGAGAAAAAATGGTCAAGTTCAGTCCAAGATTCCGGAGTCTGAATTTCAAGTGATATCTGGGCTTGGGAAAAGTACTGTTCTCCTACCACAAATCTGCAAAGTAAAGGATATGCCATTTGGTGGAAAAGAAGCAAAGGGGCCAAGTCACACCATTTCTTCTAACAAAAGTCAGCATTAATTTTCTCCAGGCAAAAGTAACATTTGCACAAAGGTTTGGATTGGAAAGTGTGGCACAGTGGGTCACATGCTGAACAGCGTCAGAAATAACTGGTGTACATCCTGCCACTAACATTTCTTAGCTAGCTGTGTGACCAATGAAGTATCACTTACATCTCTGAACCTTCATTTAATCCTCTATAGAATAGGGCTGATAATGCCCAGAGCTGCTGCATCACAGACTTCTAGTGAGGTTCAAATGAGATCACATATGGGGATCACTTGGCAAACCTTAGAGCACAAGAGGAATGTCTGTTATCATTATTTGGGAAGTCTACTTACAAAAGCCTGTTTCTAACTTGACTATCTACCATATGAAAGAGAAAGAAGGATGAGTGATATATATTATAGATAAAGCATCCAACCCATGGTCCAAGAAGTTCTAGGTTTCAATTCTTCCAGTGACATATAGTGGCTATGTCAGTTGGTCAATAAACATTGATGAAGTGCCTACTATGTGCCAAAAACTGTACTAAGCACTGGGAATGTGAAGAAAGGTAAAAGACAGCCCCTGCTCTCAAGTATCTCACAGGACAATGGAGAGAAAACACACGAACAACTAAGTACGAAAAAGAAATATGCAGGTACCTAACAGACTCTCAGGTCTCTAGCACCTTTCTACCACTGGAAGTTGAAGAGAAGGTGCCAATCTGCCTCAGTAAAAGGAAGTAGCTGACCTGAGAATTCCATATGCCTATGAAATGACAAGTCTAGCCTTTATCCATATAGATAAGGTACTACAAGTTTTTCTCATGGATTAGTTTTCCCACTGGACCTATCTTTTGGATTTACTACTTCTTTCACAGTCAAGAAAGAGCTATCCTACACTGTCAATCCAAAGATTGGCCTATAATCCTTTTTATTCTCTAAACCTAGAGGCAGCAAATCCATTTGTGTTGGCTGTGCAATGAATCAGAAGATGGGGTCTCTCCTCTGGGCTTTGACACTCTGTCACTTTAGATAAGCCCCTCAACTTCTCTGATTAGTAATTTCCACATTAGTGAAACAAGGGGAGTTGGATGAAATGATCTATAAGGCTCAGATATTTTATGCTCTAAAGGCAATTTTAGTTCTGATATCTTTACTCCTTAGTTCCCTCCTGGCTCTGCCATTCCATGTCCCAAGGTCGCTCCCAGATCTGCCATTCCATGTCCCAAGGTCCCTCCCAGCTCTGATCTTTTATGTTATAACAATCCTTCAGCTCTGACATTTGATGTTCTGGTTTCCTCCCAGGTCTCAGATTCTATGCTCAATATTCTCATGCTGATATCAGCTTTGTATTACAGGATTCTACAGGTCTAGGTTGATTTTATTTAAATCGGAAATTTCTATCTTTTCCCCACTCTTCCTCCCACAGTAACCAGAGCAACTCTAAGCAAAACTTTGGTCAAAACAGGTGCTGCATGTGGATAACAAATGAGGTCTAGAATTTAAGAAGAGAGAGAGATATGCAGTTGATATCTAAATGTGTTTTCAAAGGGTTCCAAGCTTCCAGTTTCTCTAAAAAGCTAATTTCTTTAGCACTTTTTCTCCCAGCCAAGTTTCATGATTGCAAATGAAGTAACATCACAAACTCAGCAGAATCAAAAAGGCAGGTGACCAAAGGGCCAATGGTTGGCATAAGCAGGCTCCAGCACATTAACACATTAAGAAAGGATGTTTCCTCCCTCTCTCTCTCTCTCTCTCTCTCTCTCTCTCTCTCTCTCTCTCTCTCTCTCTCTCTCTCTCTCTCCCACACACACACACACACACACACACACTCACACACACAGAGATTAACAGCTGGTATGGCTAGTAAAGGAGAGGATCAGTCAAGTAGGGAAAATGAAAGGGAAGATAGCGAACTAAGGGCTACCAAGATAGCACTCAGATATTAAAAACACCAATAGAGTTGACAGATCCTCAGGGGAGAATTTAGCTAGAACATGGATAGAAGCAGTATGGCACAAAGAACAGTGAACCCACCTCAGAGTCAAGACTGCTCTGGGTTCAAGTTCCCATCTTTGACACTTACTGGCCATGTCACCCCAGGCTAGTTACTCAGCCTCTCAGTACACCAGGCCAGTGGTGTCAATTATAAATAAAAATGGGGTCAATAAACTATGTATAGGATGTATATGGGCCACCTATTGATTTAGAAAAGCACACATCAACATCATCTATATTCTATTGCATTTTTGCTTATTTTATTAAATATTCCCCAATTACGTCTTAATCTCAGGCAGCATTCCAGTTACATGCTTGACACTTCTACTCAAGGCAACTCTATAAAACTTCCTCAAGATGTGGTCTGGATCCTGGGGTCTACAAGGTCAAGACTATTTTCATAATAACATGAAGATGTTTTAATTTCTAATACAATAGATACTGGTAGTTATAATCCACCTAAATAAAAGGTCTCAGGGGAAGGGGTTCCCAATAATTTTAAGTGTATAAAGGGGTCTTGAGATTAAAAACTTTGAGAACTGCTGCTGTAAGATAATAAGCTCCAGAAAAGATACTGATATTCATTACTAGTGGGAGTTTCCTCGCTCAGAATTTTCTTTTCTTATATCTACTCATTATCTTTATCCCTATGGAAAGACAGCACAGAGTAGAGAGTTTTGGATAGATTGCAATCTGTACCAGGGGAAGAAATCACCCTTTAAAGTAAGACCAAAGACTCATTTCACAATGTAGTATGGTCAGGCCATTCCTCTGCTCAAAGACTTTAGTGGGCTCCATATTGCTTCTGGGAGGAAGTGCAAATTTCTTCATGGGCTATTTTGAAGCCCTTCGCATTGTGGCTCCAAGCTATCCCACTCAACTGATCTCACCTTATTCTCCATCCCATAATCTATGTTCCAGCCAAACTTAGTTAATTTCTTCACATTGAATATGCTACTTCACCTCAATCTCATACATTTCTACAGTCTGTTCTCTATTTCTCAAATAGACTATGCTCTCGCTTCTACATCTTGAGACTCTCTACCCTCTTCAAGGGTCAACAGCAACATGAATTTTTCCATGAGATTTTTCTCATTTCCCCCAGCTGTTAGTGCTTCCCCATGAAATTACTTTGAATTCACTGTGTATATTTGTTATTTACTTATCTGATAAAATGTCATTTTCCTCTATTAGAATGTAAACTCTTATGGCTAGGGTTATTTTTTTTGTCTCTTTGTATGAATAGTTTCATCATCTCAAAAGTCAAATATAAGCTCCTTAATGATAGGTATTGTCACACTTTTTTATACATATCCTGGTACTTAGCACACTGACTGGCTAGTTGTAGCAATTTAATTAATATGTGTTCATTAATGATTGATTTAATTGGATTGGATTTTGCCAGGCAGACGACTTGTACTCAGAATCAGAAGAAAAGGATTAATACCTGGCATATAAAATCTGAAATCATTTTACTTTTAAGCTTTATCCATAAATAAGTAAGATGGTGTTTGAGATGGAAAGATGCAAGCCAAGTGCAGGTATATTAAAGCACATTTCCAATGGCAACAACCTACGTACAAAAAGTGACATGTGGGATATCAGCGAGAGAAAGTATGTTTGGAAAATGTGGTGGGCTGATAATGTGGTCAGTCCTAGGGATAGCAGATAGCACATAAACTGTACCAGTTACCATGGAGTGAAAAAAAATACCTGGAGGAGGGATTTCAGCACATTGGACAGATCTGTGGAGGCTTTATCAGGAACGTGAACAAGCACGCAGAGCATGAAAAGTGAAAGATGGGTTGTGACCTGTACTGAAGAAAAGACAAGCCCCACTGAGGAGATGGCATTGTGACACATTGAGCCAGAGGGCCAGAGTTCAAATGCTGCTAATGACACCCTGCTATATATCAAGTCACTTAAGTTCTCAGGGCTGCATTTTCCTTATTTATAAAATGTGACTATTTGACTAGATGAACTTTAAGGTCCCTTCTGGATCGAGATATACAGTCCTACCTGAATGCCTTTGGGGAACACATTTAACCTGTCTGGGCTTCTATTTCCTCACCATAAAAATGGGGGAGGGGGTTGAACTGGATAACTGTTAGAGTTCCTTCCAGAGCTAAATACATTATCCTATGATAATGGAGCCATCAATTTATTAAAGTCCAATATCTGTGCTACCTGTGCTACCCTAAAACCATGCTCTATTATGCACTTCCCTTAGAGAAACCCAGGCTTGTCCATTGCTACCCATTTGTACACACTGGGTCTCAGATTCCTTAGCTATAAAATAAGAGGGTTGGGCCAGATGATCCCTAAGGTCCCTTACAGACACCTAATATGTTAGTGATTACTAACCATATTGAATCAGTCACCAAGTCTTATCTACTCTGCCTTTCCAACATCATTCCTATCCACGCCCTTCTCTCCCATCATACACCCAGCTCTTGGTATCTTTTCTTCTTGTCACTCCTGGACTATTTCAATAGTTCCACGGTAGGCTGTCTTGCTTCAAGTATCTCCCCTCTAGAATCTCTTCCTCATACAACCATTTAAATGGTTTTCATAAAGAATGACTATGACTACGTTATAGTACAATGGAAAAATGGATTTAAACTCAAGGAATTTTGGTTCAAGCCCCATTTTTGCCAATTAAGCCACACTAGAACTCAATTTCCATAGTTGTAAAAAAAATGAAGAGGTTGAACCAAATGACCTCCAAAGTGCCTTCCAGGTTTCATTGTAATCCTATGATCCCTGACCAAAAATATTAAGAGGCTCCCTCTTCTCTCCTGGATAAAATACAAAACTCCTGAGGCTAGCATTTAAATCATTTCATGGGCTGGTGCTAGACGATCTGTCCAGACTTATTTCCCATCACTCCCTTTCACTTACTCTATATTCCAGACAAATTGGCCTACTTAATGCTCCTTTGGTTCTTAATACCCCATCTCAGCACCTTTGCACACACACACTGTTCCCCACACCAGGAATGTATTCCTTCCTCACATTCATTTGGCCATTGGCTAATGCAATGGACAAAAGCACTGGTCCTTGAGTCAGGAAGACCTGAGCTCAAATATGACCTCTGACACTTACTAGGTTTGTGACCCCAGGCAAGTCACTTAACCTCTTCTTTCTTTACTTTCCTTATCTGTAAAATGGGGATAAAATTAGCACCTACCTCTCAGGCTGTTGTGAAGATAAAATGAAATAATATTTTTAAGTATTTTATAAACCTTAAAGCATGATAAAATGAAACATTTTCCTCAATTCCTAATTTCCTTCAAGGTTCAGCTCATGCTCCTTCTTGGCAAAAACAAACAACTGACCAAAAAAACAAAAAAAAACCCTGTTTCCTGATACCCTTAGTCCTTAGGACTATCTCCTTCTTCCTCTCTCAAAATGTCATATATCTATTTGTCTGGACATAAGTAGAAAGTAAGGGCCTTGAGTACAGGGACCATTTCATATTTTCATTTGTGTCTCTAACTCCTAGCACAGTGCCTAACACATAGAGGGCACTTGTGAACCTACGAATTGAATTCAGTTGTGACTGAATATGACAATACTACAGTTGGGGAAGAGGCACGAGATGGAGAAATACATGGTCTAACAACAGATGACATTTCTTTTTTTTCCCCATGGCAGGGCCAGCCAGGCTGGGAGGAGGACTTGGCTGGATGTTTTTGGACAGCATTTGAGGGTTTTTGCCTGTAATTCATAAGGGAGCTACAGAAGGGCCAGCCACATGGACAGCAAATGGGATGGAAGGGACCTGGAGGTGTGTGGGGGGAGGGCTGTTCATTTGAGGACTCCCCAAATTGAAATTCATTGCTTTTGCTTTCTCTTTCAGCTGCCAGAGACTGGGTGCAGAGCAGATGGCTCCCTAGTCTCTGCTGCTTGGCAGTTCCTTGGTCTCTCTTCCCCCACCCAGAAGTCAGTGGCTCTGCTGCTAAATTCTCCTCTACTGTCTTTTCCAGAAATTGTTTCTCAAAATCAATCAACAATGGACATTTATTTCTTATGAACTGAGTGCCAGGTCCTCAAAAAGACAGAAGGGAAATTGTTCCTTCTCTCAAGAGGCTTCCATTCAACGTGTGAGATACAACATAATCACAGCTAAGTGGATACACCAAAATAAATATGAGATGATTGGGGAATTGGGCATGAATAATTAGGGAAATCATATAATCACAGATTTAGAGATACAGAAAGGCCCAAGAGGTCATATAATGCTGGCTCCGGGTGTTGAGTGGCACAGCCTGGATTCAGATGCATGTCCTGTGGCTTCAAGTTATTGAATACCTATGGGAGAAGATGCCATATGAGAATAGAAAATAAATGAAAAGGAAAAAGAAAGAAAAAGGAGAGAAAGAAAGAGAAAGACAAAGAGACAAAGAAAGAAGAAAGAAAAATAATGAAAGAGAAAAAGAAAAAAGGAAGAAGGAGAAAGAGAAAGAAAGAATGAAAGCCAGAGGGGGAAAGAAAGGAAGGGAGAGAGGGAGGGAGGGAGGAAGGAAGGAAGAGAAGAAGGAAGGAAAGAAGGAAGGAAAGAAAGAAAGAAAGAAAGAAGGAAGGAAGGAAAGAAGGAAGGAAGGAAAGAAAGAAGGAAGGAAGGAAAGAAGGAAGGAAGGAAAGAAAGAAAGAAGGAAGGAAGGAAAGAAGGAAGGAAAGAAGGAAGGAAGGAAGGAAAGAAGGAAGGAAAGAAGGAAGGAAGGAAGGAAGGAA
>CM053622.1:800807065-800863509 GCA_028646595.1 Phalanger gymnotis | reverse complement strand
CTCTTGAGTGACTTGGGATGAGGCGTCAGTGTCTAACCTGAAGGAGTATCATTTTAAGGAAGCATGAGGGGAGAAGCTTTTCCTGGTATATGTCCTCCCAAGCTCTTTGAAGCCTGGTGGAATTGCATTAAGGAAGGGGAGTAGATGGTGTCCCCAAGGCACTCCCTCCTACTGGGCCCTCCAGTGACATGTTTTGAATCTCATCTCTGCTCTTGCATGACCACAGATGAGCTATTGCCTTTCTCTGAGCCACAATATCATCATTTGTAAAACAAGGACAATAATCCACATAGCATCTGCCTCCCAAGGTTTTTGGGAAGCTCAAATGAGTTGATATGTGTGTGTGTGTACGATGTGTGTGTGTGTATACATATATATATAAATATACATATGTATATATATACACATATATGTATATATATACATATATATATATACACATATATATAAAGCACTTCACATTTATTATCTTGTTTGATCCTCACAATGATAATGATCCCAAAAGATCAGTACTGTTATTATCCTTTACTTTTTTAAACAAATAAATAAATAACACGAGGCAGATATAGTTAAGTGTCTTGCCCAGGGCCACCTAGCTAGTACATATGTGAGACAAAATTTGAGCCTGGGTTTGGCTGACTCCAAGCCCAGCATGCTAAGAACCATCATATCTCCTAGATGCCTTTCTGTAAAGCATTTCACATACCTTAAAGTTCTAGGTGGGAGCTATCATTACTACCAGGTTGACATATCTATTATTTGAACAGCAGCTACCCACCACTGTCCCTTCTTTTATACAAAAAGAAGACAGATTTGCACAGACAAGCCAGTAATGGAGACAAATCATATTAATTTCTGGTAGGAGGAGCATGATAACAGAAAAAGGCATGGTCTTCTAGACTGGGATACTTTGTCTCTTATAATTGCTGTTAAGAAGTCTAGCCTCAACTTCCATATTAGTGAAGATGAATCAGTCGTATTTGACCTCAGATAATGTTGTGGAGGAAAAAAAATCGCTGACATCTATAAAGGACTTTAAGTTTTAAAAGCTTTTTAATCATAACCATTTCAGGTGAGCCACAAGTCAATCCTTATAAGTAAGTGTGGGGATGTTATTGTCATTCTGGTTTTATTGATGAGAAAACTAAGGAGAGTGACTTGGCCATGGGCACATGGTCTGCAAGGTTCAAAGGTGAGAATCAAGCCTAGATCTTCCTGATTAACACTCTAACCATTGTACAACATTGCCTCCCTCCCAGTTCACATATAATAATAAAATCTAGGCTTTGGTTACAGAACTTTAATGCTCTTGTACAAAGACTGGCTAGAAACCCTCACTGAAAAAAAGTCAGTCAACAGGGTCAGTGTCTTTCCTTCTAGCCCTACACACAGTAGATGCTTAATAAATGCTTATTTAAAGATTAATTGATTGCATGGTTCTCTTCTGTGCTGTCTGTCTTTGCAGATGGCACCAGGTGTTAATAAGTTAGTCAGATAAATTAATATATGTTAGCTCCTTATTCTATAGTCTCAGATAATAATAATAGAAGAGTAATGATAAGAGTTTATGCTTCATAAACACATTGAGGCTAATAATAAAGGATTTATACAGCACTTTAAAGTTTGCAGGGCACTTTATACACTGATCCTCACAACAATCTGACAAGGCAGATATTGTTATGACCTCATTTTACAGAAAGGAAACTGAGTCAGACACAGGTTTACTGGATTTCTCAGTCAGTAAGTGTCTGAGGGAGGATTTGAACTCAGTCTTCCTGACCCAAAATCCAATGTCCTATCCACTGTGCCACCTAGTTTTTCTTCTGACATACCTGAGAGGAATGATGTGAGTAGCTGTAACCCCATTTGGCAGATGGGTGATAGAGACTTGGAAAGACCGTAAGAGGATAATTCAGAGCCATGAGGTATCTCGGGGGCCATTATATCCAGACATCTTATTTTATAAATGAGGAAACTGAGGCTTCAGTTAGCAAAGTAAAATTACCAGAGATCACAACAGCATAGGGCTAGAAAGGATCTCAAAGGCCATTGAGAGCAATCCCTTCATTTTACAGATGAGGAAAGTGAGGCCCAGAGAAAAGGAACAGTTAGCCAAGATCAGACGGGTAGTTAATGTAAAAGGTGGGATTTAAACTTGATGACTTGTTCCAGGTCATAAGGCTAGTGAATCCCACTGGCAGGATTTGAACTCAGGTCTTTGGACTTCAAATCAAGTACATTTCTTCTTCCTATTTAGGATCATAGGATCATAGATTTAGAGCTGAAGGAATTGTGGAAATCATTAAGTGAAGCCCCTTCACTTACAGAAGAAACGGGATCAGAGAGGTGGGGAGAGTTGCACAGCAAGTAGGCAACATCATGTGAGATTTCTAACTACACACCTGAATAGGTTTGGTGGGAGAGATGGTTGTTCTTGGCATTTCAGCCATGTCTGCCTCTCTGTGCCCCTTTTTGGTGCTTTCTTGGGAGAAGATACTGGCGTGCTTTGCCATTTCCTTCTCCAGCTCATTTTACAGATGAAAAAACTCAGGCAAACGGGGTTAGTGACTTGCCTAGGGTCACACAGGCCAAATTTGAACTTAGGTCTTCCTGACTCCAGGCCTGGCACTCATGGCACTGAGCCACCCAGTAGCCTTTTCATAGAAGAGGAGCCAGGGCCACAACGAATGCATATTCCTGAAGGCAAACCTTTGGCTGTAAGCCTCTCTGAAATCAGCTGTACTGGGCCTTGGCCAATAAATATCCCACCACAGCAAGATTCATGGCTGAAACCTTTGAAGCATGATAGGACTGATAAGAATTTGTGCTTTCCTTGGAGCAGCTAGGTATCGCAGTGTAGAGCACCAGCCCTGAAGTCAGCAGGACCTAAGTTCAAATCCCACCTCAGACACTTAACACACTACCTGTGTGACCTTGGGCAAGTCACTTAACCCCAGTTGCCTTCCCTTCCCCCTCAAAAAGATAAAGAATTTGTGCTCTCCTATCAGAGTGTTGTCTCCACTCCAGTCATGTTGAGTTTCATAAGGAAAATGGGAATGAAGATTAATATTAAGTAAGGGCAGTCACATCAAACTCCAATAGAAATAGGGATCAGTAAGCCGGATTCCTGAAGCTAGAAAAACACATATTAACAATATCTATGTTCTATTGTGTTTTTCATTTACTTTGTTATATATTTCCCAGTTACATTTTACTCTAGGTCTGGCTACACTCAGAAGAGTTGTACCCTTGCTTGGTTCTTTGATACCTATGGTGGAGTGCACAAAGATCTGTGCTCAAATTCAGGAAAACATGGGTTCAAGTCATGCCTCAGAAACATACTGGCTTACTGGCTGTATAATACAGTGCCAGTCACTTGATGACCAGTGCGGTGGAGAGGAGAGCGGGCTAGATTCGGAATCAGAGAGAACTGGGTTTACATTTCCGATCAAACACTTACTGATAGTATAGCCTTGGACAAGTCAATTAACTTCATTGAGCCTCACCTTACTCATTTTTATAATGAGCAGTTTGAAATTGATGACACTTACAGATTCAAATCCACATTCAAATGACCTCTCAGTTGTCCTGGGCAATTTTCTAAGATGATAAGTTGCAGAGAATGTCATGACATGCATTAATAGAGGTTACTAAGTCATCAAAGAATTCATTATGGCAATGAAATCACAGGTCCTGTTCCTATCTCCTAATATTGCAACTATGGAAGCAGGCTGATGAGCTGAGATGGATTTTGCTAGAGGAAAGGTAGGGTACAGTTGCCAACGTTGCCTATACATTGGATTGTCCTTTAAAGAAGTCATCTCTTGTAGTTCATCTCAAATGCCACCCTCCATGAAGCGTTCCATAACTTCCAACTTCTACTCCAGTCAGTAATGACCCTTGGCCCCCTCTTCAGATATTACAAGCACTTTAAAGTCTAGTGATATTTTCTGTGTAATATTTTGCATCATATCTGCCCGTTTCATATCCCCCAAGTTGACTGCAAGCTTCCTGAGGACGTGGGTAATGTCTTATCTAAGACTGCATTTTCCCTATCTCCATATACAATGCTCTAAATTCATTAGGTTTTTAGTAAATATCTTCTAAATTGAATTATTAAAGTGAAATCCTTAATCAGTGAACCAACATATATTCATTAATTACTTACTGTGTCAAACACATAGTAAATCCGAAGGATACAAAAACAAACAAATAAAAGCAAAATTAGTCCCCCTCTCCCAAGAAGCTCACAATCTGTGAGGGAAACAACATTTAAATAACCAGCTAGGTACGTACAAGATGAATACAAAGTAGGCAAGGATGGTGCCGAATGGAAAGAGTAGCAAGTGGAGAGCCTGCGAAAGGCTTCGCTGCAGAAAGAAGGATTCCATCTGAGTCTTCAAGGAAACTAAGAATTTTAAGAGATGGAGGTATGGACAGAGAGCATTCCAGGTTTAGGAAACAGACACACAAAGGCATGAACATAGGAAGTAAAATAAGGAAGGACTGTGTTGGAGAAAGATAAAGCAGGTCAGTAGAGATAGATTGTAGAGCATAAGGAGGTATCCAATGTAAGAAGACCAGCAAGGTAGGAAGGGGTCTATTTGAGAAAAGTTTTCAATGCCAAAGGACTTTATAATCGTTGTCTAAGTATCTTAATCTTCCTGACCTTAATTTCCTCACCTGGAAAATAAGGGAGTTAGATTAGATTGCCTCACAATCTCTCTCAGCTCTGCATTCTAGTATGAGCCTATCATCTTATGAGCTACTCTCAATAAACCCCTAACATGAGGCTTTCTATATAGTGAATGTTTAGTCTTGTTTTGGTTGACTATTTGTGAAGCTCTTTACCATATCTAGGAATTTTTTTTCTTTATCAGCAATCAAATCAGATAAAATTGCTAGTCAACCATTTTTTTAAGAAGTTGATTTATTTTTTTTAGTTTTCAACATTCACTTACATAAGTTTCAAATTTTCTCCCTCTCCCCAAGAGGGCATGCAGTCCAATATAGGCGCTCTCTCTCTCTCTCTCTCTCTTTCTCTCTCTCTCTCTCTCTCTCTCTCTCTCTCTTTCTCTCTCTCTCTCTCTCCATATATATATATTATACATATATACATATATTCCTATTAAACATATTTTCGTATTAGTCATGTTTTATAGAAGAATTAGAACAAATGGGAGAAACCATGAGAAAGAAAAAACATAAAACAAAACAAAACAAGAAAATATTCTGCTTCAATATGCATCCATACTGCATACTTCTTTTTCTGGGTATGGATGGTATTTTCCATCATGAGTCTTTTGGAACTGTCTTGGGTCTTTGCACTGCTGAGAAGAAATAAGTCTATTAAAGTCAGTCATCACACACTGTAGCTGTTATTGCGTATAATGTTTTCCTGGTTCTGCTCACTTCACTCAGTATCAGTTCATATAAGTCTTTCCAGGTTTTTCTGAAGTCTGCCTGTTAATCATTTTTTACAGCACAATAGTATTACCTTACATTCATATACCACAACTTGTTCAGTCATTCCCTAATTGATGGGCTTCCCCTCAGTTTCCAGTTCTTTGCCACCACAAAAAAGTTGCTACAAATAGTTTTGTACATATGGGTCATTTTCCCATTTTTATGATCTCTTTGAGATACAGCCTTAGAAGTGGTTTTGCTGGGTCAAAGGGTATGCACATTTTATAGCCCTTTATAGCTTAGAACTAGAGTAATAGCTCCAAATTGTTCTTCAGAATGGTTGGATCGGTTCACAATTCCACCAGCAAAGAGTTAATGCTCCAATTTTCCCACATCCTCTCCAACATTTGTCCTTGTCCTGTTTTGTCACATTACTCAATATGATAGGTGTGATGTGGTACCTTTAGTCAATCATTATTGATAGCCCAGGAAGAGGACCCTAGAATAGATAAAGGGAAGCAATAATTGCAAGAGTTTTGCCATAAGATATAACATGACTTTCCTTCAAATAAACACTCCCACCCACTATCCTCAGCCCTAGGAAAGCATCTATTTCTGTCAGAGACTCTTAGATGCTGTAGTCATTATACAGTTCACTATATCGCATGTGCCTTTAAGTTCAAGCACTGTTTTACAAAAAAAGATGACGAGGAGGAGTCTTAGTTTTGTCTTCAATGCAAAAATTTTTAAGCCCAGAAGGCTGTCCCATGCCAGCAATTGTGTATCTTTTACATACAACCCTCCCACCCCTACTCCTTGTAAACATTAGGGTGTTTTAGATTCTATACTCTTTAAGGACATAAATTAAGTCCCTTTTATTTACTAGTAGTACAATGATCCCAGCTCAGCATACATAGACAGCTAAATAATCAACTTTATTTGTATGTTTTTAATCTTAGATTTAGAGCTAGAAATTCAGAAATCATCTGATAAAATCTGCTCATTATATGGATCAGAAAACTGAGGCTGCCCAAGTAGTTAGTTTGCCCCACTTATGAATGCAGCAAGTAGAAGATGGAGAATTTAGTCCCAAGGCCTTTGATTCCAGATCCATTTTCCCCCACTGTGTTATGTGGCCACTATATTGGTCCTCAATCTGCATTGATGGAGGGAGTTTTCATATTCAAAGTTCCCTATGGTGAGAAAGGTCATAGATTCATCTGTATTTAAATTCATTTTATCGATGTATTTTTTTTCTTTTTTGCATCATATTCATTTTTTTGGAATGTTCCCATCTCTGCCATCCTCCTCTAAAAACTGAGCCCTCCCTTGTAATAAAAAAATAATTAGGCAAAAACATCTGGTACAATAACCATCTTGAACACTGCATCCTATATTATGCCTCAGTAGTCACCTCTCAAAGTAGGAGAGAAATATATTTAATTATTTTCCCAAGACACTTGTTGATTTTTCAGTTACTTTGAGTTCGTAGTAGAAATCCCCAATTCTGCATATAGTTGAGTATTCACTCCTTGAGTCATTACTATGTAGCTTACATTATTCTAAGGCTCAAAATATGAGTTATGGAATCTTAGAGTAAGAAGGAACTTCAATGGTAAGTTGAAACAAGATTTTGCTTAATGATAGAATTCCCTGCAGGGTAAAATTTTCACTGATTAAAGAAAGTATGGGGTAAAGGAAGAAAAAAGAGGAGGAGACAGAGGAAAGGAAGAAGAGCAAAAAGGAGGAGTGGGGACACACTCAGATGGTGTTATAAGGGCTCATCTTGGATTTACTGTGATATCCTTTACATTATCTGAGTCTTGTTGAAAAAATCCTGTACCCAGGGTTTAGTAGCTACCCTAGTTTCACAGAGGATCCCCTCAAAAACAAGTTTGAATTCTTTTTGAACAGAAGAAATGGAGATAACAAATGTGATTTGTCATGGAATAAAAAAGAGAAAGGAGAAGTGAAGAGAAGACAGCTACGATTTCTCTACATTGTCACCTATTGTCGAAGAACAAAATGTTGAAGAAGAAAAATCTCCAAAAGGAGCAGAGTTGGAGATGCTATTGTTAACTTTAATACATGAATTGTAGTCTTTTTCTCATACAACTCTACACTACTTCTGAAGCCATCAGCTAAGCTTGAAGCTAGAAGTGATAGACACCCCAGCTGCTTTTGAAGAGTAAGTTCAACTGAGGAAAAGAACAGCTTAGTGGCAGAGTACCAGTGAAGCCTCCTCATAAATCAATTGGTGCAGTTAAAAGATTGTGCCAAGTGTAATGTTAGGAAGATACCTTGGGGATCAACTCTGCTTACCAATGGGAGGATTTGTTTAACACAGAATCTATGCTTATCATGGAAATTTTATTTTGCAAAATTCTCAAGCTACAAAGAAAATACCAAAGTCTACAGCTTCAGAGTTGCGAGTTATCCTGGCCACATGTATTTCCTACTTAAATACCTTATTAACATGAAACATTAAGGGTGAGTCTAGCCTCCTCATTGACACTATGCATATTTGTAGGAGAACGTGAATAAGATTTACAGGTGAAATAGTATGTAAATAGTATCTGTTTACTTCAAATGTTCAGTAAATGTTTTAGTTCATATTACATTTGTATTATTATATGATTTGTTGATAGAAAATATGCTGGTGGGGACTCATGTGATTCATTGCTAATAGGTATAGTGATCCAAAGGGTTACTCCTAATATCCTGAGAGCTAGAGTAGAGTAGCTACGTAAGTATCATCCTGGGGGGTGTTTACCCCAAGCATGTAAAGATTTTCCATGGCAGAATGAGTGGACAGGAACACATATACATACATACATGCATACACACATATACACATACATACATATACACACATATATACACGTATGTAATATAATAAATATTGTACATATATAATATTTTCCAGGTGGCTGAAGCAGGTACTGTGAAGTGCTTAGAATTTGGTCATCCAATGGATCTCAGGGTATCACCAAGCATCTTGACTTTTGTCTTGCCACTGTACTTCAATGACTCAAGAAGAATGAGGCTGATAACTTCAAGCAACTCTACCTCACATAAATCCAATTCATGGGTAAGTCAAGACAGAGAGAGAGAGAGATAGAGACAGAGACAGAGAGACAGAAAGACAGACACAGAGAGAGAGAGTGAGAGAGACAGGGACAGACAGACAGAGAAACAGAGAGAGAGACAGAGACAGACAGACAGACAGAGACAGAGACAGGCAAGATAAGACAAGAAGAGGAGTTAGGCATTAGTGTCACGCTCAGAATACATTGTAGGGTTCATCAGGGATTTAACAGGGTGGCTTTTTCATGGTTATTGGAGAGATTCTCCACCCAAGATTTTGTAGATACTTTATTTCACTAAGATCTTGTAAAGAAAAATAAATGAATTCTTTTGAGAGTTCTTTCAAACAGTTTTTCAGGGACTTCCTTTATAAAGTGAGACCAATTTCTCAATTTCTATGATATAATTTTGAGGATTCAAATATTTAATGCAATAGTAACTGTAGATATTTTTGGCTATTACTATTGCTAAATACGAGGACTTAAAATCAATAATCTAGATGTTTTACCTTTTGAGCAGTGGTGCTAATAAATTGAAATGGAGTCCCACAGACACAAACTGACTTAAGAAATGAGTATATCAAGGTTATTTTCGAAGACGTTTATGAAATTGTAGGGAATTATTTAGCACCAACTAAGAGATTTAGGAAGAAAAAAATAAAACTTCATTTGTTTTCTGTCAACTAGCTGAGGTTATATGTCATTCTGGAATTCCTAATAGGATAGGGGTTTTAAAAGTGATTGGAATCTGATTGCGAAACCTCTCACAGAGGAAGAGAGGATACTTCATAGAGTTAAAATGTTTTTAATTAATTAGGGAGTATCTGGAGATAAATCATTAGAATTAACTTGGAATGAAAAAGCTATTTGAAAGGCTAGAAACAATAAGAGATGTTAATAGGCTTCTTCCACATCATAGAATATAATATTACATCTCAGTGAAATCATAGATCTAATTTAGCATTTTTCTCAGGGAAGGAGCAGAGTGTCTCCAGGGAAGAAATCTGGTATATTTGGGTTAGAAAGGTAACTATAGCCTCACAATTGTGGTTAGAGACAATGTTTGGGATGGTGGATAGTATAAAGGCTGCAGCCCTTGAAATGACCTTGCAAAAATGTTTGTAGAGACCAGAAAGGCACTTTGATGGTGGAGGGAAACCTGGGAAATGCATGCCAATTTCTTCAGGTATACCATTCAGGTAGAAAGGGGAACGAGCCTTTGAGTTCATAACTTGAATGAAGAGTAAACTGTAAAGATTAATATTAAGTGAGAGATGCATAAAAACCTGAAGAAGTCAGTGAGATCAGACTGGCAGAGATGGTCCAGAACATAGTATACTTCTGAGAGTGGAAGCATGCCCAGTTATTCTCAGTAATAAACAAAAGTTGCCACATTTTGATGAATTGTTAAAAATAATAAGTCAATTTGAATGGGATAAGGAATCAACTTAGCCAGGCTTCAGAACACTTCCAACATCTTTCTGTGGTGGACAACAGAATTCAAGTAAAAGCTCACTTTGGATAATTCAGACTTACATTCAGGGATTTGTCCAATCCCTACAGAAGATGGAAGAACAGACAAGACCAAGCTCTTTAGTGCAATCAGAGATTCAGATCCTTTGATGAATTTCTATCTCATAACAAATGAAAGAGTGGCTAATATATTTGTTATAGCTCTAGCTTAGAAAGCCAGATGAATTTCACTCACACTGACAAGAGGAATGTGCAGAGTCAGTATCTAAGAAGCTGGGTTCTCAAAAATGGCTTTGAGAATGGAGCTGCAGCCAGGAATGGAGGTGTACTGAATGCCTAATACAGTAAGAATGGCCTCATCATTATTTATATCACATTGACTCAATACCAAAATCCTATCATCAACATATAATTAGAAAAGCCAAATAATTTTCTGCTGTAACTGTGGATTAGCTTGACATAAGTATGTTCAGTGCAAATGAGAGCAGAATGATCATTTAGTTCAGAAAAAAGAAAATAAATGAAGTTGAAAAATACATGGCAGTAGGAAACTCAAGAAATGAAAAAAAATGATAAAGTTTTGAAAATAAACTTAGATATGTAAAGAATATTGGCAAAAGTTAGTAAGTAAATGTTTAAATGGAGGACATTTATTTTTTTTTAAAAAATTGCACAGTGAAATTAAAGTAAAAAGAGGCATTATCTAAAAGAAATATAACTAATCGACCTGATACAAATGAATTAGTAAAAAGAGAAAAAAAAGTTTCAGAAAAAAGTGACTATAGCAACAATGCAAGAAAATTAAATGTCAGATTTTTCCCCCTTAGACCACAAAGAGAATTGCTAAGAAGTATTTAGCTTAAAGTAAACTGGATATTAGATTGAGAAATCCTAAAATGTTGACTAGTGCTAAGGAGAGTTCCAGGTCAGATGATGATGATCCAATTGCATGGTGATATCCTCCAGAGGGTTAAGTAATTCTACCATATGTATTTCAAACAAAGTGGATGAAAAGGGAGTGAAAATAATGTTGCAAAATTCTGTTCAACGGCTGAACCCAGAAGGAACTGTTTTATGATAGTACTCCAAGTGTAGAGTCCTAACAAAGTACATTTATGGGACATGGTAATACAAAGTTTAATACAGCAATAACCTCAGAATAATCATTAAAGGATGGCAATAATTAAACATCAGATACCCTTATATAACATTCAGAGGAGGAACATTAGAATGATTTAGGCACTAATGTTGTTGTTGGTCATTGTTCTTTCTCTAAGAGGATCGATGACATCAGTAGGGTGATGTTCTCACTTGCCAGTGAGTTGGATTTAAGTGAGGCAGGGCTGTGCAAAGTTACCAGCTTCACTCTCTCCTCCAGAGTCATCAGAATCCAGTAGCAAGACATAGATCAGGACAACTGGCAATGTCCCCTGCATCTGGGGCACTGACTAGACTGAGTTACAATGTACTAGGTAAACGAGAAAAGATTTATTCATGTAGCTAAAAATGTTTACAAAACAATGTGTTTTGCGTTCATATTATCATTATATTAATTTTATTATATAACAATTATATGTCATGCCATATATTACATTACATACTTATATTAATTTTATTATATTACAATCATGTCACATGAATCTTATCATATCATATTATATTTTACAATGCCATACATGACTACTTCTGAATTATGGTTTATTTATCACTGTAAACCCAATGATACAGTTGTTTACGTGAAATATTTGAAATATACTATTATTAATAGTATGTGTGACGAGTCAATACATATAATCAATGTAATGGGTTGCTTTATGAATATCATGTGTTGGAAATACCATAACTTATACAGAAACTACATTAAATATTAAGGTTTCTTGGTTTGGAAATTTGTAACTTCTGTAGAAACTGCATAAAGTATTAGGATTTATTGGTTTGCATCTAGATTTAATCCTAATTAAATTGAAGAGACTGAAAATTTGTCACTGAGGGAAGAATTTTAAGGGAGTGACTTTTGACAACTGACTTCTCTGAGTCGTTATTCTGCTTCCGAGGAAATCAGTTGCTGAATTAAATCTTCCTGAACAGTTGCCTTGTCTGGGGGCATTTGTCCAACTCAGAATTTGAAGAGAAGCTACTGAGTTAAACCCTTTAGATTATGTCCTTGAGGACAGTGACTGCCTTTTGCTTTTCTTTGTATCCCCAGCACTTAGCACAGTGCCCAGGACATAGCAATCGCTAATATGTAAATATTGACTGACTGACCTAACTCTGTTCTGAATTAGTTCTGAGCCAACATTTGCTCATTTCTATGTGATATGCTATAGATGGTTGTTGTCCTTCATTCTTGAAGAGAACTAAAATGACATCACTATGTTGCAGTCAAGTTACAGTGTGTCCAACTGTGGCTGATGAGGCCAATGCGAGCTCAGAATGCTTTACCCCAAGTCAGGTGCAAACAGTCCATGAGAACATTTGGGGTGGGTTCTCTAAATGCGTCCACCTTGTGTTTCTTTTGAGCTACTGCAAATCTCCTTTGTTCATAGAGCACAGCAACTTCTCTGATGAAGGCATGCCATGCTGGGTGGTCCTATGCCAGTGTCTCCCATGTAACGCGATCAATTTTAAAGTGGAGGGAGTGTTGGTGCATGATTGTTTGTAGTCGATTGTGTACTCAGAGCAGCCTCTGAAGCTGAGATGCAACAAAGTATAGATCGATTCTCTGTTACTTGTGCTATTTCTGGACTAACAGTTAACACCAAGAAAACACAAGCCAGCACCCACACCATCCAAATGTGGAACCATAAGTTACAGCAAATGGAGAAGTTTTGAATGCTGTGGATAAGTTCATTTACCTTGGCAGTATACTTTCGAGGGATGTACACATTGATAATGAGTTTGACACATGCATTGTCAGAGTTAGCTCAGCATTTGGGAGGCTCTGAAGGAAAGCGAGGGAGAGAGGGGTATGAGACTGACTACCAAACAGAAGATCTACAAAGCCGGTGTGTTGACCTCATTGTTGTATGCCTGTGCAACCTGGACAGTATACCAGGGTCATGCCAGGAAACGGAATCCCTTCCATTTGAATTATGTTAGGAAGATTCTGAAGATCACCCGGCAGGAAAAAGTACCAGACACTGAGGTCCTTTCCAGAACTAAACTGCCAAGCATTCGAACTCTGCTACAGAGAGCCCAGCTCCGATGACCTGGCCATGTTGTCGGAATGCCAAATGTACACTTGCCTAAAAGACTGTTCCATGGAGAACTCATACAGAGGGAGCACTCACATGGTGGTCAGAAGAAGTGATATAAGCTATAGAACATTGGGATGAATGGAGGAGGGAACTTCCTTTAGCGATTTGAATAGGAATGAATTAATAATGAATTTGAGAGTTTCTAGGTTAATGATTACAGAAATATAGACAATCTATTTTATGATTATAGGATAAATGTAATTTACCTGATTATATGTAGAAGATGTGAATTTAGTTGTTAACCATGAACTGATGTGCAGTCATTTATAGAGAAAGCCCAACTGCTGAATCAAAATAGTTATTAGATATAAAAAGACAGAATTGAGAATTCTCTCTCTCTCTCTCTCTCTCTCTCTCTCTGTGTGTGTGTGTGTATGTGTGTGTGTGTGTGGATGTGTGTGTTTGTGTTTGTGTTTGTATCTGCGTGTCTCTATCTAGCTCTCTGTGTCTCTGTCTCTGTCGATCTCACTATCTCCGTCTTTGTGTCTGAGTTTCTATCTCTGTGCGTCTCTGTTTCTGTTTGTCTCTGTCTCTGTGTCTCTGTCTATCTCTGTGTCTCTCTGTCTTTGTCTGTGTGTGTGTATCTGACTCTCTGTCTCTTTCTCTCAAAATTGTTCTATCTTTTAGGTCTTGACATCTTCAGCTCAGGCGGAAATAACATGAAGAGAGTTGGCATCAGTGCCAAACTTGGGCACTAAGATGTTTTTCACACAAGACGAAATGGGGAACACACAGACATGCTGGCTATAATACATAGCAACTAATGAACTTGGAAGAAGAGCCAAAGTATAAGATTCATCAGGAACCTATGCAATGCAGAAGAAGCTTGGCAGGCCATATGGACGAGTAGTTAACAACTATTGGGTAGGCCGCACGCTTTAATTGCAATGGAATCATCAAAGCTAACGTAGAAATCAAGAAAACCTTTTAGTGCATAGTATTTGATGAACTAACAGCAGGGAATGGACCCACAGAGGAGAGGCAGGCCTACATGGGCCGTGACTGGGATTGTTAGAAGAGCCATCCACGTTAATGAGATCAGAATTAATTCGAGCTTTGAAGATTATATGATAAATGTGCATCTATATTATAGACACTTTGTATATGTTTTATATTATGTAGATAATAGTATTTATATTATAAACGCATCGTATACAGGGGCAGCTAGGTGACGCAGTGAGTAGAGCACTGGCCCTGGAGTCAGGAGGACCTGAGTTCAAATCCAGCCGCAGACTCTTGACACAATTACTAGCTGTGTGACCTTGGGCAAGTCACTTAACCCCAACTGCCCTGCCTTTCCCTCACTCAAAAATAAGTAAATATGTTGTATGCATACAAGCACATATTATATTTGCACCCATCTGTATCTCCTACTACAATGTCTTATTTTTGGCATTGTGGCTACTCTGGGTTCTAAAAGGCAATTCTATTAGAAAATAACCTATGGGGGGAAAATAGTATGCAGATGTAGATAGATGGCTTGGGACAGAGGGAGGGAAAGAGGGATTGTTAGGATAATTACTTCAAGGGTCTATATCATAACACATTGATGACTTCTCATTCTGTTCACATTTTATGTATGTCCTCCCACAAATCTTCCACAGACCCACAATTCTCCCCAACAACTTCAGGTATTCCTTGAGATCTTTTCACAATATCAGTGGGAGACCACCCCTATTTTTTGACCTTTTAATGAGATTAACCCAACTCCTTTTACCCATTGAAAAATAGCATTAATTATTACCCCATTAATATTTAGAAGAACCAGATCGAGAAGAAAACATGTTGTCTATATTCACACCAATATGGTGACCATTTCATAATTACTCCACTTCAGCATGCTGCTTTTGCCATAGAGAGGGAACAGAGAGGAGTATCCATACTGTACTTAGACTTGCATCTTTCTACTCCTAAGAATCCACAAACTATCCTATGACTCTTGAGCATGCCCAGGACTTAAAAGATTCCTTTTTTAGGGAAAAATCAATGTGTGAATCATAGTTGTAGGTAGCAATCAAACAGGAATATGAGTCTAGTTATGAACAGTGATGAGTGAATGAAGGTTCCTAATTAAAACCCCAGAGAAAACTCTCTCCCCTGGGTCTTGGTTTCCAAAGTAAAAGCTTGAGCCCACTAGATTTTACATATTTCTAATCAAAAGTTCTCTGATTTCCCAGCAAATTCCCTGAAATCCTCTTTACAGATGACTGACTATGAACAGCAGGAGCTGGAGAGTATGGGATTTTTGACATAAGGAAACTCCTTATCATCTTTGGGAGGTGGGCCCTTGATTTACCAGTGATAGCATGAAACTAGCAGATGCTTGGCATGCCTGCCACCTGAAAGCAGTGAGTGAGTCTCCCATCAAGCTCCTAAGTGCCCTCCAGCGCACACGGTTCCGTGATTACCACTTTCCAGGCAGGCCGAGGCTCAAGTGTCTCCAAACAATTAACTTCAGCAAGGGTCGTCATAGATTCTCCAACACACTCAAGACATTTGGGGGCATGTCGGATGGTAACGTACTGTTGTTATCTTTGTAATGTAGCATGATTACAGGTTACTATCCTAATTTCAGTTCTCATTATGAGGAGTAGTGGGCACAGCTGCATGCTCCCTTGTGATTTATTCAATACAGAGAGTACTTGTTTGTAAAGTACATTTGATTTGATGTTTCTTTATTGCAGTTGTTGCAGTGTTATTTTGCAGGGTAATCCAGCACTAAGCTAGCAGTCATATCATCTGGGCGCTAGAATTTTATAATGGCAAAATCAGAAATCTTTAATGTTCATCTAATCTATACCCCTTATCTGACAGGAAAAGAAATGGAGGCCCACGGAAGGCAAATGATATGTATAAGAGACAGAGAAAGTGAATGTTTGAGAGAAAAGAGTACTGGATTTGGAATGACAAAACCTGCCTTCAGATTGGTTCTTCCTAGTACCATAACCTTGTGACGTTGAGAAAATCATTTCACCTTTCTGGCACTCAGTTTCCTCCACAGGAAAATTAGCGGTTGGACTAGTTGACATAAATTCTCTTCCAGTTGTCAATCTATGGTCCTATGAAATAGTTACCCAAATAGCAGTCTCCGGGCAGGGAAGGAGGGAGAAAAGTGGGTGAAATCATTTTCTTACGACTCTCTCAAGGAGTGGTCAGGACATGAATTGGGTTTTCTCATCTGTAGAAGAAGGGCGTTGAACTACATGACTTGAAGCTTCCAGTTCACATCTGTAATCTTATTAGTGGTAACAGGCAGCTAGGTTGCACAATGGACAAAGGGCAAGATGTGGAGTCAGGGAGACCCAAGTTCAAATTTGGTTTCAGACACTTAATTGCCTCAGTTCCTCATCTGTAAAATGGGCTGTAAAAGGACACGGCAGACAGTATCTTTGCCAGGAAAAAACCCAAATGGGATCATGAAGAGTTGGACGTGACTGAAATGACTCAAAAACAACATGAATCATCCTGCTTGGCCTCAGAGATCAGCATGAAGAGAAAGGAGCAGATATTAAAAAGAGTACATGTAAGATTGAGAGAAGGTAAAAGTCCCTAACACTGAGAACTATGAGAAAGTGGAAGGGCCCTTCTCAATGTTAGTGGCCCCTCCTTATTGGAGGCCTCCAAGGACTCCAAGTAAAAGCTAGATATCTACTTACTTACTGCACATATTATTGGTGGTCTAATGGAGAGAGCTGTGGATTTAGGAATCAGGAAGGTTTGAGCTCAAATCCTTACTTACTAGCTTATGTGACCTTGAGAAAGTCACTTACTCTCTGTCTGCCTCAATTTCTTTATCTTTAAAATGGGAATAATAACTATGCATTCTTCACAGGGTTATTTTAATGATAAAATGTGATAACACATGTAAAGGGCTTTGTAAACTCAAGAGTACTATGTAAACTCTGGCTATCGTCATCATCCTCATGTCGTTGGTTTTTGTTGCTATAGAGAGGGGTCTTAGTATGTAACAGGCTGGAAAGGCTCTGTGTTCGCTTTCCTACTCTGAGCTCCTGAGATCTGGGTTCTGAAATGCTGAATGAAGAGATTGTGTTTAGATAGATCGGTTGACCTTGGACAAGTCATTTAATTTCTCTGACCCTCAACTGCCCCGTCTATCTGCCAGAGACCATGGGAGAAAAAAGTTTGAAAAAAGCATAAGCTTCATGAGAATGTCAGGGTTATTTTTTAAGCTTCCAGAAGAGGAGGACTTGATCCCCCATCACAAACAAATGTAAGGCCTCTGGATAAGGTAACACAATAGCTAGACAGCAGCGCATGTTTTACTAGAACTAGCTACCCTGTTATTTTGTCAATAGAACTCCCTCCCCAGGCCCTTCTGAAGTTGACCTGACCTACCAGAGAGGCTGCGTTCGTTCTCTCTCTCTCTCTCTCTCTCTCTCTCTCTCTCTCTCTCTCTCTCTCTCTCTCTCTCTCTCTCTTCCTCCTCCCTCTCTCTCTCCCTCTTCCTTTCTCTCCCTCTATATCTCTCCCTCTCAAGCTCTCCTTCTCCCCCAGTTCTGGCCACTTTCATTTACTCACCTTTTCTTTACAAATCTCAGATTCCTCTCCAATAATAACAATACCTAATCGCTTCAACCTGCCTACTCTGAATTGCACTGGAAGTCTGGAGAGTTCTCTCTCTAATAGCCCAGGTAAAGTTGCTGCTTTCCTTTCCCTTACAATTATATCATCAGAACCGAGCAGTTGTGAAAGCATTAGTGAAGTCAGGAGGCCAATTATTTCCCAATCAATTCTGAGTATGTAAGTCAGGAGTTGTTACTGGAGAGGCCTCCTTTCCTGACTGGGTTAAACTACCCCAACCTTCAATTTACAAATCACTCCCTGAATCCAGAGCATTTAGTAGTTAAGGTTTGAATTTGAGTGAGTGGATGGGTGGGGACCATATCTATTGGGGAAAAAAAGACTTCTCATAAATGTGAAGAAGAGATATAAGACACTGCCCCCTGAAATGGCAGTATAGTACATCGGATTGAACCCTTTCTGTAGAGTCCAAGGCTCAACTGTAGGCTTTGAAATTTGCAAGCTGTGTAACTACAGGCAATTCCCTGAACCTTTCTGGGTCTCACGTTTCCTTATCTGAAATATGAGTAGGGCTCTAAAGTCCCTTTTAACTCTTGATCTATTATCTCAAGTCTCATAACCTCCCCTGGCCCCCATTTCCTTATTCATAAAATAAATGCATTTGTCCGGGTAATCATTGATTTAGAGGTATGAGACACTTTAGGGGTCACCTAGATCTTTCATCTTGTCCAAAATGAAAGTGAGGCCTGAGAGTTTAATTGACTTGCCCAGGCTTACACTGGTTCTAAGTACCAGAATAGTAGTTAAAATCCAGGTCTTCTGGCCACAAATTCCATATAAGCAGCCCTTTAGGGAAGCTTCTAGTTCTTGGTCATTTAAATTCTATGGAATGAGACAGAGAGACAGAGAGAGAGAGAGAGAGAGAGAGAGAGAGAGAGAGAGACAGAGAGAGAGACAGAGAGAGAGACAGAGAGACAGAGACAGAGAAAAACAGAGACAAAGACAGAAAAAGAGACAGAGACAGAGAGACAGAGAGAGACAGAGACAGAGACAGAGACAGCCAGCCAGCCAGAGACTGAGACAGAAAGACAATGTGAGAGAGAGCAAGAGAGAGAGAGAGAGAAAGAAACACAAGGTACCATAGTTATCTCTGCATGTCATAAGCCTCCAAAACCAATATGCGCCAGAACATATTGAGGAAAGGCCAGTGTAACATTTAATCTGTACATCTCCAGTGCCTATTATAGTGCCTTGGCACATAGTAGGTACTTAATGAATATTCAATCAATTAAATTCTGGTAGAGATCCTTATTTTCACCTAGTATTCCTTAAAAAGAATAAGCATTTTTTTTTTCTGTAGCAGCAGCTGCAAATCCACATAAAGAAAACAGAAGTCTTAGATAAATAAGAACCTTGACTAATAGGGTCTGTTATGATGGAGTCTGAACACTTGGTTCTGAAGAAAAAGAGCACCTGCTCAGCAGTTGGAGATTGGGCAAGCCAGTTAAACCCCTCAGCCTCAACGACCTCAGGTGTAAATTAGAGAGAAGGCGATGGACCATTTGCCATCTGAGATCCCTTACAGCATCAAATATTTTAATATTCCAAGATTAGAGAGTTACCCTACTCGCACAAATACATTTTTTAAATCATCATCCCCTGATATGTAAACATACAGATAGATCATCATAAAGCTTTTTCCAGCTATTTTTTCCTGTTTAGAAAAGCTCATACCGAGAAGCATGTTCTGCCCAAAGTCTCATGTAGATCCATGAAGGCACCGAAGACTCCACTTGAAAGTCATTCTTTCTTAATACACAGGCCCTTTGACTACCACGGCCAATGGGCCTTTAGTGGTCTTTTTTCTATATTTCAAAAGAGAAAACCTAGTTAACTTTTATTGCTTGTTAAGGAAATGTCTTTCTAGACTTCTAAAGTCTAGAAAGGATATAATGATAATGACGATGATCGTCATCGTCATTATCATTATTATTAGCGTTATCATTATAATTAGCTTTAAACTTTGGAAAGTGCTTTATAAATGTCATCTCATTTTTACCTCACAACAACCCTGGGAAGTAGATACTATAATTATTCCCCTTTTACAGATGAGGAAACTGAGGCTGGCAGCCATTAAGTGACTTGCTCAGCACCCCACAGTTAAGTCCCTGAGGTTGGATTTGAATTCAGGTCTTCCTTATTGCATATCTAGTATACAGTAGATCTATATAGCACTGGCCTCAGAGTCATTAAGAATAGGGTTCAAATCCTGCCACTTACCAAACTATATGACCCTTGGCAAGTCATTTGATTTACCTATTCCTTATCTGCAAAGTGAATGGCTTTGGGTCTAAAGTCCCTTTCAGCTTTAAGGTTATGATTCTCATTCAGTCACCACCCTGGTGAACTGCCCATGAAGAGGACTTACTGAAATGAAGTTATTCCTTTTGGTCAAGGAAAGAATCAGATGTCATAAATCCTTTCCCTACTGGAGATAATGTTTGTTGGATGGGAATCAGTGCTAGTGAAGTCAATCTCCTGGGTTCAAATTCCATCTTTGCCACTTACTAGAGTTAGTGTGGAATAGTGGAGAAGACCACTGGTTTTGGAGTGAGAAGATGCACCTCTACCATTCACTCTGGGTGATCCTGGTCAAGTCACTTAACTCCCCTAGCCTCTGTTTCCTCATATGTAAAATGAGGAGGCTGGATTACACGGCCTGGGGGTCCCTTCCAGCTCTATTTCTGACTCCATGAACTTGGGTGAGCTATTTGTGCCACCATTTTCTGCTCTGTGTATTGAGATATTTGGAGCAGAAAATGTAATAGATCTGGCACCAAAGGACCTCATTTTAAAACCTGACTCTCCTTCTTCTAATTACCTGTGTGACTTTGGGAAAATCATTTAATCCATTTATACCTCAGTTTCCTCATTTTGGGGGCAGCTAGGTGGTGCAGGGGATAGTGCCAGGCCTAGAGTCAGGAAGAGCTGAATACGAATCTGGCCTTAGAAACTTACTAGCTAGATGACCCTGGGCAAGTCACTTAAACATGTTTGTCTCAGTTTCCTTTTGTATAAAATGAGTTGGAGAAGGAAGTGGCAAAGGGTTCCATTATCCTTGCCAAGAAAATCCCAAATAGGGTCATGAAGAATCACACATGACTGAAAAGTGACTGAACAACAACAAAATTCTTCATCTATAAAAATCAGGATGTTGGCACTGATGACCTCTGAGATCTCTTCTGCCTCAAAATTTACGATCCAGTGCTGAATTTCAGATAGTGATCCTTGACAGGGAAATAACAGGGAATGATGGGGAAGTCCTATTGCAATCAATCTCTTTCAATGGGATACCATGAGGCATGTCAGGTGAACAGAAGCTCCACAGAAGGAAACAAAGTACCTGCCGAATCCTAACCTTGTTCAGATGCTTTCCTTTTCTGTGTGTGTTTTTTTAACTATGCTGTAAGGGTCATTTCTCTGCACTGAGAGTACATGAAAAATACCAACTCTGAGTGTGAAATATCAGCCAAGATGACTAAGAAAAGACGAAATGCAAATTGATCTGTGCCTCTTGAGAACTGATTTAAGAATCTGTTCAAAATCAAATTAACTTTTTGACTTATTTCTCTGGAAAGCTATCAAGGCCAGAACGAGACTTCCAGTTAATACTCCCCCCAAAAGGGGAGAAATATGAGATTCCAGGAGGCTGGAATCAAAACTACATTTTCAACTTCCAGTGGGCCTTTCATTGGGCCATCCTTCATTCTCAGGACGGAGAAATGCTACCCAGACATTGAATTAGAAAATATAGGTAATCCTGAGAGATTGTCAGAGGTCTTCTGGTTAAAAGACACTTCCAAACAGGAGGCATCTTTATTAGCTCACAATGGACATTTAACATGTAGCGTGGGACTAGCCTTGGGTTTGGCGATACGGGCCCCAGATAAGGCAGCAAAAAGGGCCAAAGTGATGTCATGGCCCAGCCATACTCCTGGTACAAGAGGAAAGAGAGAAGTTAACTGCTCCTGAGTTCTTGGCAAATGAAACTATTCCCAACTGGTTATAGCTCATTTTGCAGGTCCGTGTTTTTATAATTCTAAGAACTAAGATTGTCTTACAAAACTCGGAATTGATCTCTGGGATGTAATGGATTCACAGAAAAAAAGAGGAAAAAAACCCTAGTCACAGCATTTGAAAGGAATGGGCTTTTTTGTTTGGTTCATTTACCAAATGAACCAGATTGGGCATGTAAGTCAGTCCTACTGAACTACTTGTTCTTCCCCACTCATGAATCTACATCTCCCATGTGCCTTTGCATTGGCTCTATGTCCCCATCGAATTGGAAAAGCCTCTGTCTTCACTGGAACCTCTTTTAATCATTGGTTTCCTTGGACTCAGCAACTCAGCATAAGTGTCTACATGAGGCGTTTTCTGGTCCCCAGTGGCCAGTGCTTTCTCTCCCCAAACTGGCTATGTTTCTTTGTATCCCCAGTACTTAGCCCAGTGCCTAGCACCTACTTATGGTAGTTAAATATGAATGTATGCATTTGTATATGTATATATGCTATGTGTGTATGTATTTATCCATGGATGTATGGATGCATGTGTCTATGTATGTATGCTATGTGTATATGTGTGTATCTCTGGGTGTATGCTATGTGTGTATGTACATATGCCAGGGCTCTTTGGAGGTCCATGTTTACAGTAAGGGGGTTTGTGATAAGTTTCTCGTGGATGACTCTCATCACTAGATCATGTCTGGTTAGGTGATTTCCTTGTTTTTTCAGTCATGTCTGGCTCTCTATGACTCCATTTTGGGTTTTCTTTTCAAAGATACTTAAGTTGCCATTTCCTTCTCCAGGTCATTTTTCAGATGAGGAAACTGAGGCAAACAGGGTAAAGCAACTTGCCCGGAGTCACACAGTTAGTGTCTAAGGCTAGATTTGAAATCAGATCTTCCTGACTCCAGGCCTGGCACTCCATTCACCTCCTAGGCACCTCTGTTTAGGTGATAGGTACATACTAATTGCTTCGCAGCCTGAAGTGGTTTGCTAACATTTTGAGGCCAGGTCCTCTGGCTCCACAGCCAGTGTTCTTTCCACCATACTTCCTAGGTTTGAATCTCAGCCGCAATACTTAACAAGACTCTTGGTTTAAAAATTCAGTCTATTCAAGCAGATGACAATTATTCTATAATTTGGAACTGTAGCAGGTACCTTGAAATTCAGGGAGGCCAGGTAACATGTTCATGGACACATAGCTAATGCACATCAGAGGTGAGATTTGAATTCAGATCATCTCATGTCCAAATTTAACACACTCTCCGCTTTTATGTGTTGTCTCATATAATTCTTAGCAATGTTATATATGGTACAAGTACAACAAAACAAAACAAACAATTAGATGCCAGGCTAGAAGGCTAGAATTGCAACCAGGAAGACATGAGTTCAAATCCTTCCTCAGATACTAACTAGCTGTGTGGTCCTGGGCAAGTTCTTATTATCTCTCTAAACCTCAGAGTCCTCATCTTTAAAACGGGTAAGATAAGAGCACCTACCTTACTGAGTTATAGTGAGGATCAAATGAGAGAGAACATATGTTAAACACTAAAATATTGCATAAATGCTAGCTATTGATATTAATTATTGTTATTATATGACATGGGACTGGGAGTCGGGAGATTTAATCTTCATTCTGCAGATCTTTTCCTTTTTTTTCAGAGAATACAAAATAGGAGGAAGGTGAAATAAATTCCCCCCCACAGGAGAGGCAGAGGTACAATTTCAGGCAAATTAGTCTCCTACAGTGTTTGAAGTAGCCTTAGAAAGATCACTTCCCCTCTCCAGTCTCAGTCCCCCTGCCCGCCAGAAATCTAGAGACTACATGATTCCCATCACGTCTGTAATTTTTAAAATACTTTTAAGGTCAACAAAATCCAATTTCAAGACAACCTAGGAGGGAAGGTCATTCATCCCACTGGGAAACTGCATTGTTAAGTGGCTGCATTGAGTTTTCATTCCAATGGCATTTACCTTGTTGTTCCAGAAATCATCTTTCTGATGGGTGATTGCCCAGGAAGTAAAGACACATATTGATTTTGTGTTTCAAAATTAGTGGCGCCTGAACTATCCTTCTCTCCGTGTCCCTCTTTTGAGGTAGGTGAATGCAACAGCACTTGAAGATGGAGCTTGTCCTTGAGGACATCTTTTCCTACTAGAGACTCCAATCCGCTGTTACCACCTGCATCTCACGGTTTCAATTCTGTCACCCTTGAAAGGCAGCCACTTCTTGGATGTAATGAGAGTAACTTTTGCAGGCACCCACCATTCCGTCCAGCAACAGATACCTATTAAGTGTGTGCTGGGTCACAGTGTATTATAGAGAGAGCTGGGCTTGGGTTAGGTAAGGGTTATGATCAAAAGATGTCTCTGATCCTAATTCTTAGCTTTGTGATTCTGGGCCAGTTTATTAACCATGATGAGTGTCAAGCCTTCCTCTATGGTTGTAGTTCTCAAATTTGCTTTTGGTCAAAGTATTTTTTTGCATTTTCAATAGTACAGGAGCAAGAGCCAGCTTATGCTTCATTGTTCTACTCAGTTTATTTCAGTCCTATTTGACGCCTCGTTACTCCACTTGGGGTTATCATGGCAAAGTTATTAGAATGCTTTGCCATTTCCTTCTCCACCTCTTTTTACTGATGAGAAAACTGAGGCAAACTGGGTTAAGTTATTTGCCCAGGATCATACAGCTAGTAAGTGTCTGAGGCTGGATTTGAACTCCAGAAGATGAGTCTTTCTGACTCCAGGCCTGGAACTCTATCCAATGTGCCACCCAAATAGGATCATGAAGTGGAGAACTGAACTGAAAGCTCCTGAGTAAAGGAGTGCATGGAGAAGAGGCCAATGGGATATGTGTTAGGTAAAGTTGATGGCAATGATGATAACGAATATGGCGCTTTAAAGCTGGTAGAATCCTCTCCTCTTATGTCAGCAGCACTTTACAACATCGCTGTGAGGCAGATACAACCTGCTTAAGGAGGGTAGTTAAGTGACTTTCCTCTGGTCCCCCAGCTAGTAAGGTCAGGGGGAGTATTTGAACCCAGGGCTGCCTGACTGCAAATGGTATAAGCCAGACCATAGAACTTTAGAGCTAGAAGCAACTACAGAGTTTATATTAATCCAACCCCTTGCTTTTACAAATAAGAAAACTGAGGCTCAAAGCCTCATCACTGGTCACACATAAAGGATAAGATTTGATGCCTTCCATAATTAGATGCAAGAAAAGTGACCCTTATTATTGGTCCACTGTATTTTTATTCTTCGTGAAATTCTCAAACTATCTATCTCCTTCATTCTCAACCTTGCCTGTGCAAAAGTCATTCCATACAAGTTGCTCTTAAGGTCAGATATCTGTATGTTCTATAATTTATCTGGCTCAAAACTTGCTAGGTTCCTATACTGCAGAACAGAGCTAAGAAAGACCTAATGGTTTTAGGTCTGATTTTATTTGACTACAGAAGTAGTCTCCTCTGGTGCATTGATTTCAGCGATTTGTAGCAAGCATCCCCGCTCTCCACAATCTCCTCCAACATCCTCTGATGCCAGAAATGACTTTCATGGCAGGGGAGGTGCTAAAACCTCTTCCAACACCACTACAGGCCAAGCTTAAATACCACTAGAGGGCAAAGACAATGATAGAAAAATCATGTATAAATGACTGACTAAAGATATAGGATAGTTTAATAGAATGGACTCTAGGTTGGAATGCCTTAGCCCATTCACTAACTAGCTGTGTGACCTCAGATTAGTCGCTACACCTTTAAGATACTCATTCTCCTCAGCTGTAAAATCATGAGAAAACAGCATATTTTCTAGTATTCTGTGAATTTATGATTTAAAATTCTTTCTAGAAGGCAACTAAAAGGCATAGTATTTAGAGCATTGGACATAAAGTCAGGATAGGCTTGAGTTCAGATCCTGTCCCAGGCATGTTTTAGTTTTGTGAACTTGGACAAGTCACTTAAGTAACGTAAAATGCTGGAGTTAGACTCATTTCTCCTCTAGGACCCCTTCCAGTACTAAATCTATGATGTTACTGAACTTGGAAACTGGTTTTAACAACAGTTCTGTATTAAGAGTAGATAAGATATTAGTATGTTGTTTGGCCTCAGACACTAGCTGTGTGACCCTAGGCAAGTCACTTAACCCTATTTGCCTCGGTTTCTTCATCTGTAATTTGAGCTGGAGAGGGAAATGGCAAACGGCTCCAGGATTTCTGGCAAGATGCCAAATGAGGTCTCAAAGAGTCAGACATGACTAAAAAAATGACTTTAAGGAACAGTCCCATAGTTCATTGCCTTATCTGTACAGACCATGTCTGAGTAATGTGTTCTCTTCTGGGTACCGCATTTTAGAAAGTACGCTACCTCCTACGTGAAGCCCTTGTTGACCGGCCCCCTTCCAAAATCTAGTAGTCCCCACCCCCAAATTATTTTCTTTGTTTTGTAGACATTTTGTTGATGCGCAAAGCATTAGCACAGTGTGGTAGATGGAGAGCTGGTCTTGCAATCAGGAAATCTTGGGTTCGAATGCTGCCTCTGTCACACACTGGCTATGTGATCCACGGAAAGCTGTTTTTCTTTTCAGTGACCCGGGTAAATATCTAAGACTCTAACTTGCAGAGAAGATACTCATCTATGTTGGTAGAGGAAGTCTCTCACCTGGAGCTGATTAAATCATGTGTCCAATGTAAAAATTACATATATTTGGATTCTATTTTGTATAGATTTGTAAGTGTGACTGCCATCTATCATAGACTGTATTCTCCTTGGGGGACAAGAATTTTTTTCCTTTTTTTTTCTTTTTATCCCTAATACCTAGCAGAGCACTTGGAATTTTATGCTTCTTTGTTGATTGGTGGATTAATAAACTAAGACGTCCAGAGAAGGGAAACCAAGGTCGTGAAAAAGTCTGGCAACGATGTTATATGAGAATAAGTTGAAGGAAAGAGGATGTTTAAATTTGAGAAGAGAAGGCAGTAGGCTCTATGAGATCTGTTTGTTTCTTTTAGTATTTGAAGGACTTAAAGAGAAAGAGTCAACAAGTATTTCTTATGTACTTACCACGGGCTGGGCACTCTGCTAAACACTGGGGATGAGAAGAAAGGCAAGCACACAGCCCCTCCCCTCAAGGAGCTCACAGTCAAACAGCATAGGAACAGCTATGTGTGTACAAGATACGTGTGAGATCATTTGGACAGGATTTCAGAGGGAAAGGACTAGTATTAGGGAGGAAAAACTTCTTGCAGAGGGTAAGATTTTAGCTAAAACTTGAAGGAATCTAGGAAGAAAGGACAAAGAAGGATAACATTCCAGGCATGAGGAACAGCCAGTGAAAATGCACAGGATGACTTTTCTTTTTAAATTCCCAACATGTAGAATTACAAACGATAGGTAGAAGTTGGAAAGGGACAAATTTAGGCTTGATGTTTTATCAAAGTCTTAAATATTCTAACTGCCCTAAAAGCAGGGCCAGCTGGGTGGTATTGGGGAGAGAGTGCTGGGTATGGAGGCAGTAAGGATCATCTTCCTGAGGTCAAATGTGGCCTTAGACATTTACTAACTGTGTGAGCTTGGGCAAGTCACTTAATCCTATTTACCTCACTTTCCTCATCTGTAAAAAGAGCTGGAGAGGGACATGACAAACCATTCCAGTATCTTTGTGAAGAAAAGACTCAAAGGGGTCAGACACCATTGTAAGTGCCTAGATAACAAAAGAATAAAAGCAGTTAGGTGACATCATGGATAGAGTGCCGCACTTTGAGTCAGGTAACCTGCATGCAAATCCTGCCTCAGACACTTGGTAGCTGTAAGGCCATGAACAAGTCAATTAGTCTTGGCATATCTCAATTTCCTTATTTGTAAGATGTGAAGGTTGGACCCAATGGCCTTGAAGGTCCCTTCCATCTCTAAAACTATGATCATATGATGTTGTAATGGACTGGCTTGGGAGGTTGTAGGTTTTTTAGGAAAACACCAAGAAGAATCCCGGTAATCTCCCGTAAGAAATATTTTGAAAAGGATGCTTATTTAGTATTGGTTGAATTGGATAGTCAGTGAGATCCTTTCTACTTGTGACACTCTGTGATCCTGGTGAGAAGGGAGAGAGCATTGGATGGCTGGATGAATGCATGGATGTGTGTATATGTGTGTGTGTTGAATGGGAAGCATCAATCTATCAAAAATATTAATTTAGTCCCTTCCATGTGCTGTGCACTGCATCAGGTACCCTGGATATGAAGACCAAATTGAGACAGTCTCATCTGTTAAGGGGATTATGCTATATTGGGGAAAAAAAACAGCACAGAGCCACCTAAGCATATTAAAAAATATGCAAAGTAGAAACAAGATAGTGAGGGAGTGGGGGCGAGGTGGGAATGGTCTCATTGGAGAGATGACCTTTGTGCTGAGCTTTGAAGGAAGAGAAGGATTCCAAGAGGCAGACGTGAGGAAAGAGAACATTCCAGACATGGGAGTCCATAGACGCAGAGATGAGAGATGGAGAGACTCATGTGAGAAATAGAATGAAGGTCCATTTGGCTAAATTGCAGAGTGCATCAAGGGGACTGTTGTATAATAAGCTTGCAAAGGTATGTAGAAAACAGATTGTGAAGGGCTTTAAATGCCAAACAGAAGCATTCGTATTTGATTCAAGTGGCAGTGGGGAGGCAGTCTACCTACTACACAATTATACATATGCCGGGCCCTGCTTAATGCCCACGTGGAAATCTTAACTCCAGGGAGCAGAACAAACCATTTTCCCATTCTCCAGGGGGTGTCTAATGGCTTCTCCCCCTCCTTTCATCTAACCCCCTCTGGCAAGAAAATTAAGGAATCTAAGTGGGTTCCTTTCATCTTTGAATCTGTACTGAGGGATGGTGGATTTTCACATCTGTATTTGGATTTTAATTGCTATATCTGAAGGGGTGTTTTGCAAATTTCATTTTTTTCTTCTTCCAAGCAAAGTTGGTACTTGAAACGTGATCATCTAAAGTGTTGCTAATTGGAGCTACAGTGGAAGGACTCAGACACAAGATTTATAGTCCTCATGTGAACTGATGCACTATCATCCTTCCATCCCCCGCCCCATCTCTCTCTCTCCCACTCTCTCTCCCTCTTCCACTCCTCCTCCTCCTTCTCCTCCTCCTCCTCCCTCCGTCGTCTTCTTTCTCTCTTTCTCTCTCTCTCTCTCTCTCTCTCTCTCTCTCTCTCTCTCTCTCTCTCTCTCTCTCTCTCTTTCTCCCTCCTCCCTCCTGCTTATCTCCCTCCCTGCTCTTTATCTCTTTCTTTCTCCCTCCCTCCCTCTTTCCCTCCCTCCCTCTATTTCTTTGATCCACATTTCATAAGGGCGTCTTGCCCTAGAATTCTGAACACAGAAATCAGAGCAAGAACTTGTTACGTTCTATTTCTGGCAGGGACACAGACAAATCACAATGCTAGAATCTTCTTTAGGCTCTTAGAAATGGCACGAGTCACAGCGACCTTTTCCTTTCTCTTCTTGGGAGGGGAAAGGGAAGGGAGACTCAGGAAAAATTAATAATAATAAAAATAATAACAATGATCAGAGTTATAATCAATTTTCATGGCACTTCGACATTTTTACAGTATTTTTTCACAATATCTCTATAACATATATTAATCCACCATGATTAAATCTATCTTATAGAGAAGTAAATGAAAGCTCAGAGAGGGTGAAATGTCTTTCTTAAAGACAGACAACTTGGAAACAGTGTCTGTACTTGCTTAATTCCACCCCATTCTCCAGTTCACCAACTCAGGGACCATGAAACCCAAGGGACAGACCAGTAAACAGGAAGCTTCCCGCATTACCAAGTCCACCTCGACTTCTATTTGAGAACAGCTCTTCCCCTCAAAGGCATCCTGTTTCCTGCAGTGTTTGTCTCACAAGAATAGGAATCAGTTTCCCTCAAAAACCACTTACCAATGAAACTACAAGCATTTATCTACTCCCTCTTAATTCCAGCACCCCTGAGCAATTGGGAATACAGAGAGAAAACTGACAAAACAGAAACAGTACCTGCCCTCAAGGGATTTGTATTCCAATAAGGGAGATGCAACTTATGTATGCAGACTATATATAAAAACATACATGCCAATTTGGGGACAATGAGGTGGGCACTGGGAGATTTGCCAGGACTGGAGTGCATATACTCATACACACACATGCAGATATCTCTACATGTATGTGTACACATATACAGAGGTGTGCCTTTGTTCATTTATGTGTATGTACGTACTTTTGCCTTCCAAAGCATAATTGATATTTTTTTGTTTAATAAATGTATAGAAAAAGCGTTGCCCAGGGAGAGAGAATACCTGAGTTCTAGTCTCAGCTCTGTTACTAATTCCAAGTGTGAGCTTTGCATTGGGTAACTCACTTCCCCTGTCTGAAACTCAGTTTTCTTCTATGCTGAAAGAGCTAGGCAGACTAGAGGATACCTAAGGTCCTTTCCAAATATGAAATGCATAATTCCAATATTTCAGCAGAAATCATTGTATTTTTCTCTGTCTCCAAAGTAACATATTTTGATGGGTCCCTTAAATATTCCATCCCTAATAGTAGGAATTTGGGATAGTGGGTCAGACAAATAAGAGGAAAGATTTGGAAAGGGAATAGACAAGTCTTTTGTGCCCCCTAAAACTATATTGTCCAGCCCTAATGAAGGATTCTGAAGATTCTGAGAATGCCATTAAGAACAGCAGGTGTAAGGAAAGGCTTAGACCTACTGTCCCAGAAGTTGGCATTAGATGGGCTCATAATCTCTAAGGTCCTTTCCAGTTTTAAACTCTATGACTCTATATAGTGCAGCCCATTTTTACAGGTGAGGCATAGAAATTCATAGGCAAATGACTTGCCTGTGGAAATATTAAAATATAATATGTGGATAATTGGAGTACACAGCATTGTAAGACCAGATGTAGGTCAGATCACTTCCAGATGGAGGGAGATTAGCCAGCTAAAGTCAGAGGTACAGTATATAGCTACTAAAATGAATGGGGCTAATGTTCCCTCACAGTACCTGAACCCCTGATCCTGGCCTCATTAGTTCTTACTAATCGAACTAGCCAGCAACCACCTGGAACCTGAAAGTAAATGCTGGCTAGCCTGGTAACAGAGCCAAGCCTTTATCTCCTCTTTCATCACTTCACTAAACCACTTAGAAGCAGAGAACCTTGATCCTTGATCTGACCAACTCATTGGACAGGATAAGAACCACTGGAAGCTTTTCCTTCACTTGTTTGCAGCAGTGGATGGCTCAGGTAAAAATGGCACTCTTGGGGTTCTGAGTATGCTAATAGATTACTACGGTAGCCTAGATTTCCCAGAGCATTTGTAGTTCTTTGTGTTAAAAACATGCTTGGCACTGAAATTCAGGTATCAAGGGCAATTTATTATTGTTGAGGAATTCAAAGGAATTGGTAAATGTTCCTGGCCAAGAGTGGACTCCACCCTTCTTTAGGAAGAAGGAGTGGAGTGTACAGGAATGAAACCAAATTTATTCTGTTAGACTGACACAGATTGATGCACCATCAGCTCAGTACTTTCCTTCAGAGAACAGATTGGTCCGCTCCCTTCTAGGTCACAATCTTCCCTATACACCCCCAACATGCAACTCCTTGGCATGTTTCCCCCTCCTCAACATATGTCCCATGTTCAAAAATTCAGAAAATTCCTCCCTGTAGGAGTGTGAGGTAATATCCAATTAGCCAATTAAGCATGCATGGTAGCCATTTGACCCAGTTCGCCCTTTAACACTGACCGTTATCTGGCCAGTTTAGACCAGTTCTCCCACATCCTGGGTCTGAGGCATCCACCAAAACCACAAAGTTGATTTCGATGGTTGAGGACTCTCATCCTAGTTAATTTTTACTCCTTCTTTGTTTAAGCTGACACTTCATTAATTATTTTGTGGAACTCAATTATTAACTCTTCCGTGGAAACCTAAGTTTCCCTAACATTTACCCATCTCTCACATTTGAAAGCCCAAATGCCATAATTATGGGGAGCCAACATTCTTTACTCTTAAAGTCATCAAAACAAAGGCACTTCCTGACTTTACTAAGACCATACAATGGCAGAGGGAATGATATCAGAGCTGTCTTAATCTCTGTAGGGCATGGAGTCTCCTCCTATAGAGATGTGGGAATATATGTATGCGGATACAATGCTAAGCTTTTAGAAATGTTGGCACTCACAAAATGTTGGCTCTGCAATCAAAAGACCTTGGTTCAAATTCCAACTCTGAGGCTTGCTAACTGAATGACCTTGGAAAAGTCATTTAACCTCTTTTGGCCTCAGTTTCTTCAACTATAAATCAATGAGGTTGCACTAGATGGCTGTAGTGGTCCATTCTATATCAATGGTCCCATGATTATTATTAGTGTCTGGTGAATGCATGAAAGAATGTGCTAAATGTAGCTACCCTCTGCCATGATTCACATTACACACTGGCCATCTCTTGTCATCCTTCATGCTTCCAATGAGACCTTTAGGATTTTTCCATTCAGCCATGATAGGAGCATGCCCCTACCTTGGGAACTGGAATCAAATCAATATGGGCATTGCCACTGGAAAAGATCTTCCGATTAATTCCCTTCTACTCACCATCCTTGAAAACTGCCAGACCAGAACAGCCCTCCCTGAGGTCGGAGAATGTCCTGGTTTTGTATTTTCATCTCTAGCATTTAACACAATGCCTAGCATTTGGTAAACATTCTGATGCTAGTTCATGAATTCCTTCATTCACATGTTACTGTCCATGTTAAAAAAAATATTACATGCCTTATGTCAAGTATGAGAGGGCACATGGCATAGTGGAAGGAGAAACAGCCTCAGAGTTAAGAAGGCCTGGGTTCAAGTCTAAACTCTGATACAGACTAGTTGTGTGACCATTGGGAAGTAATTTAAACTCTCACTGTGTCCAAGTAAATCTCTAAGACTACAAGTCAAGTGGTTTATCTGCATTCATTGAAAAAATTTCCATGTCAGAAATTTTCCTAGATTTGGATAAAGAGGACCAGGATTCAAATATCACCTGAGTTCATTTCTTTGGTGCACAGCTTCACCATTCTTAAAATGAAGGGATTAGTCCAGGTGTGGAAGCACACACCTGTAGTCACTGCTGCTGGGGAGGCTGAGGCAAAGGGATCACTCTGAGCTTCCACACTAAGGCCAGTATCAATATGGTGGGCACCTAGGAGTGGAGGGCTACCAGGCTGCTGAAGAAAGGATGAACCAAAAAAACAAAGCAGGTCAAAACTCTGCCAAGTGTTAGTGGAATTATGTCTGTGAGTGACTTCTTACACTGCCAGCCTGGATGAGATAGATAGAGTCACTCTGGCAAAACAAAAAAAAATCAATAAATGGGGGCAGATTAGAAGAAATGACCTTTGAAAGTACTGTCCTCCCAATCTGTGATCCTGGGATCTTACATTCCTTGCTGTGAATTAGCCATAACATGAGATGGTTGGGTGTTGGGAGTGGACTGGACTAGATGCATAGGCATGCAGGGCATGGATCGGATTAGACACACAGATATGCTTCAACCAGCTTGAACCAGTTCTTAGGAGCTGACTGTTAAATTTTCATTGTGACAATTTACTCCTCTGAAATCAGCAAGTACAAATCCAGGCTTGATTTACTGTTTTGTTGATATTCCAGACTTAAGAAAGAGATGGAGAACACATTAATAATTCAGATTAAACTTAAAAGCATTTCCTGCATACATACATTTTTTTCCTAGAGAGCCAGTTATTAAACATTTACCAGTATACCACTGATCCCCTGTAGCTCTAAATCCTCATTTAGCTGATGAGAAAACTGAGACTCACAGAAAGGTCAAGTGACCTGCCCAAAGTCTTATAAGATTAGACTCTTACCAAGATTACATCATGGAAAGGTAGTCCCTTGTCTCTCCTCACTTCCAGAAACTCCCAAATAGTCATCATAATAGATGTCATTCATTTAGTACTTTTAGTTTGCCAAGCACATTATGCATTTTATCTCATTTGATCCTTATAAAAACTTTGTGAGATGAGTACTATTATTATCATCACCACCATTTTAGAATCAAAAAATAG
Organism: Phalanger gymnotis; assembly: GCA_028646595.1. Lineage (NCBI taxonomy): Eukaryota > Metazoa > Chordata > Mammalia > Diprotodontia > Phalangeridae > Phalanger > Phalanger gymnotis. The sequence goes on along the minus strand of CM053622.1, from coordinate 800,829,583 downwards.
CCTCAAACAAGTTAAGTGACGTGCCAGGGCTCATATAGCCTGTAATGCAGTGTCTAAAGCAGCAGATTACTTTCAGTGTTGATTTTATTTACACAGTCATGGTTATCATACAGATATATGTGTGTGTGTGTGTGTGTGTGTATGTGTACGTGTATGTGTGTGCATATGTGCGTATACATATATATATACACACACACATACACATATATATATTATGTATATATATATATATATATACATATTGTTCTTCCAAATGCGCTTTCTACATTCTATAGCATATGTCTTCCTATATTTCTCAGAATTTGTCATCTTCACCATTTCTTTCTTTTAGCTTCAAATCTCCAAGCATGAGAGATTGCCCTTTAAAAAATACCATCTGCTTCATATCATATTTGGGAACCCCACTACGCTTATGGCCCTGAAGAAACTCCCTACAACCGTACTTATTACCAAGAGCTTTATACCACAGCTGATGGGCAACCCAGCTCGAACCCTCCCTGGACCTTGGTAAGGACCTTATTTCAGGTAACTTCATTTCATGTAATCTATCTTTCTGACCCTCTGAATTCTTTGCTATTGCTTGTTTCATTCCCTGGTGCAAGCCATTCCCTGTAACATCACATTTGCCTATGAAAATTCTCTGTAGTTCTCTTTTGCTACCATCCCCAACCTGATCCTGCTTAAGGCTAGTTTCTTCTCTCTCTTGATTACCTCCAGTTTATCCTGCGTATATTTTGTTTCTACATAGTGGTTTACATGTTGTCTCCTCCATTACACTGTGAGCTTCCTGAAAACGGTGATTGTCTTTTGCCTTTCTTTGTGTCCCCAGTGCTTAGCATGGTGCCTGAATGACTGAATAAATCACGTCTCATCTCATGTTACCCAATAGTTTAGATGCTGAGTCCTATATTCCCACCCAAAACAAAAACAAAAACATGCACATAGTCAATGGTTAAACAAAATGATTTCAAGAAGGATGGGACACTTAACAACTGGCATCTGAGCTGTGTTTGAAATGAAACCAGGGATGTTAAGAGGCATACCCAAAGGGGTGCTGATGCATTCCGGGGGTGGGGAGGCAGCTGAAACAAAAGTAAAGAGGAAGGAAAAGGAATGTCATGTACAGGAAATAGCTGCCTGCCTAACAAGTCTCTCCACTTCTTGCCTCTCCTTCTGCTCTCAAACAAATCATTCAAATGGTTACCCATGTAAATCGTTTGTTACACAGAGATCAAACCATACTGCTTCCCTGCCCTAAGTTACCACTCGAGGGCTCCAAACGCCTACTGGTTTAAGGCTAAAAACCTTACCATGGCATTTGTACTTTTCTAGGTATATCTTAAATCATTCTTCTTCATTTGATCATCAAACCAGACTCAATATTATCATCTTATACATGCACCCTGAATTTCATCACATTTATCCTTCTCCCTCCTCACCAATGAATATCTTCACATAGCTGTTTAAATCCTAGTCCACCTTCAGTTTAAATGTCATGTCCAGAAAACTTTCCCTGATCTCCCCTGATAGAAATGGACTTACCTTTCCTATACTTTACATAATCCTTTCTGCCACTCATAAGCTTGTCATAAGCATATCATGTTCTGTTTTGCGTCTGTGTTTCTATTCTGTCCTCTTTCCTTATGCTGTAAATTCCATGAAGGCAGAAGCTGGACCTTGCTTAGATCTCGTCCAGTATCTAACACAGCACATAGTAGGCATTTAATGAATTTTTCACTAATTGGAATAGAATTAAATGGATTTCAACATCTGATTGGCTTGCCTTTTCCTTTGACTGGAAATCCCCAGCACTTGTATGTAAATCATCAGTGAAGGAGTAAGATTGAGAGATTGAAAAGCTGAAATATTTACAATATTTCGAGTAGGTTTAGATAAGCTTTGACTCTTCCTAAAGCCATCTTTCCCTTCCTTTCAGGTAATCTGACCTATGTATGAAATAATAATCTCCCTGTATTTTAGCCGAGCATTTAAAAAAGTCCCTGTTGCTATTCTGGTGGAAACAATGGAGGGATTTGTCTACAGAATGTAGCACAATTAGCTTAATTGATAGCTGAATGACTGGTCAGACTCAAAAAAAGCAATCATGAGTGTTTTTACATCACCTTGGAAGGAGGTCTCCAGTGGCATGCCCTGGGGATCAGTGCTTTCCCTGTATCTGGTTATCATCTGGATAAAGGCATCAATAGCAGTCTTACCAAATCTTCAAGTACAAAAGAGTTGGGAATAATACAGCTACCATACTGGATAGAAGAGTGAAGATACCCAAAGACCATCCAGGGGTTGAATATTGGGCCACACTAAATAATGTGAAATTTAGTAGAGATAAATATAAAGTGTAAACTCTACAAATTCAGAATAGGGGACGCAAAATAAAAACTCTGGGAGTTTTAGTGGGCTTCAAAGTTATCGTGAGTCAGTAGTGCAATATGGAACCCAACAAAGTTACTATGATATTAGGCTGCATTATGGGAAAGAGAACATACAGAAATAGAAGGATGATAATGCTGCTCTGGATGAGAAGACATCCAGAGTATTGTGCTCAGTTCTGGTTCCCAATTCGCACAAATGATATTGATGAGCTGAAGAGGACAACAAGGATGGTAAAGGGCCTCAGTTTATGTCATACAAAGATTGCTTGGGGGAGGGAGAGGATATGCATTTATTAAGCACCCACCATGCATCGGATATTGTGCTAAGAGCTCTGCAAATATTGTTTCGTTTGATATTTTTTTTTTGCTTGACAGAATTCGAGATAAGAAGATGTAGTGGGAGACAAGATATCTGTCTTTGAGTTTTTGAAGGTCAGTCATGAGGAAAGGAAATTAAGCTTATTTTACTTGGTCTCAAAGAGTAGCACTAGGGTTGATGGGCAAAAGTTGAAAAGAGGCAAGGTTAGACTTAAGAAAACATGCATGCACATACACTTGTATGCAAACATACTTATACACACATGCATTCGTGCCCTTCCCCCCCAAAAGTCCCAATAATCAGAGTTATTCCAAAAATGTCAGGAATTGGTGGGTTCCCCCTCACTTAAAGCTTTTAATCAAATTGCTGGTATATAGTAAGAGCTTACTAAATACTTGTTGATATATGGGAAGGCAGTAGAAAGAACACTGGCACCAGAGACAGAATATTTGGGTTCAAATCCTATCTAAGACTTCTATTATTAATGGGACCTCAAGCGAGTCACTTACCTTTTATGACCCTCACTTTCCTCAACTGTAATATGGAGTTGGAGGAGATGGCCTTTAAGGTCCATTCTAACTCTAACTCCTCGGGAAAATCTTGTCAGGTAGGTAGGAGAAAAGGCCCTTTTCACACTCAGCTGGGATAGGTTGGCCTCTGAGGTCCCTGTCTTCTCTTTTTTTTAATTTGGTTTTACTATTTTTGTTGTTTTTTCAACTAAGTATATAAATACAATAATATAACCTACTCAAAATGTTTCAACTCTGAGATAATAGGATCCTATCACACCTCTGGGCAATTGGAAAAGGAGGACAATGAATGACAGCTATTTATGAAGCCTGGCACCCTTGCCTAAAGTGTTCTCTCCTCATCTCTCAGAACCCCAACTTCCCTTCAAGTCTCACTCAAGTGCCAGATAATCCCTAAATGCTAGGAAGCTCAGTGGAGGAAGTTCTTGCCCTGGAAGTCAGATAGACTTGATTTTGAATTTGGTCTCAGACACTACTAGCTATGAGATTATGGGTAAGTCATGTAACATCTGTCTGAGTTTCCCTACCTGTAAAATAGAAATAATGATAGCACCTCCCTCCCAGTATTGTGTTGTGGATGAAATTAAATAACATTGCTAAAGCATTTTGCAAGACTTAAAACTTTCTATTAGGGAAGAAAAGAAAAAGAACTTAGATGTTCTAAAATATTTTTAGCAGCTCTCTTTGTTATGGCAAATAATTGGAAATTGGGGGGGATGCCTGTCAATTGGGGAATAGTTGAACAAGTTGTGATATACGATCATGATGGAATACTACCGTGCTATAAGGAACGAGGAAGTTGATGATCTCAGAAAAAACATGAAGACACTGTCATAGAATAAGGAAAAGCGAAATGAGCAGAACCAAGAGAATGGCATCTACAGAAATGGCAATATTGTTTCAAGAAAAATTTTAAGTGAATAAGTCATTTTGACTATTACAAATCCCCAAATTAACTACAAATGACATGAAGGAAGACTATCTGAATCCAAAGAAAGAAGTACTAAATAGAAGTATGTATGGGATGATTTTATACATGTGTGCGTTTAAACATATATATTTGTGTCTAATGCTAGCCATCTCTAGGGCAAGGGGAGGGAAAAATAAATTTACATAACTTTACTACATATTTTAAAAGAGTAGAAAATTGTACTTAACAGTTTTGCAGTTTCATGTGCAATCCTCTTTATTGTACGGTTATAGAAACGCTTATTTTATTCCACAAATTAAAAATAAATTTAAAAAAATTAAAAACTTTATATAAATACTGGTTATTCTTATCATGTAAAAGATTCTTAATGTCCCCATAGCATTATTTGCACTTATTTTGTAAACGGTATTGCTACTTATTTGTATGCACATTTCCCCCACCCCACCCCTAAGTAGAATGGAAGTTGCTTGAGGGCAGGGGTTGTTATGACACCTGTATAATTAGTTATTACATCCCAAGCTCAGTACCTGAGACATAGAAGCTACTTAATAAATTCTATGGAGTGACTGGCTAAGGAACAGATTATGGTAAGATTTCCTGAGGGAAGGCCAATAGCATATACAGGATAATAGACTGGAATAGGAGTCCAGAAAAACCTGGGTTCAAATTCAAATCCCAATTCTGTGGCTTACTATCAGTATAACCCTGGGAAATTCATTTTACTGCCTAGTACCTCAGTTTTCTCATTTGTAAAAAGAAAGAATTGTATTGATGACATTTAAGGTCCTTTCCAGTTATTATCCTAGTACTCCTGCCTGGGTTCTCTCTATTTCTTTCGTGTTGGCCTCAGTGCCTAGCCAATGTTAGGCCTCTCCTACAACATACAGTAAATACTTGCTGAAAGAATGATAAATAAGCAAACCCATCTAGCAAGTTTGACTTTGTAGCTGTGGGAAATAAATGATGGGCTCCAGGAAATAGCTTAGCAGTAGCCTGTGTTTCTGCTAAAGAGGGTTATTCATCTTTTCTTCAGGTATGTGGCCTGAAACGTAGGCTACAAGGTCCCTGGTTGCTCCAGCAGGATACACAGCTATGGGGGCCCTTTGCCCACATCTGATAACTGGATTAATACAAGTGATACTCTACCTTCCAGGAATCCAGCAGCCACAGAGCCCTTTCTTCTGCTAAAAAAAGTCCTCTCTCTCTCTCTCTCTCTCTCTCTCTCTCTCTCTCTCTCTCTCTCTCTCTCTCTCTCTCCCTCTCTCCCTCCCTCCCTCCCTCCCTCATTGATCTTTCCCTCCTCCATCCCCCTTCACTCCCTTGTAAATACTTAAAATGTGAAAGGTTTCAAGGAAAGAGATGAGAAAGAGAGAGAGAGAGAGACAGAGAGAGAGAGTGAGTGTGTGTGTGTGTGTGTGTGTGTGTGTGTGTGTGTGTGTGTGTGTGCTTTCCCCTGAATCTATTTTCTCAAACTGCAAATGTCAGGATTGTGAAGGAGGCCCTGGCTTCTGAAATAGCTGCACCTGCTCTCTAGGGCACTGTGAGAATATTGGACTGTTTTTCATTTTTCCTTGAAGCAACAACAACAAAAAGTTGTCGGGTTTGGGGGGTTTTTTTTGCTTGTTTTTTGTTTGCTTTTGGTACAGGGAAAAAGAAAAAAAATGATTTTTGGCATGATCAATGGACAATCTGGCAATGTACAATGTTAGAGTTTGGGATGGAAATTGGAGTGGCATTGGGCAGGTCCCTGGTCAGTTGAGATGTGGTTGGTACTACAGAAACACAGTGAGGTCAAAGGAAGAGGAAGCATCAGGAGCAGGATCACAGGAGAGAGAGGCAGTCAAGATAATTCAGCAGGTAAACTCAGTAACAGTTTGGAGCCAATGCCAAATCATAGAAAAAGACAGCAAAAATCGATGAGCCAAGTCACAATTAGAGGAGTAGAATATGATAGGAAACCTGTGACTGAGCAGAAATCGGACACAACAGGGAGGCCATCTCTCTAACACCTGGACAAAATAAAAAAGAGTAGATTGAGGACCTTTTGGTGATGCCGTGGGATGGAGGTGGTCCTAAAGAAGCCTCACTATCAGGGAAGGGCAAGAGGCCTTTTCTATTAGGGCTAGCATTTAGGATTACTGTCTAAGTGAAAGATTTAGAATGAGAAAGGACCTTAAAAGTCATTTAGTTTAACCTACTCACTTAAGAGATGAAAGGAAATTTAGAACAAGATTAAAAAAGAAAAAAACAACCCTGCCCCTCGAGATATAGATGAGGAAACTGAGGCCCAGAGAAGGATCATAGATTTAGAGACAAAAGGGGACTGAGAGGTCATCAAGCTTAACCTTGTTTTTTTTTTTTAATTTTACATAATTGAGAATCATCAGTCTAGAAATAAAAAGGACTTGAGAGGTTATCTAGTTGGATCCTCTCACTGTGGAGAACATAGGATCAAAGAAGTATAACTGTAGAAATAGGTGGGACTTTAGAGGTCATTGAGTTGAATGCCCTCATCTTCATCATCCTCACCATCACTAGTATGTATCTAGTGCTTTAAGGTTTGCAAAGGACTTTCCATATGTTATCTTATTTGTCCTCACAACAGCCCTGTGAAGTGATGGCTATGATTATCCCCATTTTAAAGATGAGGAAACAGAGGCTCAGAGAAGAATCATAGATTTCATGCAACAATCTTGAAGATTAACTAATCTCACCTCTTCATTTAACAATAAACATCAAGAGAGAAATGAGTCGTCTAAGGCCAGCCCAGTAATAAGTGCCAAAGCTAAGGTGTGAACTCGGGAACTCTTCCTACTACATTCTTCCTCTCTTCCTTAGCTCAGGATTGGACTGTCCCAATTGGCCGTGGGTAAACGGTTCTGTGTCCCTATGGCAGTGGGCAGGCTCACTTGGGGGTCAGGATGAGGGCAACCTCTGTTGGTTCCTGGGCTCAACACTGCTTGAGTCATCTCTAAGGGCAGGGCCTCAACTAAGGGATCAGGGTGACAGGCATTTTCCTCCTACTCCCTCTTCTAATAACACATTTTTTTTAGTCCGCCTCCATTCAGAGAAAAATTTTCAAAACTTCAGTTTTTGTTCTCTCAGGGGTAAAAAAAATATACATGTATGCATACACAATACACATACATATATATGCACATGTATACATTATGCATATGTGTATGTATTACATTGTGTATATGCATATATGCGTGTGCATGTGTATATTGTGCATGTGTATGTATCTATATGTGTAGTCTGTGTATATGGCATGTATGTGTATGTACATGTGCGCATATGTGTGTGCATGTGCATGTATATGCATATGTATGTGTATAACACAGTTATATGTGTGTATACATACATATAATATACATGTGTGTATACATATACACATATACACGCATGTATACACGCATGTATATGTATATGTGTGTATATACATATTATGCATGTGTATATGTACATATATTTGTCTCTGTGTGTATATACATATACACACATTTTCCTTGCAGAAAAAATTGCGTTGCCTTTCTATCTCAATTTCTCCTTCACGTTACAGGGCTCTTCTTGTCATGCAACTCCTATTTTCTTAAGGAGAACGATGGGACCAGGGAGAAGACTGTGCTTTCTTCATTACTTTCACTAAGGCCTCCAAAGAGGAAAGAGGAAGACTTGCTATTCATTGCTGGGAGGTGGGGAGAGAAACCAAGGAAGGAGGGAGAAGGTGAGCCCCAAAATGGGAAGGTCTTTTGTTTTTTCCTTCTTTCTCCATGTTCTGTTGAGATAATTAATTGTCAGAAGCAGAAACCTGGCAGAATACGGAGCCATCATGAAGGAAGGTGATCCTGACAGCCCAGTCCAGTGCCAGAAGTGCCATCAAGCACAGCTCATTGGGGAAGGACTTGGGCAGTTGTATGCTACTCAGCTTTCCTGGAAAACAGGGTAGGCCACCTTTCAACTCATCCACAACCACTGCCAAGGTGGGTATGGGCTGATTGAGTTGTTAAGGCATAAAAACCACACCTATTCCCCCTTTGGATGGTGAATTAGGAATGGAAGATATTTGGAAGTCAATAGACTTACTCTGCCACCTTCATTTCACCCAGGAGGAAACTTGGGCACCAAGAGAGGAAATTACTTGTCCAAGATCACATAGGCATCAAGTGGCAGAGACGGTATTCCAATTTCTGTCTTCTGGGCTTAGCTTTAGTGGTCTCCAACTGTATTGGGAATCAAGATGGGCTCTTAGCACTTACTCAACCAAGTGCCCTTGAAGAGTTTGGCCTTTGTTTCCTTGATTAAATTAGGAGTCTTTGATGACCTCCTTGCCTCAAGGGAAAACCTAGTTTACGTGGGTTTAAGTCCCATTTTTGTGACAATTTTAGGTCATGTGAGTGAGTTGCATATGTGACTCACCTTTGATCTTGAACAAGATATATAAACCCAGAGGCTGGCTCTCTCTTTTGGAGCTCTGAGCCACAGCAGGAGTGGTGCGTGACTCTAGGCCAGCCGTTGTTATTAGCTCCCCGGCTTTGATGTTGATGCTTTTTTGGTAACTGTATATTGAGATTTGAATCAGACCAGGTCCGTCTGTTGATGTTTGTAATTTGTCTGTATTTGCTCCAAAGTTCAGGGTGCTGGCTTTTCCCCCTGAACTAAGTAAATGATATTTGTATTCTGGACCAAAGTAAGATTGTTAACCCCTTAACGTTGATTTTCTTAGTAAAGCAGATCAAAAGAACCTGGGCTTGCAGCGTTCTTGTTATTGGGCCTGTGTTGGTTTTTCACCCCCACAGCAGCTGCTAGCCGAATTGTTGCAACACACCCTTAACGAATATGACTGGGCAAACTGGCCTTCTTGCTATTCCTGGAATTTGGCATTTTATTTCCTACCCCATTGCTTTGCCCAAGCTGTTCCCAATGCCCATGATGCACTCCTTTCCCACCTTAGACTCTTAGAATCTCCAATCTCTTTCAAAACTCAGCTCCAAGGCTCCCTTCCTATATGAAGACTTTCCAAGTGGTGCAGTGGATAGAAATGGATAGAATGTTGGATTTGGATATCAGGAAAACTGGGATTAAATCCTCCCTTAGATGCTAATTAGCAACAGGGCCCTGGCCCTCAGTTTCATTTTCCTTATGTTTAAAAACGGGGATCATAATAGCACCTATCTCCCAGGGTTGTTGGGAGGATAAGATAAGGGAATATTGGTAAAGTCTTTTCAAACCTGAAAGCAGAATATAAGGTATTCAGAATATCTCTAATTCCCCCTCCCCACTAAAAACTGCCTTGTATTCTGTATATAATTTCTATGTATAGTCTGTATACTATTTATGTATATAAGTGTGTATGTATGTATGTATTTTGTATGCATGCATGCATGCATGTTTATGTGTGTATATTCCATAGAGGAGATAGCATGTGTGTATATCACACACACATATAGATACACATGCAAGATAACATTTACATACATGCATGGATGTATACACATATGTACATGTGGATATGTGGATATATGCATACATGCTATCTGCCCTAAAGAGCTTAAATTTCTCAAAGGCAGGAACTGTTTCATTTGGCCTTTGAGTCCCCAGTGTATAAACCAGTGCCTGGCACATAAGTTTAATAAATGTGTGACAATTGATTAATGGCTTCTCCCTTCCAAACTGGTGCCATTTCAAATATACACCATAGATACATTCATTTCTTCCTTCCTTTTTTTCCTGAGGTAATTGAGATTAAGTGACTTGCCCAGGGTCACACAGATAGTAAATGTCTGAGGCTGGTTTTGAACTTAGGTCCTCCTGACTCAAGAGCCAATGCTCTATCCACTGAACCACCTAGGTATCCTCATTTCTGGTGGTTTTCTCTTCTTAGGACCACAGATTCAGAGCCACACAGGACCTCGGGATTGATCCAGACTGATGCTTTTTTAATAGGAAAGAAAGCTGAGATACAGAGAAATAACATGACATACCCAAGGTCACACAGGTAGAAGGCAGCAAGACTGGGATTTGGATCAAGAACTTCTAACTCCAATGCCAGAATCCTTTCTCCTTCATATGTTCCCTCCACTTCTTAAAAGTGCTCTTCCACTAGAGTTACCATTTGACATAACCCCATTCCTCCAATTAAAGGGGACCTGAGGACAGGGACCAAAGTTTTTCTTTGTAATCCTAATAGAACAGCATTATTCACAGACTAAGAACTTATAAATGTTTGATGAATGTCACTGAATTAAGGGAAAAAAATTCATCCAGGCTTTTTTTCCCCTTCTTAACAGAGTCTTACCTAGGACTTTTTGAACCTAGAGCAAGTAACACAGGCTCTATACTCTCAGTTGAGGGGAGCTATGAGGCATCAGTCCAAGGACATGTGGAAGCAGAGACCCTGAAACAACAAAGCAAGGATAATCTTTGGGAGGTTTCAGTGGGCAGGGTCAGGGGAGTACCAGGTTCAGGTGGCTAAGCTCTGCCACTTTTATTTTTAATATGCTGTTAAAAAAAAAGAGCTCTGAGCATAATCCTGATTCAGGGCTCTGTGACAATGCCCTGATGACCCTACCCTAATTACAGAAATGTTACCCAATGTATTTTCTTTTTCCCAAAGAAAGGGAGAACTAGTCAAGAAGATCCCCTTCTATAAAATCTCAGTCTGTTTATTCATTCTCTCTAGGTACTAGTTAGGGATTAGGAAGTAGAGATGAGAGAGTTTATTAATTAATGATCAATCTCTTGGTGTTGATGTAGAATTTATTTTAATAATTTTTAACCCCCAGAATATATCAGAACAATCAACTGAGTTTAGGGCTGGGAATGAGAAAACGGGCAGTGTGTGGCTCCCCTTTGGTCTTGGGAAGCTTATTGGCTCACCCTGCCTTAAACTGATTGAGTATCTGAGTCTCAGAATATTCCTTGGACTGCCACCATTGGGGCTGAGGGCCAAGGGACCACTTCAAAGGAAAGAAGATTCTCAGAATTGTCCATCTTGCAAGCTTTTAAGTACTATTTCTGAAGTCTGACAGTCCTCTGGCATAGAGTTAGACAATCAACAGAATGGGGGCGGAGGAGCTGGCTGAGGAGTCTCTTCAAAACCCAAAGCAAACAGAGAGGAAAATGAGATGGTCAGTTAAAAAAAACACTTTGCTCTTGTGATGAGCTGGAGCCCAGACACAGCTGTTTGGAGGCTTAGATTGAAGTTTCAATCAACACACAAAATGGTCCTTTAAAGAACGCAAGGATCGATCAGCTTCTCAGCCATGCCAGAGGGGTCTCTATTCCTCTGTTTTTTTTCTTCTTACCGAACTCACTGCCACACTACTGATGGGCTGTCCCTGGACCCACATGCTCAAGTAAGCTAACAAGCTGATTTCCAACAAGTCAAGGCAGCAGCGGAAGGTGCCAGACGGTCGGGGACTGACAGACTGTTTCCCAGACCTGAGGGTGGATGCAGCAGTTGTTGGGATGAGGGTTTCGGGAGGGATGGGTGGAAAACGACCCTCTCCTTGTCTGTGACAGGTAGAAGAGCTGCTATGGCCAAGGGGAAGTTAACAGATGCATCTAGGTGATACAGTGGACATGGAGCCCTGGCCTTGGGAGCCAAGAAAACCTGACTTCAGCCCCTGCCTCAGACACTTGCAGGGTCCATGACCCTGCACAAACTATTACCCTCTCTCTCAGCCTCAATTTCCCCCTCTGCAAATTGAGCATATTATCTACCTCACAGGATTTTGGTGAGATGACATATGTAAAGTGATTTGCAAGTCTTGAAGAGCTATATAAATAAAAATTATAATCATCATTACAATCATTTATTTACTTATGCATGTGTTATTTATTCATTTACTTATTCGTTCATCTGTCATTTATCTATCATCTATCTATCTATCTATCTATCTATCTATCTATCTATCTATCTATCTATCTATTTCCCTTTGTGAATCAGCCATCTCATACCCAATGCACGAAAAGATTTTTTGTCATTTAAACATGTTCAGATATCACTATACCTCATAGTACCTACCTATAAATGACACCATCTCTCTGCCTGTCTTCATCTCTCTTATTTCTCTATCTCTTTGTGTCTCCCTACTTACTGTCTCTCCATCCGTCTTTGTCTCTTTGGCTCTCTGCTTTCCCACCTGCCCAGCCTCCCTCTTTTTGGTGTCAGTCTCTTTGTCTCTGTCTCTGTGTCCATCTCTTTCTCTCTTTGTCTCTCCCTATCCCTCTTTCTCTATCTGTTTCCTCTGTCTCTGTCTCTCTCTTTCTCTGTCTTTCCCCTACAATGACTAAATACTTAAATATATACCTGAACAAAAATATTCTTCTCTATCATACCCTTGCTAGTAGTAAATGGGCATCACATTGAATATCGCCAGGGATATAGCTCATGTCCGCTCAGGCCATTCATTCCCACTTTTGGACAGCTCCACTTGTTAGACAATTCCTCCTTGAAGACAAGATTAAATCTGCTCCTTTTTTTAATTCCATCTATTTTTCCAGCTTGTGGCTTCTGCTGCCAAAGAGAACCAGTAAATACCTGGTTACAGGATAATCTTTCCATTACTTGAAGAGAATCATTGTTTCCCACCTAAGTATTTTTTTTTCTCTTCTGATTTGTTATCAGAAGAGAATTTCCATCCATATCTCTCATACATGCTATTTCATTTGTACTCCTCGCCCCGTGAGAAGCTAGCAGCATGGTGTACTCAAAAGAGCACTGGCTCCAGAGGATATGAGTTCAAACCCATCCTCTGGTGTTTAGTAGCTGCATGATCTTAGGCAAATCATTTAACCTTCCTAGGCCTCAGTTTCCTCACTTGTGAAACAAGGAAATGGTACCAGATGGCTGCTGAGGTCCTTTTCTTCCTATGATTCCTATTTAGGTCAATGGATAGGGATTAGTACCTAAAGTTTATAGACGTGTACATAGCACAGTGTCTGGCACATAGTAGATGCCTAATAAATGGTCATTCCAACCATCCAAAGCAAATTTGAACATCCAGACCCACGGATCACAAGTAACACCTATAGGAAAGCCAGAAAACTGAGTATGGGGGCAATCAAGAAAATGGAAAAAGAAGACAAATTAGGAGAGTGAATCCGAGCAAGCATGTGGAGGCTGATAGTCTTGACATGATTGCTGGTACTGAGTTGGGCAAACTCTCCTTTGTCTCATTGGTACCTTGCTTCTACCTTAGAACCCTCAGTCTTCCAGTGGAGGAAAGACAGGTCTATCAAGGTACAATCAAGCCAACACAGAATTTAATGTGATTCTGCAAGCATTTATTAAGCACCTGATATATTCAAGATCCTGTAACCTGTGATTGCATTTTAAAAGGCATTCTCATCTTTTAGGAGGTGGCATTATATATGTAAGCACATAAAATAAGCATAATATTATTGCCCTAAATTTGAAGGTCTAAATTCAAGTGTTATAGAGGGATGAGATTCTCCTACCCATTCCCCAAAATTTGCCAGGAAATATTCTGTAACTGGTGGTAAATAACTACCACACTATTAAAAGACTTACAAGGCACTGACTAATTAAAAAAAAAGACTGTTCAGGCTATTCACTGAAAAGTCAAATACTGAAACTGAAGCTTAAATACTTTGGTTACATAATGGGATGAGACTCATTGGAAAAGACCCTGATGTTGGGAAACACTGAAGGCAAAAGGAAAAGGTGATAGAAGAGGATGAGATGGATAGACGATGTCATGGAAGCAATGGGCATGAACTTGGACAGACTTTGAGAGAGAGTGGAGGACAGAAGTGCCTGGCATGCTGTGGTCTATGGGGTCACAAAGAGTCAAACACAACCGAATGACTGAACGATAACAATTAAAAGGTTATTTGAGACAAAAAGGTGGGAAATGATTAGGGAAAGGAGAGATCCCAACAAAATACTCTGGAGGGAGAAAACATCTTCAGCCAAGAGAAAATAGAGCATGAAAAGGTGGAACCTCAGCTAAGCTTTGAAGAAAGGGAGAATAATCTGAAAAGTGAAAAATGTAGTCGAGGAAGAAGTATGTTCTGAGTAACGAGTATAGGCTTGTAGACAAATGAAGACATCAGATGAGGGTGGCTTTCATGAGTTCTGAGGCTGAATGTTCAGTTCGTGGTGGTGAGAGGTATGAGATAAACTTTGATCCCTCCTACACTTTGGGGATGCATCTCAGAAGGTCTTAAATGTGCGACTGAGAGAGAAATCTATATTTTATGAGAGAGAGAGAGAGAGAGGATAATGGGGAGAGAGGAAAAGAAAGGAGAGAAAAAGAGAGGAGAGATAAAGAGGAAAGAGAGAGGCAGGGGGAGGAAGGGAGAAAGAGCACTTGTTAAGTACTTACCATGTTCCAGGCATGATGCCAGGATCTCTGGGTATACAAATAAAATCAAAGAGTCTGTGAACACAAAAAGCTAAATTTAAATGAGAGAGGACAGCACCTATAGGAGAGCTAGAAAACTAAGTATGGGGGAAATCAAGAAAGTGGGAAAGGAAGAGAAATTAGGAGAGTGAATCCAAATGAGAGGGAAGTGCAGTGTGTCTGGGGGCATCCCTGAAATGGTGGTTCCAAGGACTGAATTACCAATTAGAAGACCATGCTGGCGGGCAGGAGGTTTGTCCGAGATGGGGAAGCAGAAGGCAAAAAAAAATGTCCACAACCAAAAGGGGGCCACTAAATAATTTTAAGCATGGGGAAAAAACAAACAAACAAAAAACGTAAGCCTTGTACATTAGGATGATTATTTAATATATCAAAGGAAGAATGGATTGAAGAGGGGAGATAATTAAGAGTTTGTTACAATAATTCAAAGAAGAAGTGATAAAAATGTAGTTGAGAAGGTTATGAGAATGTAGTTACTGGGTTATCAGCCCTGGCTAGAGTGGAAGTTGAAAGTTAAAAATGGATTTTGGGAGTTAAAAATGAGTTTCTCTATCATCCTCTTTCCTAGGTCCTTCCCAATCCTTTTTTTTTGTCCCTCTAGCTATGTCACCTTTCCTACTTTTCCAATCTATTTCCCTCATGCCAGATGTCCCCACTGCCTCAAGAGAGGGTGTACCCAGTGATTGTTAGTTAAACAAATTTAATTCAACACATATTTATTAAAGGCACACTATGTGCAAGGCACTGTGTCAGGGACTAACAATACAAAGACAATAACAGTGCTATTGTCTCGACATTCATAGTTGAGAAGACCAGCAGGGTATAATGCTGGTTAATGTAGAATAGCTGGGCACGGAACCTAGGTCTACTACTTACCTCTATAGTAAGTAACCAAGACCCTTGTTTGACATTTAAAACTTGGCACAACTATCTTCAGCCGCTTTTCTGATAGATAGATAGATAGATAGATAGATAGATAGATAGATAGATAGATAGATAGATAGATAGATTTTATAAATATATATGTGTGTGTATATATATGTATATACATATATGCATGTATACATGTGTGTATATACATATATATATATATACGTATATCACATATATGTGTAGGTGTATCTATCTATCCATCTCTCTCCATATATAAAACACACACACACACACACATATATATATACACACACACAATCACTCCCCTTCATGTAACCCCTAGTTGTTTGAATGTCAAATGTACACTTGCCTAAAAGATTATCTTACGAAGAACTCACACAGGGCAAGTGCCCATATGGTGGTCAGAAGAAGCCATGCAAGGACACTGTCAAGGTCTCTCTTAAGAGCTTGGGAATTGATTGTGTGACATGGGAGACACTGGCACTGCCTGGCGTGCCCTCATCAGAGAAGTTGCTGTGCTTTATGAGCAAAGCAGAATTTAAGTAGCTTAAAAGAAACATGTGATGCAAAAATTTAGAGGATCTACCCCAAATATTAAACAGACTATTTGTGCCCAACATTCTGAGCTTGTATTGGTCTGATTGGCCACAGTCAGGTATACATTAATTTGACTCTAACATAGTGATGCCATTTTGGTCCTTTTTGAGAATGAAGGACAATAACCAATCATTTTAGCCTAATGAACTTCCTTTTCCCCATACGCAATGTTCCGTCTCCTATTCCATGTCCTTCTATAGGCTGCTGTACATCTCCCTTACTGCTGCTTTTTGAAATCTCCCAATTTCTTCAAGGCTTTGTTCAGTTGCTACGGAAAGCCTCCTCTTATGTCCCATATCCACTTCACTCCAACCTTTATCCCAGAGCTGGTAGCCCTTTCTTCTCCACCAAAATATCTTTGTATATCTATTATTTTTGTCCACCTGTGTGCATGTCACACACTCCAGGATAATATAAACCCAGAATTGCCCTAGTAAAATACAAGCTCCTTGAGGAAAGGGGCTATTTCACTTTTTTTTTATTATACCTTATTTTGTCTTTTTGTCTCCAGTATCATGAATATGGCCAGTACTTGAAAAATACTGGCTTAACTGAAAAAAAAAGAATTATTGGACCTCAGTTTCCTCATATGTAAAATAAAGAGGAAGAAGGAACTAGATGATTAAGAATCAATCAATTTAATCAAATTAAAAGTTCACTCCAAAAGGGACACTTCTCATCCTGCTCCTCTGCACAGTGAGAGAAATAAGACATAAACTGTCTTTTGTTTTTGTGTCAGAATCACTTCTGAATACATCCCTCCCTTCAATGAGCCACCCCTTAAAACAAAGGAGATTAAACAAACAAATAAAAGCAGCCAATATATAGGTCACATCTGAAAGCATATGCAATGAAAGAGGCGCATTCCTGTAGCTCATCTCTAAGGGCAAAAGTGATCATCACAGTGGTAGAGGTGAAGAGGAAGAACATTCCATTTTTTCTTCTTGTTCTTTTCATTTACATCATGGCAGCCATTGTGAGTTATCACATTCTTAGTTTTCTTTTGACTCTGTATCAGTTCATACAGTCTTCTCATGTGTTTCTGAATTCCTCTCTTTTGCTATTTCATACCACATGAATTAATGATAAATATATTTTATACCTTAGTTTATTCATTCATGTCTTAATTTTTGTTCCAGTGTTTTTGCCATAATAAATATTTTGGGAGGATTTTGGTGAGTACAAGGAGGTTTATTTCTGCTTTTAGCCTCCTGGGAGGTTTATTCCCAGCAGGGTAATTCATGAGTCAATTTATGTGAACAACTGAGTTATTTTTATAGAATAATTCAAACTTGTCCCCCTTTAATCTTTACAAGGCCCTAATAACAAAACTGCCCTGCTTATAATCCCATGGTAGGATAATTTTTAATGTGATCCCAGTGATCAATGGGAGGATATAGGTAAACAGGTGTGTGTGGAGAGGTTAATTAGAGAAGCCAAATTAGGGAACCAAAGACAAATTTTACTTCTTCATAAGGCCAGAGAGTCATTCAAGTAGCATTTATTAAGCACCGACTACATACCAGCTACTGTGATAAACTCCTGATGACTGGGCCTGTTTGAAATTAATCCAATACAATCTAATAAGCACTGGTTATGTATCTACTATTTGTAAGGTCTTGAGTTGGGCGTTTGGAGATGCAAGAATGAAAAGTAAGAATCAGAGGAAAAACAGTCTGGAAGTAAGCTTGGAGTAAGCCTTCTTACCCTCTCATTTTACAGATGAGAAAACTTAGAGTGTGTGCCCTTGGTCATAGACTTAGTGACAGAGGCGGGATTCAAACCTAGGTCTTCTGAACCCACAGCCAACATTCTCTCTCTTCTTTCCAGCTCATTTCAACATAAATGCTCAAGTGATCTTCCTAAAGGTCAGTCTGACCACATCACTCTCCTTATCAAGAAATCTCAGTATCTCCCTATTGCCTCTATGTTAATATGCAGACACAGTCTGTTTGACATGGAAGGATCTTGTTCCAGCTGAACTTTCCATCTTATTTCACATTACTCCTGACAACTACAACAATGGAACACTTTCATGCTAAGAACTTTACAAACATTTCTTTTTTCTTTTTCTTTTCTTTTTTTCCTTTTTTTTTTTCATAAAACAAAGAAACAGAAACACGTATTCACCACCAGGGGATAGACAACATCATAACCAATGGTTTCCAAGTTTTTGTTGTAGCTGTTATTTTTGTATTGTTGTCATTGTAGTTTTGTTGTTGTAGTCCCATAGTCTTTTTTCAACAACAACTAAATAGATTATAAACCCTCAGAGTAATTTAATGTACTACTCATAATATCCTACAATTATTTATGGATTAAGAAGCCATTAAAGACTTTTTATTACTAACTATTTAGAGCACAAAGGGATCAGGAACCACTAAATGGAAACTTATGATTATATATCTCATAACTACTCCAAGGGATGAAACACATAGCTGGAATATGGTTTTGAAAGAGAATGCCTTATTCAGAAGAAATAGAATAGGTAAAAGGGAGATAGGAAATGTGCTGGCATTGTATATTGGCAGATGTATTGAGGTGAAGAAATCTAAGTACAGAATAGAGGGAAACATCATATAAAGCATTTAAGTAAAGGTCAGTGGAGGGTAAAAGAGAAATGATTTTGTCAGAATATAATACTGACTTTCTGGATGGAAAGAAGAAATAGTTGGGCATTTTGGAAAATAGATCACAAGTGTGGTACAAAGGTATGATATCTAATCCCTTAAATATCTACCAAGTATCTACTATGTGCCAAACATTCTACTTAGATATATCTACTAAGATACAATTAATAAAAAGAAAAGCAGTCCCTACCCTCAAAGAGATTACATTCTAATGTATATAATGATGGAAAGACTTCAATTATCTGGCTATTTGCTCAGACTCTCTCTCCCAAAAGCAGAGAAGTGAATGATGTGATTATAATTTAATGTTTACAAGGGTGAAAGGAATTGTATTGTATTACAGATTTGATTCTCACTATCATGAAGTTCTGGTTGCTAGAGTGGAAATGACCAGAACTATGTAGGAAGTCACCACTACCTTCTTAGAGTTTGTGCAAGAGGAGTAAAAAAAGGAGAATTTAATCTCACACACCACCTCAACTTTGGGAGAGGAGATTTCAAAAGGTTAACAAAAAGATAGGATCTTAAAGACTAAAATTCTAAAGGGCAAATTGGCCCAGGAGGGAAAAGAAATTCTTATGTTCTAAAGGGAAAAAAGTCTGACAAAAAAAAAAAAACAAAAAAAATGAGACTTTTCTGAAAACACCGATATGGAACACACACACACACACACACACACACACACACACACACACACACACACGGACTTCTCTGAAGAGACCCCCGTAGATCACAAAGAACTCATCTAAGAAACTCATATATTGAGGGATAAGAGCAGAATGTGTTCAAAAGATGTATGGAGGACAAGTAAAAGGATGAATGCAAAGAAAGGCACAGGCCTAAGAATAATGGCATGAGTGCTAAAGTTCAGAATGAGAAGGGGAAGAAAGATAAGGATGAAAAAAGTGTTTTGTTTTGAGTTTGGTTTGGTTTGTGTTTATGTTTTCAACTACAGTGGGGGAACATGGAGCATCAAAGGATAAGAGTGTATTCAAAGTGGATGAGATTCTGATAACTGAAAACACAGATAACAAGCACAATTAATTAATTTTATTTTTGTTCTTTCTGCCAAAGAGAATGATCTTTCTGCAAGAAAGGACAGAAAAAATGTCACATAGAGAATTGCTACCCAAAGTAAACAAGAAGAAAGTAAGTTCCTAGCTGACGCAAATTTGGCAGCTGGCCCAGACACCTGTTACTGTTGGTTCCCAACAAATTAGCTGGTGTGATCCTTGAGCCATTGTCAGAGAAATTTAAAAGATTATATAGAATAACATACATACTGAAGACTCGTCATACTAGAAACTATTGTTAAATTTTCAGTGTGAGCATTTCAGTGAGGAAAAGGAGAAACACCATCTTGATTTTCAAAAATGGGTAACTATCAGTGTCTGCAAATGATAAACTAGTGAGGCTGACTTTAATGTGTGGGCAAATTCTAGAAAGAATTGTTAAAGATATTGTTGGAAAGCAGTTATTACCAAAAACAAACAAACAAAAGAAATGATTGTTTCACTAAGAACAGGGCATGGCAGTCTAGCCTTATAGTCTTTTTTCAACAAGGTTGGTAAATTGGTCTATCAGAAGAAAGTTATAGATAGTGTTTACTCAGATTTTGGTGACTTTGAAAAGATATCTCATGATTCTTGTGGAAAATCTGCAGATGTGGGGGCAGAAGAACAGACAATTAAGTGGAAACAAGATTGTTTGGATGTATAACTAATAAGTAGTCATTAATGGGTCAAAGGCAACTTGGAAAAAAGCCTTTAATTGTGTTGGCCCCTTCTCATTGAGATATTTATCAATGACTTAAAAAACAGATTGTTTTTTTTTTTGAAATTTGAAAGGGATTTGAAGCTTGAAGGGATAGCTAAAACACTGGGTGACTAAAATAAACATACTCCAAATGTTTGGACAGCCAAGACCATTGAGCTGAAACTAAGAAGGTAAAATTTAAAAGGGACAAATGTAAAGCTATACAAATGGGATTTAAAAATCTTCACAAGTATAATACGGAAGTGCTTCTAATGGATTCAGTGGATTGGACACTCAGTGTTAGTCAACTGTATGATAAAGCATCCAATAAACCTAATGAGACCTAGGGCTTCAATAAAATTGCTAACAGGAGTAAGGAAGTAAAAATGCTGCTGTAACCTGTCCTGGTCAAATAACTGTCTCATGGGTTGAGTTCAGTTGTGAGCCTCACATTTTAAGAAGGATGTCAATAGGTTAATCCAGAAGAGGGGAAGCAACATTAGAAAATGCTCTTATTGACTATCATATAAGAATTAATTGATGGAAATGGAGGTCTTTAGCTTGGAAATGAGAGGACATAGCAGGGACCACAATGGTTCTTATTCCTTAAACATTTGAAATGTTGTCATGTGGAAGAGCAATCTCACCTGAAAGTAGAACTAGGAGTAATGGGTAGAGGAGTTGGAAAAAAATCTTAGGGTTTATGTAATGAAAATGTTCCCAACATTTAGAGCCATCCAAAAAATACATTGAGGTGCCTCTGGAGGTAATGTGTTCTCTTTCATTTAATGATTTCAAAGTGAAGCTAGGTGACCATTTAGCAGATATGTTGAAGGTGTACTGGTAAATTTTTAACAATCATCTCTGAAAAAATTTGTCGTAAAACACTTCTGAGTATGGTCTGTATTATTAAAAAAGTTCCATCACTTCATTAAGTCTAGACAATCCAACAAAACAAAAATTCAAGCTCTGATTTGTAGTGTTTGCCAATTTCTGAATTGTAAATGCTCACACTGAAAATTTAACAATAGTTTCTAGTATGACGAGTCTTCAGAAGAGCCCTGGTTGTTTTTTAAGGATTCTTTTGGGGGTATGAGCTGCATAATAGTACTGTTGCAATTACTCTTCCAAATCTAATGTTCTGTGACCATATGAAAAAATATATAATCAGCAGAAGTTAAAAAGAATCTTTCTTATGCGAGCTCCATAAATAGGAAAGGGAATTATAAAATAAATCACCCTCCACCCTCACAAAGTTTACAAACTAAAAGGAAGCACTGAGCAGCAGTATTGAATAATGTATGGATGGCTTCAAAGTCATTAAGACTTGGGTTCAAGCTCTACCTCTTACACTAATAGTGGTATAACTCTAGGCAAGTCACCAAAAATTTCAGTACCTTATGCAACTCTCAAGGACTTATGGACTTGTATTGCGGATGGAGTTTCTACATCCATATTGGAAAGGAGGAGGAAGAGGAGGAGGAGGAGGAAGGAGGAGGAAGAGGAAGAGGAGGAGGAGGAGAAGGAGGAAGAAGACGAAGAAGACGAAGAAGATGAAGAAGAAGAAGAAGAAGAAGAAGAAGAAGAAGAAGAAGACTAAATGCCATAGGATCACAGATTTAGAGTTGGAATCTGGAAGGAACTTTCAACAGATCACTAAATCCAACTTCCTAGTTTTACAGAGGAGGATATTGAAGCACAAAGAGGTAACATGACTTGTATTTATATTCTGGAATATTTCCAGTGCCTGACACTTCGTAGATCCATAGGTTTAGAACCACAACGGACCTTAGAGGACATATAACCCAATTTGATCATTTAGAGATAAAGAAACTGAGACTAAGAAAGGTTAAGTTACTTGCTTACACGTTTCTTCCTAACACCAAGCTCAGTTTGCTACACTACCAGATATGCACAATTAAGAAAAAGGGGTAGAGGGGGGCAGAGCCAAGATGGCGGCTGGGAAGCAGTGACTGGCGTGAGCTCCCCACCAAGTTCCTCCAAAAACCTATAAAACAATGGCTCTGAATCAATTTTAGAGCTGCAGAACCCACAAAGTGGCAGAGGGAAGCAGGGCT
>CM053622.1:800778930-800806565 GCA_028646595.1 Phalanger gymnotis | reverse complement strand
GGGGAGAAAATTTGTAATTCAAACGCCTGTGAAAATCAATGCTGAAAACCAAACATGTCAAAAATAAATTAAAAAAAAAGGGTAGAACATGATGGGGGCAAATAATAAATCTAAAATAACGCTATTTGAAATTTGATGAGAGAGACAAGACTTTAAACTTTGGTGGGTGGGGGGATAGGAGCTGGAGGTGACATCCAGGGAGAATTCATGAAGGCCCTGAGCTGGGCCTTGGAGCAATGGAAGGATTTCACCTAGTAGAACTAAAGAAGGTATGCATTATAGACTTAGGGCAATGGGATATAGTAAGGGGAGGGCTATATGGATATACCATCAAAAGAAGTCAAAATGAGGCCACCTGCCCTTTCATGGAGGTTCTATAAGAGTTAATTATGGAAGTGTTAGATTCTCTGCATTCTCGGGATATCTCTATAAGGAGCCAACGACAATATTTGGATATTTTGATGCCTATGACAGAGAATCTGGCAGAATCATGACAATTGTGGCACAGTATGACAGATACAAAATTCTATTCTCTGGCCATTGTCTGAAGAGGGCCAAGGGAGACCCCATGACTCCAGGCCTGAAATTTCCTATGTTGTGTGTACAATCTCCACATAGGCCTCATGGGCCCATTCCAGGTCAGCTTTTTATTCATTTGCAAAGACCTTCACGAGTCTGCTGAAGGTACTTGTTCGGCTTTGATTCAGAGGTCGGCACAAAGGCTTGTTTTTAAAGCTATATTTAGAGAAAAATGGATCAAGAAGGGATAGCATGTCTGCTCGAAGTAGATGTAATGTTGACAACAGAGAGAAGGCAGAGCTCCTCAAATCTTAATTTTGTTTGTGTTAACTCTGACAAGGAGAATGGCCTTTGCTCTAGAAACTACAGAACAAAAGTGCCCAACGGGGAGTCAGCAGTCAAAAAAAGTCAGAAAATAGTGAGACTGTTCCCCTCTCTGCCCTTGACAAATTTGTCAGTGGGCCCAAATGATCAACATTCTGGGGTCTTGAAAGAAACCGGAGATGGGATTGCTGAGCCATTATCAGTGATAAATGAAGAATGGTGGAAAATGAGAGAGGTACCACAAGATTGGAGAAAGGAAGATATCCCTCTTTAAAAAAGGGTAAGAGTGAATCAAGTCTGTAAAGCAGAGGCCAGGGAGCTTGACTTGAGATTCCTGGGAAAACTCTAAAATGAATCATTGAAGAGAGGGTGGGTGAGCATCTAGAAAGGGAAATGGTAATTGCAAGGAGTTATCATGGCTTCCTCAAGAAAAAGTCCTGGCAGACTCACCCCATTTCCTTTTGAGAGAGGATTACTAAAATAGTAGATGTGGATAATGTTGTGGTAGCTTACCTAGATTTGGGCAGAACAATACACACAAGTCTTATGGAGAAGATGGAGAGATCCATACTAGATTATAAAACTATTAGATGGATTAGATACATAATAGAAAGAAAGCAATGGAAAAAAATGTTGATGATATAAATTAAACTTAAAAGTGTATCATGAACACTTTTTTTGAGAATTGGTAATAAATTGGTAATTAAACATTTACCAGCACTCTTTTGTGTGTCACTCAGGCCAAGACACTTAATGTCCCTGTACCTTAGTTTGTGCAAATGAATGGGTTCCACTTAATTGACTCTAACATCCTTGTTTAGCTCTTAATCATGATGACAATGATGGTGATGGTGATGATGATAGTGATAATGATACCTAGTATTTATATAGTGTCAAAAGTTTACAAAACACTTTACAAATATTTCGTTTTACCCTGACAACAACCCTGGGAATTAGATGCCATTATTATCCCCATTGTACGAATAAAGACATTGAGTCAGGCAAAGGTTAAGTTATTTGTCCCGGATCACACAGCTAATAAGTGTCTGAGAAATGGTTTGAACTTAGGTCTTCTTGGCTCTAGGTCCAGTACTCTATCCACTGCATCCCCCAGCCACCTTTCCAATTTTATGTTCCCTCTAACATTTGGATACAGACAACTTTTTCAGGGCTTCCCAGGAATAGTCCAGGAGGAATACTTTGGAAGCAGTTGTGAAATCAATCGTGTTTTTTTGAGAGTGGAATCTCCCCTTTTTGTGCCCTTTCTCCCCATCAGTCGGGCCCACCACGTCTAGTTCCCCACATCCTCTTTAATCTTTTCTCTCCCAACCCTAAAGGAAATAATCTTGGATTTGAAATCAAGGTGACCTGGATTTAAATCCTGACTCTAGAATTTACTAACTAGGTAACCTTGGACAAACTGTGCCTGGGTCTCAGTTTCCTCATCTATAAAATGAGAGCAGTGGGCTCAAGGGCTTCTGATATCCTTTTCATTTCTAACCCTATGATCCTCTGTACCCCAAGATAACTACCAGACTAGACTTCCATTTTTTTTACTTAAACAAATGAAGAGGTTGAACTAGCTGACCCCAAGGTTCCTGCCAGTTCTAAAGCTGTAATCCTATGAGGTCCTGCTTTGAGGAGAGATTTGGATCCACTAATCTACACCCAGATGTGACTATACCCTCTGCATTGACCTGTCCCTTCTTTGACCACCCATCACACTAATATTTTGAAACATAAAACTGGGGATGAGATTTCCAACTCTCTTGTACTTTTCTCTACTTATTTTTGTGGGGTTTCACATGTCTCATCCCTTCAATTATCATCTGAGGACCTAGAGGACAAAACGTAGAATATGGTACAAGTAAGATGGTTCACAAATTTTCAAGTGCTCTATAAATATGATTGTATACATAATATATTTTTTTTCATGTCAGTGCCTTAGAGAACTTCTAGTATAAAAAAAATCCCTCCACCAAGCGAAGTTTTCATGCACAACTTAGCATCCATGCCTGGGGCACAAATTCAGTTAAATGACTTGGATTGTACTGGTAGATGGATTTCCCATATCAATACCAACACAAGCATGGGCAGTCTTCATTGGTAGAGGAGTTTCTACTTCTGCAGTCCTCCGTGCTGTTCCAAGCCACAGATTTGGATCAAAAAAGTGACCCAAGTCGCAAAGCTCTTTCTTTATCCTTTTAACACAGAAAAAAAGTTCATTACCATCCTTTAGGTCAGGAGTTTTTGACTCCTTGGGCAGTCTGGTGATACCTGTTGATCCTTTGATAGAGTGATGTTTTTAACTGTGTAAATTAAAAAGCAAAGGGTCACGAAGAAAACCACTTGTTTTGAGATGTAGCTATTTATTATCCTTCTCTCTAGCAATATTCTTCTGCTGGTTATCTATTCTTCTACCTATCCAAATCTATTAAGTATTAGTATCTATCATATATCAATAGATGATAGAGATAAATGTTATAAGTGATAGATATAGATGATAGACATATATACACATTCATGGATTCCAGGTTAAGAATTCCCACTCTAAGGTCAGTAGTACTAGTATTATTAGAGGATTAGTCTCATTTTCCAAATGAGGAAACTCAGGGTCAGAGGTATAGTGATTTGCCTAGGCAAGTAGGTGGTGGATTGGATAGATTGCCATCCCTAGAATCATGAAGACTTGAGTTCAAATTTGGCCAGGGACGCTTACTACCTATATGACCCTGGACAAGTCACTTAAGCTCTGTTTGTATCAGTTTTCTCAACTATAAAATGGAGATGATAATAGCACCTAACTGGCAGGCTTGTTGTGAGGATCAAATTAGATAATAATTATAAAGTTCTTAGCATAGTGTCTGGTACATAGCAGGTACTATATAAACATTAGCTGCTGCTACCATCATCATCATCATCATCATCTTAATCACCACCACCATCATCACCCCTATCCCCATTACCATCATCATCACCACCATTACCGCCACCACCACCACCACCATCATCATCATAACCATCTCCACCACCATCATCATCACTATCACCATCACCACCACCATCATCACCCCTATCCCCATTACCATCACCATCACCACCATCACCGCCACCACCACCACCATCATCATCATAACCATCTCCACCACCATCATCATCACTATCACCATCACCACCACCATCATCACCCCTATCCCCATTACCATCACCATCACCACCATCACCACCACCACCACCACCACCATCATCATCATAACCATCTCCACCACCATCATCATCACCATCACCACCACC
Source organism: Phalanger gymnotis (assembly GCA_028646595.1). Classification (NCBI taxonomy): domain Eukaryota; kingdom Metazoa; phylum Chordata; class Mammalia; order Diprotodontia; family Phalangeridae; genus Phalanger; species Phalanger gymnotis. Next base: position 800,802,428 of record CM053622.1, on the reverse strand, counting down.
ACCACCATCATCATCATCATTACCTGTGCTCACAGAACCAGAAAATATCTAGATGATGATTCATATCAGTTCAATTCCATTTAAGAAGTATTTGTTGGAGACTGCATGCTGTAGAGAGAGCTCTGGATTTGGATACAGGAAAGTCTGAGTTTAAAATTATCAGACACTTGCTTAGCTATGGGACCCGGGCAAGTCACTTAACCTCTCTGGGCCTCAATGTCTCCATCTGCAAAATGAACTAACTCATCTCTTAGGTCTCTTATAATTTTAAATCTAGAGTGCTAATAAGAACCTACTATGTGCAAGGCATTCTGCAAGACACTGGAGATACTCAGCAATACAAATATCCAAATTGAGTACCCGTTCCCATCCATATTTGTAAACTATGCATTGTTTCAGCAATGACTGGACGAAGAGCAAGGAGGTGAAAATCTGAGTACAGGTGCAAGCTCACAACAGGAAGTACTACTTTCTTCGCTGCTGTTGATTTTGGCTACATATTACTTGATCTCTCAAATCCACCTGCAAATTCCCACATGAAAAGTGAATGGGATTTTTGTAACAGCTCAGTTGTGTTGTCTTTTCACAGCAGGCTTGCTGGATATTGCTTTGATTTTTACACTCATTTGGTTAACTAGGACTGTGGCTTCATTCATGTGACTTTTGTCTTGGTGGGGGGACCATACGAAAGGAGAAGAGGGAGGGAACAGCCAAGGCCATTAACAGAAATCCAAACTCTTATGTTGCTCCCAGGGCAAACTATCTGTGGCTCCTGATATCTCTACCACAGGAAGGAAAACTTTCCTTGTCTCTTCTTGCTACTTACTATTTTTTTGCCACAGACTGCATGAAGACATGATGTATACTGCCTATCCAAAACCATGTAAATGATTTCCATTCTCTGATCCTCGCTTACCTCCTCTGCAAAATGAGGAAGCTAAAATAGATGGCATCTGAGGCCACTTCCAAGACTAGAAGCAGCCAGCATTTACACATTACTTTCAAGTTTTGCAAAGCTTTCTATTTTTCACACACACACACACACACACACACACATACCATATAAGCTTGGCATGGTTATTATTGCCATTTTACAGAAAAGGAAACTGAGATTGAAAGCCATTAAGTGACTTGCCTTGGGACCCACAAATGGTGTTGTTAGCCAGAATTGAACTCAGGATATTCTGACCCCAAGTCCAGAACTCAATCTTCTAAGTCAACTAGCTGCCTAATCCTCAGCTCTCATGAAGGTAAACGCTGTAAGTTTCGACTTGATGTTTAATCATGTGGTGATTCTGACGTGACTTTGGCTGAGTCTCATGGACGTAAAACCTTTCCTAGGAAAGAAATCTGTGGGGTCTTCACTGGATTGAGCTACTTGAAGACGATTATTTGAGGGTTTAAAGTGTGTCTGCTTTGATGTTCAACGCAGAAGAGATACTAACCTCAAAGGATAAGTATTCAAAGGGTTGGGAAGTTCCCCCCCAAAAAAATACAAACAAAAACAAACACGAAGCATTAATAATGATAGAAATACAAACTAAAGCAAATCTAAAGTTCTATTTCATGCCCATCAAGTTGACAAATATCATAAAAGAAAGAAATAGTCAAAGTTGGAAGGGCTATGAAAAGTCAGACATGCTAATACATTGTTGATGGAGCTGCAAATGAGCCTAATTATACAGGAAAAGAAAAATTTCAATTAGCTTATATAAGTTACTAAAGTATATTTGCTCTTTGACATCATTATTCCACTTTTGGGCCTAAGTCCCAAGAAGGTCAAAGTCAGAAAGAAACATTTCACACGGGCCAAAATATTTATAGCAATATTTATATAGAAAAATATATCCTAGAAGCTTTGTAGGTATGCCCTGATTGAAGAATGGCTTAACAAAGTTTTGGTGTTTAGATATAACTGAATATAATGGAATGTTGTATTGTGAGAAAGGCCAAAGGAGAAAAAGCAGAATCTTGGGAGAACTATAAGAATTGATACGCAGTGAAGTAAGCAGAACCAGGAGAACAATAAATGTCGTAACTACAATAATGCAAAGGAAACCAACGCTGGAAAGCAGCCAGACTCTTAATCATGAACCAGTCTTGGTTGCTTACCAATCCTATTATTCTATGAGTTTTCTAATGCTTAAGAGCCTCGGGCTTCTGTTGTTATGCTGAAGAATGTTTTTGAAGTAGGGAAGTTTGAAAAGCAAAATCTCTCTATTTTGAAAGCTTCAAAACACGGAAGCGAACAGGTCGGGCAGGCCTGAGAAAAACTGGCAAGAGAAGCAGGATTACTGGGAAAGTCGAGCCTGTCTTCCTTACCTGCCAAGGTAAGGGAATAAGCTTTGTTGTGAACTTCCACAGCATCATGATTAGATGTGAAATGGAGCTGGGAGGCCATCAATTCCAGATCCCTCCTCGTACCATGAAAGGAACTAAAGTGAGAGATTGGGGTCAGAAAGTCATGCATCTAGAAATAGAAGGAAGCGATCTAGTTCAAACATCTTACTTTAAATACGAGGAAACAGAATCCAGGGAGGTTATATGATGTGTCCAAGTAGTATCTGAGGCTGGATTTGAACCCAGGACTTCTGACTACAAAGACAGTGTCTTTTTTCCACTCTAATACCTTCACGAACCTCAAGAGACTCACGAACTTTCACTCGTGCATTCAAACACACACACACACACACACACACACACACCTGACTCTCCAAAAAGAAATGAGTCTTTGGATCAGAAAGTTAAGAGCAATGAATTGGAAAAAAAGAATATGTGTAAAGGAGAAAAAAAGGAAGACTCCTTATCAAAGGGTTTAGTAATTTCACAAGAGCTTGGTGCTTATTTATCCCGTCGTTGTGAACAGTACTTAGAAGACTCTGTTGCTCTTTTACAGACCAGAGTAATCAGGTCTCCTTCACTGCACATCTTCAAGTGGAGGTTGGAGGACCACTCACTAAGTATGGAGTGCACAGGAAATATACACAGGTATGATTGGAGCCCCTAATACACATGAAAGTCATCACCAAATACCTCAAGTGCAATCCTTTAGAAAATGGATTAGCCTGGTCCTGCTCAGCCTCACAGGACAGAGCTAAGAGGGACACTGCCTCCAGCCCTCAAAAGCTACATGACTTTTGGCAAGTCATTTATCCTCCATCAGCCACAATTTCTTCAGTTTTAAAATGCGGAGGTCACAATTCATGGCCTCTAAAGTCCAGGTCTAGGGTCAGAAAGACAAATATTGCTGAGTTCAAATCTGGCCTTAGATACTTACTAGTTGTGTGACTCTGGGCAAGTCATTTAACCCTGTTTTCCCTAGTTTCTTCATATGTAAAATGAGCTGGGGAAAGAAATGACAAACTACTGCCTACTATATGCCAAAAACTGTACTGGGTTCTGGGAATACAAAAGGATAGTAGCAGCAGCAGCAGTACTGTGTTTGTATGTATGTAAATACTATATGATATATTAGTACATATAAATATTACATACATAATATTTATTAACAAATATTTCCCTGTAAAGAGTCCTTGACTTCAAGAACCTTATAGTATATCGATGTAATAATGTTATCAATTGGAAATACATTGCTGGGAATCCACCAATTAATTGCCATGAATTGTTTAAATGCTGATTCATGGAAGGCACTATGCTAGATACAGACAAAAATAAAATAATCCCTGGCCTCAGTGGGCTTATGTTTTATTTATTTTAAAAAAAAAGATGAACCCATAAAAGTATGTACAAGATGCACATTTGCTTGGGGCAAGGACAGATATGAGCAGATGAGGGCATGAGAAATGACTTCCTAGATGTAGATGGTGGAGATGAAGAAGCTAGATATTCAAAAGCCAAAGAAACTTCCATAAGACAAATGTGCAACAGAGAATGACTTAAGAGCTGAATAAAACGGGTGAGATCAAGAGTACAAAAGGAGTTTCAAGCCCTTAGTCCAACCTTCTCATTCCCTAAAGAGAGAGCGTGAGTTCACCAAGACAATGTCAACATTAATCAGCAGAACCATCATTTTAATCACGGGCTTTTTGACTTCAAAGTCAGGGCCCATTTCTAGACTACGTGAGGTTTCTTAACCTTTTTTGGGTCATGGACATCTTTGGCAGAATGGTGAAGCCTGTTATTGTCTTCATCAGCCTAGCTGAAGGAAATTGTGATTTTGAGACTAATTCATCTTTTTTTTTTAAAAATTTTAAGAACGGAAAGTGTCGTTTAGGTCACCATGCCTAAGATGAAGCAAAGACATAAGACCCCCATTCAAGACAGTTAGATGGCACAGTGGATACAGGCCTTAGCCTCAAGAAGACCCGAGATCAAATCCAGCTGAAGATACTAGTTTCATGACACTGGGCAAGTGACTTAATCTCTGGCAGCCTGTTTCCTCCTCCGTAAAATGGGGATAATAGCACCTACCTCACAGGGTTGTTATGAGAATGAAATGAGATGATATTTGTGAAAGTGCATAGCTCAGTGTCTGGCACATAGTAGGTGCTTACTAAATGCTTGTGCTATTTATTGAAAAGTCTACGGAGGCTTGAGAACGAGCAGAGTTTTTTAATCTGAACTTTGCTATGCTAAATCAGTTCTGGGTGCCCATCTATACTTTGCTGCTTTCATCCAAATCACGACTCTTAAAGCTTTTGAAAATGGAGAGCAATTTCCTCTAAATAGCCCCTAGCTGAAAATAGATGGATAGATAGATAGATAGATAGACAGACAGACAGACAGACAGAGAAATGAATAAATAAATAAAAGACTAGGTGACTAGGTGACACAGTGGATAGAGCACTGGGCTTGGAATCAGAAAGACTCATCTTCGTGAGTTCAAATCTGACTTCAAACATTTACTATCTGTGTGACCTTGGACAAGTCACTTAACCCTGTTTACCTCAGTTTCCTTATCTGTAAAATGAGCTAGAGAAGGAAATGGCAAACTACTCTAGTATCTTTACCAAGAAAATCCTAAATGCGGTCACTAAGAGACAGACATGACTGAAATGGCTGAATACCAAAGAAAGATCTTCCCTCTGAGCAAACAATCAGTAATGTAATTAAATGAATTCAGCATTCAGATTTTGTTATCTGATCCTAAAACAGGAAGGGGAAAGAGCCCCTCTAGTTGTTTCACCTGCTAATGATTTCTTTCACCTTTCAATTAAATTTCATCTTGCTCCAACTTACTGGTCTAGCAGTCTTTGCCTTTCATGATTCCACATATACATTCAAAAGGGACACTGAAGACTTTTGGGTAACAAGGACAAATCCACTTGAAAAATCATCCTTGGAAAAAGCCTGAGTGACAAGGCAGGGAGGGATCTGGCTTGAGCTGAGCCATCTGATCTTTCAGCTGTGGCATGTGGCTAATAAAGTAGTACGATGTGTCAGCCAAAAAAGCTAATGCGATCTTGGGCTGTGTGAAAAGAAGCCCAGCTTCCAGGAATGAGGAGTGGAGAGTGTCTCTTTCCTAGGTCCTGATCATACAATATTCGTAGTATTGTGTTAAGGTCTAGCCACAGCAGTTTAAGAAGGACATTGACAGACTGGAGTGTTTCCAAAACAGGGAAGTTGAGATGGTGAAGGGCTTTGACCCCATGCTATATGATGACTGGTCAAAGTGGGGATATGTAACCTGAAGAAGATTTGGGAGGAGAGGTTCAGGATAGCTGTGTTGAAGTGTTTCGAGACCTACCATGTTGGGGGATGATTATAGAATTATTGAATTAGAAGTACAAGGGACTATAGAGTCCAACCCACTCATCTTACAGATGGAGCAACTGAGGCTTAGAGCTTTTTGCTTACTCTTACTAGCCACCCAGCTAGTAAGTCAAAGGTGGGATTTGACCTCAGGTCTTTATGGGTTCTCAGTAAACAGAACCGAGGAGCAAATTGGTAGATGTTTCAAGGAAGAAGATTTAAACTTGATGTCAGGAAAAGAAAAAAAAATAATGATTTGAGCTGTTCAGAAACAGAATGGAATGCCTTGGAAAGTGGTGGGTGTCCCCTTGCTGAAAGCCTTCCTGCAAATGGAGGTTGGATGAAAACTTGTTAGGTCTTTTGTGGCAGAATTGCTTTAGGGTACGTGTTGGACTAGATAATAAGTGAGATCCCTTCCAGCTCTAGCACTATGAATATCCTATGAGCCTTCCATCTGGGAACTTCTGTGACTCAGTGGTTCTGATGGGTGGATCTGAAACAGAAAACAACCCTTGAACACTTGCAAAGATGTAAGGAGTTCTTGTTGGGATCACCATGGTTTTTAGAACTCTCCGAACAGAACGAGAAGATATAACTGTGAAGAAAAGCACCATGTGTGCTCCATAAGCCTAGAAAGTCTCCAGGCTCCAAATGGGAATGTACACTGTGTTATGGGTGGATGAGCCTCCTGGATGCCTGGAACCGTTGGCTCGGATTCCCCAGAAACATTCATTTCTTTTTTTGTTCAATTTGCAAGGGAAAAAACAAAACACTCTTTTGTTTCTTTTGTGTTTTTTGCCTGTTTCTAGGAAAGTCTGTCATTTGAGGTTTTGAATATGGTTGGAGAATGCATCATCATAAAGAGGAGGTGATTTGTTCTGGGAAATTTCTCCATCTGGGCCTAAAAAGTACCTCTGACCTGTTTGACATTCACCTGCTGCCAATATGCATCTGAGGTTTAATCTAAATGACTTGAGTGAATCAGAGCCAATCCAGAATGACTTTCTATGGCATGCTGTTATTGGCTGGTACCATAGAAGCTATCGTGCTGTGAGGCAAGGTCAGCAACAAGACCCGGGTGGCCAGTGGAGAAAGGAAGTCAATGACGAGCCTCAGTACTTTCCCCTTTGGACTCCAAACTACTCATCAGCCCAGTAGAGGAAAGGAATATTGGAAAATATTCAGGAATGGTCATCCCAGGGACTTACTGCATGAAAAGAAATCTACAAGTGTCTCTTTAGATTGGGGCCATTGAGAAAGTGACCAATTGATGGATGGAGTAGGAATTCAGTGCAACATGAATTGCTCAGAGAGATTCCCACTTGTCACGAATCATTAGCAAGCTGCCAGAATTAATTCCTGGCCAACATGTAAATACTAAGTGTCATTTGCTATAAATACCTTGGCTACTTTACCAATTCAATTGTTTAAAAAAAAAGTTTCTCTGGACTTCATATCAGGAAGACCTGGGTGCAAATCCCAGCTCAAACATTGGCTTTTATGATGAATGGAAAACCCCAAGAGACAGAGTTTCTGGCTAATTAATAATCAATTTATTAATTAGGCTAACTAATAATATATTAATGATCAGTGGTTTCTCTTTATAACCAAGCCAAAAAAAAAAAACATGGAGAACTGGAAAACCTTAAATATATTTGAAAAAGGGAATGCTCCTGACAACTGAAAATCAACCCTGATTGGTTGCCATTTAATGAAGAGAGGCTAGAGGTTTTCAGCTCCTCCTGCTGAGAACATGGCTTGATCATGAGACTCAGCCACCTCCAGCTATCTTGCCCCAAAGTCCATCTGCGTCCAGACCACTCTGGTTGGTTTTCTCCTTTATGAGCTGGATCACCCTAAATTCTAATGGAGGGTATAAGGAGAGGGACTCTTCTCCTCCAGGTAAAAACTCATCTAGACTGGATTCTGTTTACACTTTACACAGAAGCAAGGACTCATAGTTGGGTGGGATCCCACCCAATATTGAAGAGCATGTTCCTTGCGAGCTAGGATAAACTCATCAATCAGCCATGTCTTTCAGAGACTGATTTTTTTTTTACAGAGCTGGTTCCTAATTGAGAAAATAAAGGAGAAAGGCCTGAAACCCAAACTAATAATTGGCTATTAATATAACAATAAAATAATTTGTTTCCCTTTCTAATCATGAGCAAGTAATTTAAATTGACACTATTTCTTCACCTGTAAAGCAAGAATATTACTAACTCTGTGGGCTTCTGCAAAGATCAGGTGAGATAAAGGGGAGCAAGCATTTATGAAACCAATATGTCCCAGGCACTGTGCTAAGCACTTTACAGATATCTAGTTGATCCTCCAGTTAAACTACTTTGTACCATTAAGGTGCTAAATAAATAGGGAGAGTTGTTTTTATTTGGTTTGGTTTGGTTTGTTCCAGACCAGTGATTCCATCACTGCAGAGAATCCCCCTAAAGGGAATTCCTTCCCACATTCAGACCAGCAACTGTTTTGTAGTTTCTAGTTATAAAGAATTGCCCAGGACACTGAGAGGTTGTGAGTTGCCCTTTGGGGTCACATAGACAATAGCTGTCATGGGACTTGAGTCTTCTTCTTTCTGACTTTAAAGACAGTCCTTGATTTGTATGTGTTTTGCAGATAGGTGATAGATAGATAGATAGATAGATAGATAGATAGATAGATAGATAGATAGATAGATAGATAGATAGATAGATACTATGTAAATCTGTGTGATTTTGTGTGTCTCTCTGCCTGTCTGACTGTGGAGACAGACAGAACCACAGACAGCCAGAGACAAAGAGACAGAGAGCCTGACATAGATATATAGAAAAAAACAGAGAAAGACAGACAGGGTAGGGAGGAAAGGGGAGGGGAAAGGAAGAAAGGGAAGCAGAGGAAAAGAGACAAAGAGAAGAAGCATTTTCTTTTACTTATAGACCAATAGAATGATAAATTCCCTGAGGATGAGGACAGTTAAGTTTAACATTTGCCTTTTGTATGCCAGGCATTTAATGGTGCCTGGCACATAGTAGTTGCTTAATAAACCCTTGCTCTTTGCTTCATTGCCTTTCAAATTTTACTTCTCATTTTGATCATTACTCCTCCAATCCATCTGGTGAGAAACTAATCCCAGATTCTTTGAGATCTCCTAATTTTCAGGGCAAACTGATGCCGGAATATTTTAGCTAATGAGACTCCTCCACACAGACAACCCATGTCTCGTTACCCATGTCTCCAGACTGGTGTTCACAAAGTTCTCCTGTGACTCATGTCCATTCAAAGGTCCAACTACAGGTCTTCTGATAAACAACTTTGCCAAGCAAGGTTGTTACTAATTTCAATTTGCTTCAGGTATCCTACCAAAACTGATCAGAAGTGTTTTGAGGAAGAAACAATACTCTCTTAGAATCCTAGCATCTCAGGTATAAGGAACCTCAAAGAAAACCAAGTCTAACCAAGACCTCTGGACAAGAATCTTGTCTACCATAAAAATTCTCCCTGCAGCATACCTTGCAAATGATCATCTACCTTTTGGTTGAAGACTTCCTGTGAAGAGGACTATACTGCCTCCCAAGGCAGCTTATTCGATTTCTACACACTTCTCATAGTCAAAAACCATTTTCTCCCTGGCTTTCCATGATATAGGCCCATACTATGATCCTTCTCAATTTCTTTCATGCCAATCGAATGTCTATTATAAAATGAGCAAACACTGCTGTTGATGGTGGTCCTTGTGGGTACACAGAGAACTGACGTGACATTCACTGATGTCTTAGAGAAAAAAATACTATATGTCCTTTATTTCTATATCTTCTTGCTAGAAAAATCCCAGAATTACTGAACATTAAAGTTGGAAAGATCTCTGAGCCATGTAGTCCTATTGACAGCTTCTGTTAACTCTCTCAAAGTGGTCATCAATCCATCCATGAAGAATTGTAATCCAGGGTGACCTACTACCTCCTGAAGCAGTCCATTCCACCTTTAGGTCAGTTCAGAATGTTCAGAAGGGTTTTTTTCTGACATCAAGCCTAAATTAATCCTATTGCAACTAGCACTCCCCTTCCCAATCATTCTAATTCTTCCTTGTGGGGACAAAGAGAAAAAGTATAATCTCTCTTCTACACAATAACCCTTCAAGCACTTGAAGACAGTTATCAAAAACCTCTATGTGCCTCTATCTAAACCTGATAGAATTCCAAGGCTGGAAGGATTCACCAGAGGTGGTGTGCTAAGCCAGGCCTGGCACAACACATTGTTTTCCTTTGCCTCCTTCTTGAGTTGATTGAGACATGGAAAACTAAACTAAACTAAACTAAACTAAACTAAACTAAACTAAACAAAAGATTTGTCTTGATCGTCACTCCAATGACGAACTTTTAATGCAATCTCAGATTCGTCCTTGAATTTTCTCTCTCCTTCATGAACCCCTATGTCCAACTGCCTGCCAAATCTTTGAGATGCTACCTGTATAATGCCCTTCACAACTGTTTTCTCATCTCCTAGCATATGGCCATAGCCTTAGTTTGGGCTGTTAGGTTTTTGAGAATTCCTGTTTCCATTCTTTCTGTTCTCTCATTTGCCATCTACAGATTGATATTCTGAAAGTATAGCTCAGACCATATCAACTGCCAGATCAAAAAGTTTCATTGACTACCTGTTGCTCTTGGGTAAAATAGAAATTCCTCTAATTGCCAGATAAAGCCCGGTACAATCTAGATCCAGCCCTCCTTTCTAGACAGACTTCAAATGATTTCCCTTCATAAACTCTATTTTCTGGACAAAGTTTTCTGCTCAATGTTTTTGATAAATGAGGCTCCAATTTCTATGCTTTGGCAGAGGCTGTAACCCATGCCTGAAAGATGCTCTCTCCTTAACGAGATCCCTTGGAATCCTGAGCTACCTCATGGATCAACTCAGGGGCCACATCCTATGACATGCCTGTCATGAAACACCTTCTCAAGTTGTTTGGGCTCTTCTGGTGGGGTGTAGCATTGATAGCAACTAAGAGTGGACAGAGGCTCAAAGGTAGAACTCAAAGTCTTTGGTTTGAGAGTGGGAGTCCAAAGCCACTTTCTCAGAGGGTGGAGTACAGAGGGTTCAGAAGCCCTGAATGCATCCCCGCACCTACTTCCTTCCTGTGGGAGTATTTAGATGGATAGATTGACTGGACGGATGCATGGATAGATGGATGGATATGGATATATGTGTATATGTACATGTGTACATATACATATACACATATATAAAGAATGTTTAGAACAAGTGCCATATCCTGCATAAAGCCTTTCCTGAGGAGGTGGAGCCAAGATATCAGAGATAAGCCAGGAAGTTGCCTGAGCTCTCCCTAGTTTCCCTTGGAAACAACATTAAATCAAGCATCTAAAAGAATTCTGAAGCAACAGAACCCACAAAAAGAGTGAAACAATTTTCTAGCCCAAGATAACCTGGCAGGGCTTCAGGAAAGGTCTGTCACACTTGGGTAAAAGGAGAGTAAAGCCCAGCATAAGTGATGTCTGGGCAAGCCAGCAGGAGGTTCTTAGCCACAGCACAGATCAGCAACCAAGGCCCCATGGTCTGAGCTGAGCAGGCCAATGGTACAGCAGGCCAGCTTGAAGGCCTCCAGCCCCAGTGAAGCAGGCAAAATTCCAGCCCTGGAACCCAGGGCACAACAGGCACAACTAGTATAGGCCACCGCAACACGGTGGGCAAGCTCCTAGCCTCAGAGGCCCCAGTGCAAAAAGCCAATGAAAAGGCTCTTAGTACCCGATGAAGAAACTTGGGATAGGACCCCCTCAGGAGTAGAGCTCAACTTTTAAAAAAATGAGCAAAAGACCCAAACAAACAAAAGAGCCCCAACCATAGAAAGTTACAATGGGGACAGGAAAGATCAAAACACAAACTCAGAGGAGGACAATAATATCAAAATGCCTACATGGGAAGCCTCAAGGGGGAATATAAATTTGTCTCAAGCCCAAAAAGTCCTCTTGGAAGACTTCAAAAAGATTTTTAAAAATCAAGTAAGAGACATAGAAGAAAAATTGGGAGAAGAAATGAGAATTATGCAAGAGAAGTATGAAAAAAGAATGAACAGCTTAGAAAAGGAGCCATAAAAATTACTGAAGAAAACAACTCCTTAAAAAAAATAGAATTGACCAAATGGGGGGAGGGAGGGAGGAACCATTGAAGAAAATAACTCTTTAAAAAGTAGAATTGGCCAAATGGAAAAGGAAGTATAAAAGCTAACTAAAGAAAATAATTCCTTAAATATTAGAATTGTGCAAGTGAAAGCTAACGACTCTATGAGACACCAAGAATCAGTCAAACAAAATCAAAAGAATCAAAAAACAAATGAAAATACAGCATATCTCATTGCAAAGACAACTGACCTATAAAATAGATACAGGACAGATAATTCAAGAAAGATGATGTCTAGGCTCTTCTTTTGATCATGGCTTTCAGGTAATCCAATAATTTTTAATTTCTATTTCATGAATCTCTTTTCCTGGTCAGTTCTTTTTCAAATGAAATATTGCACATTCTGTTTTTTGTTTCTAGATTTCTCAAAAATTCATCAGCTTCCAGTTTCTCAATTCTAATTTTTAAGGAATTATTTTTTTCAGTGAGTTTTTGTACCTCTTTTTCCATTTGGCCAACTGTACTTTTCGAGGATTTTTTTTTCCTTCAGTGAATTTTTGTGCCTCTTTTCTATTTGGCCAATTATGCTTTTTAAAGCATTCTTCTCCTCACTGGCTTTTTGGATCCCTTTTACCATTTGGCCTAGTCTGTTTTTTTGAGGCATTATTTTCTTCTTCATTTTCTTTTCGTGCCTCCTTTACTAAGCTGTGGAATCATTTTTTTCATGATTTTCTTGCATCACTCTCATTTCTCTTCCCAGTTTTTCTTCTACTGCTTTTAGTTGATCCTCAAAATCTTTTTGAGTTCTTCCCTGGCAGGAACTTCCGCTCCTTGACTTCTCTATCACTATCTCAATCAGCTTCATCAATCATTTCCTCTAGTTCATCATCAATGAAGTTTCCCCTAGCTCTCTGGCCACATGTTTTAAGTTCTTGAAGGAGATTTTTCTGGTTTCATCATCATCAAAGTCTGAAAGCCTTTAGAACTTCTTCTTTGGTATCCTTTTCAGCCATTTTTGGAGTCATCACAGCCCAGAAGTCATTTAAACTGATTTTCCCCATCCCCTCCTTATCATTTTCAGATACCCTTTTTTTAATCTCTTCTTTCCTGGGTTCAAAACCCAGAGCTCTCATGGCCACCCAGAGCTCCTTAGCATCTACTATCCCTGTTCCATCTATATCAAAGAGACCAAATGTCTCTCTAATTTCTTGTTTCTGGTCCTCTGTGAGTTCTTCTTTCTTGGGGGAGGTGGCGGGGCCCAGGTTTGACTTCTTGATGCCTCGGCTCTTGACGTGCTAATGTGGAGACATCCCCCCATTTCTTGACTTTTAATGCTTTGTTAGAGCAGGGCTCTGCATCCAGGGTGGAGGGCACACTGCCCCAAGCTTCAGTGGTTTTGTGCAACTGTTTGCAGAGATACTTCTAGGGTCCTGTAAGTTTTCAGTTTTTTCCAATGTTCTATGATATAAGGAGAAATGTGTTTACTCACAGCCTGTGCTCTCATCTGTGACAAGCACAAGCAATCTCTTCTGCCCTGGCACTATGAGGAGATTCCCCCCTTTACTATGGCCACAAGCTCTTGTATGTTAGTGCTCCTCCTTACTCCAGGACGGCCACCCAGGACTGTGACCCAGATCAGAGTATAGGCAAAGCAACAGAGTCCCTCCTTCATTCTAGTAAAGACACTCATGAAATCTTCTGACCAGTTGTTTGACTCCCTTATCATATGTGGCCTGAGAGCTCTGGAAGCAACTGCCGCCACTGCTAATTTAACAGTGCCTAATGCCTGCTCCCAGTTTTCTGGGGCAGGGGCTGTGCTGGTGTAGTTTGTGCAGGACTGTGTTTTACTCTCATCCAGGTGTGACAGACCTTTCCTGCTGACCTTTGAAGTTATCTTTGGCTGGAAAAGTATTTCACCCTGTCCTTTTGTGGGTTCTGCTGCTCCAGGAGGTTGTTTTATGGTATTATTTAAAGGTAGGTTCAGAGGAGTTTGGGAGAGAGCTCAGGCGAGTCACTGCCTTTTTTCTGCCATCTTGGCTCTGTCCCACCCTCCAGAATTAGATAAATCAAACCACAAAATAAAGAAGAACTTAAGGAGGTGAATAGAAGTCTAGAAAAAGTTAGATATTATAGATCTCTGAAAAAGAAAAAAAAAACAAATGGAGATGGAAAGGAATATAACTTTTTTTTTCCTCAGTGGTATAGAGCACCTACATAAAAATTGATGATGTGTTAGGGCATAAAACCCTCATGATCAAATTAAAAAAAACAAAAATATTAAATGTATCCATTTCAAATCATGATTCAATAAAAATTACATGTAATTGTGTTGGCAATCCAAAGGGCTCTTAGTATTTAGTTCAACCAGGTGCTCTTGAAGAGTTTGGCCTTTGTTTCCTTGATTGGATTGGGAGTCCTTGGTGACTTCCTTGCCTCAGGGGAGGGCCTAGTTTGCATGGGTTTGAGGGGCATATTTGGGACATCGAAGGCTTTTAGACCACTGGGTTTAAGTCACCTCTTTGTGACGATTTTAGGTCACATGGGTGAGTCGCATGTATGACTCACCCTTGACCCTAGAAAAGATATAAAACCAGGGGTTGCCTTTCTCTTTTTCGGAGCTCTTACCCACAGCCATAGTGGCATGCATGACTCTGGGCCAACCCTTGTTATGAGCTCCTGGGCTGAACCCAGATGTTGGTAATTATGAACTGTATTTGGTCTATCTGTCCATGTTTGTAATTTGTTTGTATTTGCTCTGAATGGTGCTAGATTTTTCCCCTGAACCAAGCAAATAATATCTGTATGCTGGATTAAAGTAAGCTGGTTAACCCCTTAAAGTTGCTTCCTTAGTAAAGCAGATCAAAAGAACCTGGGCTTTTGTGGTGTGTTGGTAGCATTCTTCTTGTTGGTCTTGTGTTTGTCTTTCACCCCCACAACAGCTGCTAGCTGGATTGTTGAAACAGTAATAAAGAGCCATGGAAAGATACACTAAAAATTAATTGAAAACTAAATGACCCAATCCTAAAGAATGCATGGGTCAAAGAAAAAATCATAGAAATAAGAATTTCATCAAAGGGAATGACAATAGAGATAGTATACCAAAATTTATGGGATGCAGCTAAAGCAAGAATAAAATAGCAAAAGAGCAAGTCAAAGAATTGGGCATGGAATTAAAAAATCTGGAAGAAGAACTAATTAGAAATCCATAATTAATCATCAAATTAGAAATTCTGCAAATCCAAGGAGAGATTAAAAAAATGAAAGTAAGAACACTATTAAACTCATACATAAAACTTAGAGCTGGTTTTATTAAAAAAAACAATTAAACAGATAAACTTTCAGTTAATTTTATTTTTAAAAAGGACTAAACCAACTTAGCAGTATCAAAAAATGAAAAGGGTGAATTCACCACCAATGAGGAGAAAATTAAAGCATTTAATTAAAGCATTAAATAAAACATTTAAGAGCTATTTTGCCAAGCTATATGCCAATAAAACTGACAATTTACATGGATGATTACAAAAACATAAATTGTCCAGACTAATAAAGGAGGAAATAAAATATTTAAACAACCACATTTTAGAGAAAGAAATTTAGCAAGCCATCAATGAACTCCCTGAAATTGAACAAGTCACCAAAGAATCCACAGCCCCACTTGGATTTACAAGTGAATTCTACCAAACATTAAAAGAACAAGAAATTCTAATATTATAAAAACTATTTGAAAAACAGGTGAAGAAGTCCTACAAAATTTCTTTTATGACACAAATATTATGCTGATAACTAAACAAGGAAGTTCCAAAAAAGAAAGAAAATTATACACTAGTTTCCCTGATGAACACTGATACAAAAAATTAAATAGTATATTACCAAAGAGATTACAGCAACTTATTACCAGGATAGTAGTCTATAATCAGAGGAAATTTATATTGAGAATGCAGGGCTTGTTCAATCTTAGGAAAACTATCAGAATAATTTACCTTATCAATAACAAAATCAACAGAAATCATGTGATGATCTCAATAGATACATAAAAAGCTTTTGACACAATACAGCACCCATTCCTATTAAAAAAAAAAAAACCTAAAGAACATAGGAATAAATGGAGCTTTCCTTCAAATGATAAGTAGTATCTATTTAAAACTATCAGTAAACATTATCTGTAATAGGGATAACCTAGAAGGCCTCCCAATAAGAGCAGGGGTGAAAAAGGATGACCATTATCACCACTATTATTCAATATTGTACTAGAAATGTGAGCTATAACAATAAGAGAGAGAAAATGGAAGGAATCAGAATAGGCAATAAGGAAACAAAACTATCCCATTTTGCAGATGATACGATGGCATACTTAGAGAATCCTATCAACTAAACTAAAAAAAAAAACTACTTGAATAATTAACAACTTTATCAAAGTTGCAGGATATAAAACAAACCCTTATAAATCAGCAGCATTTCTATTTGCTACCAACAAAGCTTAGCAGCAAGAGATAGAAAGAGAAATTCCATTTATTTTACTGTAAGCAGGAGTGGAGCCAAGATGGCAGCTGGAAAGCAGGGACTTGCTTAAGCTCTCCCCCAAATCCCTCCAAACACCTGTAAAAATGGCTCTGAACAAATTATAGAGCTGCAGAACCCACAAAATAGCAGAGGGAAGCAGGTCTTTAGCCCAGGATGGCCTGGATGGTTGCTAAGAAGAGTCTATAGCATGGTGCTGGGAGCAGAGCATAGACCAGCATGGGCTGCACCAGGACAGACCAGACCTGGGAGTCCACCAGAGAAAGCCTTAGGGCCATGAATCATTGAGCTGTGGCAGTTACCAGACTTCTCAATCCACAAACACCAAAGATCACAAGGCAAGTTAGTGGGTAAACTGCTATATCCAGTTAGAGAGAGGCCCGACCACTAGCCCTGGGGGTGGCGGAGGTGGTACTGCAGTGGACCTCCAGCATCAGCAGCTTCTGGAGTACTTAGCTCACACTGTGGGAGGAATCAAGCAGCAGATCAGAGCAGGAGTACTGGGCTTCTGCGTGGATCTAGGTCGCAATTATGGTTGGTGGTTCTTGGGGGAGGAAGAGCACTGCTGTGGTAGAGCTTGTGGTGACAGTGGAGTTGAAGTAGCTCTGAAAACAGCAGTGCAACCTCTAAAGCTTGGGACAAAGCATTCTTTAAAAGCAATCATATGCTGACAAAAAGCTCAAAAATCAAGTAGTTGGCTGGGAACGTGACCAGGCAGGGAAAAGGATGCAGACTCAGACTCAGACTCTAAAATCTTTTTTTGGTGACAAAGAATACAAAACACACAGCCAGAAGAAGTCAACAAAGTCAAAGAGCCTACATCAAAAGCCTCCAAGAAAAATATGAATTGGTCTCAGGCCATAGAAGAGCTCAAAAAGGATTTGGAAAAGCAAGTGAGAGAAGCAGAGAAAAAACTGGGAAGAAGAATGAGAGTGATGCAAGAAAACCATGAAAAACAAGTCAACAACTTGCTAAAGGAGACCCAAAAAATACTGAAGAAAATAACACCTTAAAAATAGAATAACTCAAAGAGCGAAAGAGCTCCAAAAAGCCAATGAAGAGAGGAGTGCCTTAAAAGACAGAATTAGCCAAATTGAAAAGGAGGTCCAAAAGACCACTGAAGAGAATATCACCTTAAAAATTAGATTGGAGCAAGTGGAAGTTAGTGACTTTATGAGAAATCAAGATATTATAAAATGGAACCAGAGGAATGACAAAATGGAAGACAATGCGAAATATCTCTTTGGAAAAACCACTGACCTGGAAAATAGATCCAGGAGAGAGAATTTAAAAATTATTGAACTACCTGAAAGCCATGATCAAAAAAGAGCTTAGACATCATCTTTCAAGAAATTATCAAGGAAAACTGCTCTGATATTCTAGAGCCAGGGGGTAAAATAGAAATTGAAATAATCTACTTATTGCCTCTTGAAAAAGATCCCCAAAAGAAAACTCCTAGGAATATTGTTGCCAAATTCCAGAGCTCCCACATCAAGGAGAAAATACTGCAAGCAGTTAGAAAGAAGCAATTTGAGTATTATGGAAAGACAATCAGGATATCACAAGACCTAGCAGCTTCTACATTAAGGGATCAAAGGGTTTGGAATACGATATGCCAGAGGTCAATGGAGCTAGGATTAAAACCAAGAATCACCTACCCAGCAAAACTGAGTATCATGCTGTGTCGGTAAGCAAAATGGCCTTTGTTTTCTTTGAGTAATTCAGTGTATTTCATTGAGCCTTACTAGGTGCTAAGCCCCAGGCCCAAACCTCTATTAGGTGTGGAACTTATGGGAGTGTGGATTGGTGACTGGGGTGGAGCCAAAGGTGGGGCTGGCTAAGGGGAGGTGCTAACCCCAGAGCCATGCCTTACTAAGTGCTAAGCCCCAGGCACTAACCCCTATTAGGTGTTAACCTAATCTATATGGATGTGAACCTCCCAGGGTCCTAAGGGGAGGGGCCAACTCAAGAACCAATCAACAAAGCCTAAGCTCTGGTCATTCAGATGACGCTTGATGATGTCAAAAACTCTATAAGAGGAGAGAAGATAGCTTGGAGATTGAGATTTGTTGGAGCCAGAGACAGCTACAGCCGAAGCTGAAGATAAAGCTGAAGCAAAAAGGAGCTAAAGACAAAGACGCAGGAGCTGCTGGTAGCAGGGCTGACCCTCGCGTGGATCGAGGAGTGTTGAGCAAGGGCTTGAGGCCAGTGGGTAATCTTCTTATGGGAGAGGGGAAGCATGAATAATATGATTTGGTTTAATGCCATCATATTTTTCGGTGTCCTCCTGGTTACTCCTGTGAGGGCGACTAATTGGGCCTGGAAGCTTTTGACCAGAATATAAAAATGGGGGCGCTTGTTCATGGGTCTGCTGCTTTGGAGCTTGGATAATTCTTCAGCCTTCTACTTAGGGAATTCCTTATATCCTGTGGTTCTGAACAATTCAGACATGTATATGATTCTCTTTGAAATCATAAATTCTGCCTTCATACTACACATGCTCCAAGGCAAAATATGGATTTTCAATAAAATAGAGGACTTTCAAGCTTTCTCAGTGAAAAGACCAGAGCTGAGTAGAAAATTTGACTTTCAAACACAAGAATCAAGAGAAGCATGAAAAGGTAAACAAGAAAGAGAAATCATAAGGGACTTACTAAAGTTGAACTGGTTTGTTTACATTCCTACATGGAAAGATTATGTGTGTAATTCATGAGACCGTTCTCAGTACTAGGGTAGTTGAAGAGAATATACATATATATAGACAGAGGGCAGAGGGTGAGTTGAATATGAAGGGATGACATCTAAAAAGATAAAATAAAAGTAAGGTATGAGAGAAGAATATATTGAGAAAGGGAGAGATAGAATGGGGTAAATTACTTCACATAAAAGTGGCAAGCAAAAGCAGTTCTGTAGGAAGGGAAGAGGGGGCAGGTTGAGGGGGAATGAGTGAATCTCGCTTTCATCAGATTTGACCTGAGGAGGGAATGACATACACAATCAATCAGGTATCTTACCCCACAGGAAAGTAGGGGGTAGGGAATAAAAAAGGGGGGATGATAGAAGGGAGGGCAGATAGGGGGAAGAAGTAACCAAAAGCAAACACTTTTGAAAAGGGATAGAGTCAAGGGAGAAAACTGAATAAAGGGGGACTGGACAGGGTGGAGGGAAATATAGTTAGTCTTTCACAACATGAGTATTGTGGAAGTGTTTTACATAATGATACATGTGTGGCCTATGTTGCATTGCTTCCTTCTTAGGGAGAGTGGGTGGGAAGGGAAGAGGTGAGAGAATTTGGAACTCAAAGTTTTGAAAGCAGATGCTCAAAAAAAAAGTTGTTTTTGCATGCAACTGAGAAATAAGATATATAGGTAATGGGGCATAGAAATCTATCCTGCCCTACGAGAAAGTAAGGGGAAATGGGATGGGAGGGGAGTGGGGTGACAGAAGGGAGGGCTGACTGGGGAATGGGGAAATCAGAATATATGCCAGCTTGGAGTGGGGGGGAGGGTAGAAATGGGGAGAAAATTTGTAATTCAAAATCTTGTGGAAATCAATGTTGAAAACTAAAATATTAAATAAGAAAACAATTCTTAAAATAACTGTAAACAATGTAAAATATTTGGGAGTCTATTTGCCAAGACAAATCCAGGAACTATATGAACACAATTACAAAATACTTCTCGCACAATTAAAGTCACATCTAAACAACTGGAAAAAATATAAATTGCTCATGGGTAGCCCAAGCTAATATAATAAAAATAACAATTCTACCTAAATTGTTTATTCAATGCCATATCAATCAAAGTATCCAAAATTATTTTATAGAGATAGAAAAAAATAATAATAAAATTCATCTGGAAGAGCAAAAGGTCAACAATATTAAGAGAATTAATGGGAAAAAAATGCAAAAGAAGGTAGCCTAGCAGTACCAGATATAAAATTATATTACAAGACAGCAATTATCAAAATTATTTGGTACTGGCTAAGAAATAGAGTGGTGGATCAATGAAATATATTAGGTACACAAGACCCAGTAGTAAAAGACTGTAGTATCTAATGTTTGATAAACCCCAAAACTCCACTTCTGGGATAAGAATTCACTATTTGACAAAAACTGCTCAGAAAACTGGAAAACAGTATGGCAGGTACTATGCATAGAACATCTCACACCATATACCAAGATAAGATCAAAAAAGGCACATGATTTAGACATAATGGGTGATGCCATAAGCAAATTAGGAGAGCAAGGAATAATTTACCTGTCAGATCAATGGAAAAGGGAAGAATTTATGATCAACCATGAGATAGAGAATATTATGAAATGCACAATAGATAAGTTTGATTACATTAAATTAATGTACAAAAGGTTTTATACAAACAAAACCAATTCACACAAGATTAGAAGGAAAGCAGGCAGATGGGAAACCATTTTTACACCAAGCATTTTCCATAAAGGCCTCATTTCTTACATATATATATATATATATATGGAAAACTGAGTCAAATGAATAAGAATACAAGTCATTCCCCAATTGATAGATGGTCAAAAGAAATGAAGAGGAAGTTTCAGAAGAAATTAAAGGAATCTATAGTCATATAAATAAATGTCTGAAATCACTACTGATTAGAGAAATGCAAATTAAAACAACTCTTAGGTAATACCTCACATCTATCAGATTGGCTAATATGACAAAAAGGGAAAATGATAAATGTTGAAGATGTGTGAAAAATTGGGACACTAATGCATTGTTGGTGGAGTTGTGAACTGATCCAATCATTCTGTAGAACAATTTGGAACTATGCCAAAGGGTTTGTAAAACTGTGCATACCCTTTAATCCAACAATACCACTACTAAGTCTGTATCCCAAAGAGATCATAATAAAGGGAAAAAGACCCATATGTACAAAAATATTTATAGCAGCTCTTTTTATCATGGACAAAAATAAGAAATTGAAGGTACAGCTGAACAAGTCACGATATATGAATGTAATGAAATACTATTGTGCTATAATAAATGGTGAGCAAATGATTTCAGAGAAACCTGAAAGGACATACATGAACTGATAATGAGTAAAGTGAGCAGAACCAGAAGAATATTGTACAGAGTAACTGAAACATTGTGTGATGATCTGCTATGATTGTCTTAATTCTCCAAAACACAATGATCCAAGACGGTTCCAAAAGATTCATGACAGAAAATTCTGTCCACATCCAGAGAAAGAACTTTGGTGTTTGAATGCAGATTGCAGAATACTATTTTTACTTTTTTGGTTGTTTTCTGTGGCTTTTCCCTTTTGTTCTGTTTTTTTTTTCTTTCACAGCATGACTAATGTAGAATTATGTTAAAAGACTGCACATGTAGAGCCTATATCATATTGCTTTCTGTCTTTGGAGAGGTGGCTGGGAGGGAGAAAAAAATCTGAAACTCAAAATCTTATTAAATGAATAATGAAAACTATCTTTACACTTAATTGGTGGAAAAATAAAATACCATTTACAAGAAAAAAAAACATTTCTTGATTCTCCTCCCCATCCCACCCACCAAAAATCCCTAGTTAGTCTCCTTCTCATTCTCTCTTTCTCTCTCTCTCTCTCTCTCTCTCTCTCTCTCTCTCTCTCTCTCTCTCTCACACACACACACACACACACACGCACGCACACACACACACATATATATACACACATACATATGCATGCACATGCTCTCACTCTCACAGAACATAAGCTCTCTGAGGGCACAGGGCACAGACATTTTTTGTCTTTGTACTTCCAGTGCCTAATAATATATACCTGACATATACTAGGCAATTAATAAAATGCTTGCTGATTGACTAATTGTATAAACTGACTAAATCACTCAGTCAAGGCCTCCTAGCGTCTGACTTAAAATGCCTTTAAGGTTGTAGTGACTGAGCTCGGGTTCCAATTTCCACAAGTAACACCCAGAATTCTTGAGTAGAGTAAGAGTAACGGGTGCTTTGGTCTGTTCCTGTCTCAGCAAATTGTGCTGTCAATTTCTAAGATTACTTACCCTGAAATGATTGAACCCCCACTTCACCCCACCCTTTAATGAGGCTCACCGTCAGGAGCTTTTAACCTGATCTCCGGGGTGCCTTCTCTTTGACCTGTTAAAATTTTCCTTTGGCAGCAAATATATATTTTCCCCTTTTTGAATTCATCTCACTAAACAAATTAATCTGAGACCAGATTATTTTATGAAGAACCATAAATCTTTTTTTTCCAAGATAAGTATCTGTCATGTCAGATTAGTAACATCCAATGTTCTGTGAATTAATTTGCTAAGCCCTCTAATACTGCCCTGGCAGTTTAACTTTAGTAATAACAAATCTAATTTGGAATAAGTGGGAAATTGTTTTCTCATCCGTGTCCCTATAGTAAGGGACATATATGGAAGAGATGACATTAAATGAATACTGTACTAAATTCTATTTTGATGATGGTTTGTGAGTTTATTGGAGTGGGAGGGTGGAGATACTTTGAATGCTTCTCCAGGAGGTCTGACACAGATGATGGATTGCAGGCTTTGTGTGCATCTGGATTGCTCAATCTCAACTAGGGTCCCTTACGGAGAGTTTGCAATATGCGGAAAAACAATCCCATGGAGATCCCTTCAAGATCTCTACTAGAAAATGCTTTCTCTCTTTGATTTCTCTCTCCTGTCTCTGGCTCTAATACTGAGCACAGCACCTGAGACATAGTAGGTTCATTAAAATGTTTACTGACTGATTAATATAACCCCAACTTTGGAGTCACTAGATTTCACTAGATTGGAGTCACTAGAGTTTCTATTTTTTCCCCACTTGCTGTGTCTATGAACTTGGGTAAGCCAATTAACTTCCTTAAGCCTCAGGTTACTCATCTGTAAAATAAAGGTGGTGGACATTAGACTAGATGATCTCTGCTACTTCTATGATCATGTTGCCGTATAGGTGTCAATTTCCTTATTTAATATTTGATTTGTTTATTTTCAGTTTTCAACATTCATTTCCATAAGTTTTATTTTTTTTCCTTCTCTTTTCCCCCCTCCCTCCCCAAAATGGAATGTAATCCAATATGTTCTCTACACATACATTCCTGTTAAGTACTTTTTTCACATTAGTCATGTTGCATAGGAGAA
>CM053622.1:800761430-800773930 GCA_028646595.1 Phalanger gymnotis | reverse complement strand
GGGCTTCAACTCAGTTCATCCTGATTCTAGGTCCAGCACTCCATCCAATGTAGAATAATAATGGGTTTTATTTCCAAGTGTTTTGAATCAATTTTTGTAGTAAAAAATAATGGCAGTCATTTTTACATCAGGATAGTCTTTCTTAAAGAATATTCATATCCACCATTTTCCTTAGCCCCACAGTATATCTTAGAGTCCAGTCGGAGGAGGATAAATTTATGTTCATTTTGTCATAGGTAAAACTGGAAGACACATCTCCTAGGAGATTTGCCCAGGACAGTAAGTGGTACAGGTAGGTTTCTTGGCTCTTACCCTATGGCTTGTTGCATGAAGCCAATAGGCCTAGCTCCCTTACATGCATAGGCATATGTTCATTAATGCCTATTTTAAATCAAGATCCTCCCATTAAATATGGAATATTTCAGCACTTTCCAACCTTAGATATTCAATGGATTATTCATTCTGCACCTTACTCACAGTACATTGTATCCCATTAGACAATACAAATATGCTCAAATATTTACTTTATTGGCATCTTAGATCCTTTTATTTATTTGGAGTACAGATAAATCCTTTGTGAATCAATTAACCATGCCCTCCACTTCAAGGAAGACTTAACAGAGGACAATGGGTCATTTAGTCCTGTTTCCTAATAATATTAGGAAATTATAATGGTGGGGTCAGCTTTCTGCTCCCTGTAAATATGCTGTGATATCCTAGTGGACGATCTGACAGGTATGCTAACTATTCCCAGCAATAGCTGAATTTCAGAGAGGGTATGAGCAGAGATCATAATGAGGAAATTAGACAACTTAGCTTTCAAGGGCCTCTTAATCAGTTGACAGGGTAACCTCATTAGCTGAAAGTAAATTCACAAAACATGAGATAGTCTCATATGCCAGTGAAAGTTATATGATACTTTAAAACAGTGATTTTTAAACTCTGTATTCACACTCACTATGTGTGTGTATGTGTGTGTGTGTGTGTGTGTTGAATCCTAAGGATCTCTTCTCAGTATAATGTTCTTAATTAAATGCATAGAAGAAAATCTAAAAGATTACAAATTATAACAATTATATTAAAATGTTACCAAAATATATTATAAAAATAAATTAATTGAATCTAGTTAAGAATGCCTGCTTTAGATTCACATAAACAGCACTTTAAAAACAGTTTCTGTAAAGTCAGATTAAGCATATCTCTGTCACCAATGGTGTTATGGCTTATTAACTGAGTGTTGACTGTGTATGTTGTTCAAATTCTTTATATGAGTCACCACAACCAGATATAAGACTTAATGGTCCAGTGGGGGAGGTGGGAGGAAAATTGGTCATTGTTTCTGTAGATCAATAAACTGTTATTATATCCTTCAAAAGCATAAAATTGTTCCAATTCAATTCATTCTTTTGTGGAAGTAGGTATTAGGAGAGGGAAAAGGACCTAGGGTATCAGATGCTTTTTTTTTCAAGATGTTTCTACTTTCACTACTTCAAGGATCTTATTCCCAGAGTACAATCATTCTATGATTCAGTAGATGGGCTTCCAAAACTGCAGCAAAAAAAAAAAAAAAAATTGACAACTTCCAAATCCAGTGAACATTTATTAAGCACCTACTATGTGCTAGGCACTGAGCTAAGTTCTGGAGATACAATTAATAAAAATAAAGACAAAAAAAAGAAAGACAGTTATTGGCCTCAAAGAGCTTACAATCTAATGGACTGCAGCATAATCCCAAACTGACAATTAACTTCTCTTAATCTAGTCAAACTAAGACAATAGCTAGACTTTGATAATAAACATGTACTCCATGGGTAGGAACTGTCTTTTTATTACTTGTATTTCCAGCACTTAGAAAACTGCCTAGCACATAGTAGGTGCTTAATAAGTGTTTACTAGATTTGAATGTTACTGATTTTTTTCTGTAGCAGTTTTGGAAGACCATCTATTGAATTAGTGAGACATTTTACTTTGGGAGCAAGATACTTGAAGGTGGAAAAGTAGTGACATCTTGGAAAAAAAAAACCTTGGAGAAGCATCTACCAAGGACTTCAGGCTGTTGGCAAAGCCCTCAACAACAATAATTCAGCAAGTCTTCATATTAGCAAGTGTTCAATATATGCAAGGCATGAAGGATATGTCATCAAATGTGTATATGAATGAAATTAATATTCATTGGCTACATGACAACTTTGAGTGATAATGGATAGACAGTTCATGTGTTCTCATGGTGTCTTCAAGAGATCAGGAAAGAGAAGAAACTTATTTTCTGAATATTGGGTAGAGGTCCTGAGAGGACTCGGGTAGAGATATAATGGCATGATGTGCATTGCTGTCCAACTGATCGACAAGATGAGATCTCAGATCTAGTTGGAGGATTTGAGTATGAGTATGTGCAAGGTACAGAGAAAACCAAAACAAGGATAAAAACACTCCCTGTCTTCAGTTCAATTAAAGAAACACATATTAAGCATTTACTATGTTCAAGACATTGTTCTTGGAGCACCCATTACCATCACCAACAAAATCAGTCCCTATCCTTTAGGAGCTGTAATTCTACCTGAGCCAAATCTCTTGGATCTGGTCTCCTCTCTACTCATACATTTACCATCTTAGTTCAAATCCCACTTCTCTACCCAGTTATTGAAACAATGTCCTAACTACTCTCCATGCCTCAAGTCTCTCCCCACTCCCATCCATCCCACATGTTACTGTGAAAGTAATTTCTCTTAAGGGCTACCCTGACCATGTGACTCCACCATTCAATTTTTGGCTTTCTATTGTGCTTAGTATAATATATAACCCCTCTGTTTAGCCACTGAGGCCCCACACAACCCAGCCTCCATCTATCATTCCAACTTCACTGGACATTACTTCCCCTTCCCCCCCCTTCACTCTTCGATGCAGCCAAACTGGCCTTGCACAAAACATTCCATGTCCCAGATGAGTGCCTTTACACAGGCTATCCACCATGCCTGGAATGAATTCCCTCCCTTGTTTCCTCCATCTTAGAGAATCCCTCTCTTCTTTTAAAATGTACCTCCGGCTACATCTTTGTCATGAAAACTTTCTTCATCTCCCAATTTCTGTGCCCTCCCTTCCAGAGTACCTTGCATTTAACTACTTTGCAGAAAGGTATATTAATCAATTTGATATCTGTTTTACACATATGCATATACATGCACATACATGTGCATATGCATATGTGTATATAGATCTGCATATATATATGTACATGAATATACATATGTATACTCATATATGTGTGTTGCAGTTGTGTCCACATTAGAATATAGGCTCCTTTTAAGTAAGAATTGTTTAGTTCTCTGTACTTATATCCCCAATACCTACTTCTTTGCTTGGCACCTGCTATTGTTCAGTCGTGTCTGACTCTTCGTGACCCCATTTGGGGTTTCCTTGGCAAAGATACTGGAATGGTTTGCCATTTCCTTCTCTAGTTTCTTTTTACAGATAAACAAACTGAGGCAAACAGGTTAAGTGACTTGCCCAGGGTCACACAGCTAGTATGTGTTTGAGTCCAAATTTGAACTCAGGTCTTCCTGACTCCAGGACCAGCACTCTATTCCCTGTACCACCCAGCTGCCATAGCAGAGACTTGATAAATACTGTGTGATCGATTACATTCCATACACAGAGTAATAAAAATGAATATCCAAAGAAATACATATTATTTCAAGATGGAGAGTTGTGTAACTAGGCTGTGAAGGTAGAGGTTGGGCATCAGGAAAGATTTGTTTATGAGATGGCCCCAGAGCTGAGCTTGGGAGCCAGGAATTCCACGGAGGGCTTATGTTCTTCCTCCATTCCATTATGAGGCATTGGAATAGCATATGAATTAAAAAATAAATCTTTCTGTGCATTGGGCTGTGCAATTCAACGTTGTTTCCTATTGAAACTGGAAAATCCTAGTGTTGGGAGGGGAGGGGTGACCGTCTCCTTCTTCATCTCCCATGCTTGGATATGTGCTTGGATGTCCCTAAAGACCATCGCCAACATGATGCAGAGAGAAGGAAACTTGTATTAATGAGAGCTAATTACCAAAAAGTACTAATCCCCAA
Source organism: Phalanger gymnotis (assembly GCA_028646595.1). NCBI lineage: Eukaryota > Metazoa > Chordata > Mammalia > Diprotodontia > Phalangeridae > Phalanger > Phalanger gymnotis. The sequence goes on along the minus strand of CM053622.1, from coordinate 800,769,854 downwards.
ATAATAAGGCTTCCTCTTTTTTTAATCACAATGAGAATGCCTGGTTGCAAAAACTAGATATTTCCCATTATGCTAATGAGGTTAGATGGAGGACTTTTTTTGGGGGGGGGAGTGGAGAGGGAGGTGGTAGCTTCTGGTTGTCTGAATAATTTGCTTTGATATTTAGAGAAATAAGCGTCACATCCATTGCCTTCCAGGAGATTTAGGTCAATTTGAAATCCCCCCATCACATCACTGGCATCACAAAGGGTGGCAGAGCTTTGGCTGGGGTATGACCCAGTAAGGATCAGAGATGTGTCATGAAGAGTGAATGTTCCCTACAGCCCTCAGAATGGAGCGAGAGAGGCAGGGAGAGAAGAGGTGGAGGAATGCTGGCTGATATCAGGCTAATAAGATCATGAGTGTAGCAGGTACAGTCAGACAGCTCTCCCAGGACATTAATGGCAGGCAAAATAAGGGAAAGCCCAGCCCCAACCACCCAACCATTAGTGCCGTGGGAAGTATCGCCCCAAGAAATTAAAAACCCGGTGCCAAGACGTGTGTCTGTGTGCCTGCCGGCCTGCCCCAGCATAACTTTGCTAAGAGGATATTTTCATGAGATTTCACCAATCACCAGTGGTAATCGGTTACCATAGAAACTCCTCCATTTCCACATCACCCAGTTGTTTTTTTCAGGAGGAAAAAAAACTGATCTCAAGTGCAGTGAATTTGATTATTTACCACCCCCCTCTGCAGCCTTGGGCCAGCTTCTCCACTTTTTAAATGACCGACTTGTCCCAAGCAGAGAAATAAAAATAAGAGACGAAACCTAGAACGGAGAACGACAAAACTGGCTAGGACCAGAGCACCAAAGTTGGGTGGCTATGAAGCCTGCCTGGTTCATTTGTAGGAGCTATTTGTTAATAGGATGAGAAGGGAGAAACAAGGACCTGAGCCCCTGGAAGCCCTGCCCCATATCTTCAGGCCTTGCCAGCTTGCTTCCCTCTCTAGACTGTGCCACACAGCCTCCAGCAGGCTCTGCAGGCCAGCAGGCTTTTGGGCACAGAGAAGGCCTCGTCCTGCACGTGTTGTTCTAGATATACGGCATACACCGTTGGAAGCCCTCCTCAAATCCCACGGAGACAAATGCTACCATGGGTCAAATAATGGTGCTGCAGGTGGCTGGCTGGGGAAAATCTCTTTTCTGGTGTTGACTGAAATACGATGTAGGACAAAGAACGCCAAGCTTTGGAGCTAGAAAACCTGGATTGAAATCCCACTTCTGTCTTTCGCCAGCTGTCTGACCTAGAGCGAATCATTTCTTCTCCTGCCTGCTATCTGGAAATGTGGAGAATAATTCTGGCACAATTGAACTCATGGGATTCTTGTGGGCAAAGGCTGGACGTACTTTAGAAACAGAAGCCTCGTTTTTGCTATTTCAATGAGAATAAATATTACTATCATCGAATTGTTCTCATCTTTTTCAGTGAAGTTCAGTAAGAAATTGTTCCAAGACAACTATTCTGTTTTTTTTTAGCATTCTTTATATTATGTATTTTTTACAACTGATCAATTAATAACTGCTAGAATTTATATGGCACTTTAAGGCTTTTTGTTGTTCAGTCATGCTTGACTTTTCATGACCCCATTTGGGATTTCCTTGGTAAACGACACTTAAGTGATTTGCCATTTCCTTTTCTACCTTATTTTGCAGATGAGGAAACTCAGGCAAACAGGGTTAAGTGACTTGTTCAGGGTCTCACAGCTAGTGTAAAGGACACCTGAGTGATTTGCTATTTCCTTTTCCAGCTCATTTTACAGATGAGGAAACTGAGGCAAACAGGGTTAAATGCCTTGTTCAGGGTCTCACAGCTAGTAAGTGTCTGGGGCTGGATTTGAACTCAGGAATCAAAGAATTCCTGGCCTGGTGTTCTATCCACTCTGCCACCTAGCTACGCCTACTTGATAGCTTTCAAAGCACTTTTTATAACATTATCCCATTCTGTTCTCATAACAACCCTGTGAGTTAGGGTCTGTTGTTATCTCTATTTTACAGTTGAGGAAAATGAGACTAAGAGAAATTAAGTGACTTGTCCAGAGTCATACAGTTACTCATTATCTGAGAAGAAATTTGAACTCAAAATTCATTTGAACAGTCTTTCTGACTCTAGTCCAGTGTTCCCAACCGCCGTGACAATTTTCCTCTGTAGGATGACCAAGAGCATTTCCAGGACAACTCCAGCAAGTAATCAGGCTATGCCCTTCATACTTCATCAGGTGATTTCCTAAGTTAAGTCTCTATATTTTCAAGGCTTTTCATTACACACAATTTGGAAATTATGGGTATTCAGTAAGACAGCATCTATTAAAATGTTTTAAAAATTGAATGGGTAAATTTTATATCTGGGTGACTATGGGAAACAGTTTTGTCTTTCATAATGCCCAAGTTCCAATTCAGTTAATTGGTTGAATTATACAGGCTCTTACAGGATGTGAATTTGTAGTATAGATGCTCTCATCAGTTAGTTTGTGAAGCATGACGAGTTTGTGGTACATAATTCTTGCATCCAGTCCTATATTTTTAAATTCTCAGTAGGGGCTAAATATTTAATCGATGAGCTCTGGGTTCAAATCCTATCTCAGAGATTTATACCTTCATGACCTCAGACAAAGTCCCCTTTTCCCCTTTCTTGGCCTCAGTTTACCATCTCTAAAATGAGGGTTCTGAGTGAGATCTCTCATATCCCTACCAGCTCTCAGTCTATAATCCTTGCATCTTCTCCAAATCCCCCTTTTACAAGGACATTCATTTTGATTCTGAGTAGTACATGGGGTTGGATGACCAAAGGAATCACATCTTTAATTTCCATGATTAAGCGATTCTGGAAGAGCCACCCCCACTGCCTTCCCATCCAGGATGCTGGTTGTACTGTAAGCCATTTCACAAAGTGAAATAGAACTCAACACGTCAGCAGAATGAAAGCACCACAGCTGCCAAGAGGACGGAACAAATAATCAGGGCTGGCATGAGACAAATGCCCTGAAGGAGTTCAAACTACCATCGGAGGGACAGCCCCCAGGCTGAAAATATATTTGGCTGGTCCACATCTTCATAGCCAAGTGCCAGGGGAGGAAATCTGCTCAAGAATTCAGAAGAGCTAGGCTTCGGAAGAAGGTGGAACAGGTGGTGTGGAATGATCACTGGATTTGTGGTCAAATTAGGGCTCTTCTCACTCAAGTCAGGTCAACGAGCATATATTTATTAAGCACCTACTATGTGCCAAAGTACTGTGCTAAATGCTGAAGATATAAAGATAGGTTAAAAAACAATCCCTGCCCTCAAGGAACTTCCAAAGGAAATGAATAGAACACTAAATGATGGCTCTGAGTGGCTATTATAACCAATCTCAGCCTCAAATAATAAACTAATATATACATCCCTTCCTCTACTTAGTAGTCAAATGAAAGACTATGAATACATTGTGTTGCACAGACCATAAGATGGGAGAACTCTATCACTTGGCTTTTTTGAACTGTTTTTATTTGGTGCAAGGTCAGGCTTACGGGAGGATGGGGGTAGGGAGAAATATGTCCAGTAATTACTATGACTGTATATTCTTCCAGAAGCACTTAATAATGTAAATTAAAGCTGTAAAAGATGTCTTTGGTCATCCAGCCCCATGTGATATTCAGAATCAAAGTGAATATCCTCATTAAAAAAAAGATTTTGGGAAACTACCATAGGGACCAACCTGCTGCTATTTCATTAACGCAGGAAATGCCCATGTGAGGAGACCCCCTGCACCAGCTCAGATCAGCACCTTTTCTACAACTTAATAGTAGTGTGCTAGAGAGTTGAGATAGAATACTGACACGTTAAGGGACTTTCTCAAAGTCACACTGGCTCTGAAATCAAGTCCCTATCCCCCATACTGTGCTGTTTCTCTCTATAGTATAAATACAAAAGGTGTAAGATTTCATTAAAAAAAGACACTGACAAAATCAAGTAAAGGGGAAGGGGAATTTGACTGCCTAGATAATCTAGACATTCTAACTTTCCATCTGTGATCCTCTGATCTTACACTTTCTCCTTACAGTATTAGTATCTTGTCATGAATACATAATGGAGGCTTGAGCAAAGAGAAAGGAAAAATGTGCCAGGGTAAAAAACTGGTCAATTTACACACATTTATGAAATTCCAATTGTATGTCAAGCACTATGTTGAAAGTACAAAGACAAAGTTTTAACTAGAAATCCTTTCATCTAGGACAGGGCTTTCCAACCTTACATTTTTATTGAAACAATAGAAAATATTTTGATTTGCAGTTTACTGAGAGCTCTGCAGGAGCTCAGCTTAGTTTACTAAAGCATTTATGTAAATTTCTATGCTTGTAGGTGGGCCACCTAAATAGCACTGAGGGCCACATGCAGCCTGTGGGACTGGATGCACAGACCTGACCTAGGAAAAATAAATGGGAGGAGGGAGGTGGAGTTGTGAAAATGCATCAGAAGAAGGTCCATTTGGGTGGAAGGATATCCAGTCAGTCAATAAACATTTATGAGGCATCTCCTATATGCCAGGCACTATGCTAAGTACTAGGGATACAAAGGAAGGTAAAAAGGCGACCCCTGCTCTCAAAAAGTTCCCAATCTAATCGGGGAACCAACATGCAAAACAGTTGTGTTCAAATAAACTATAGATAGGGTAAATTAGAATGATCAACAGAAGGAAGTAGGGCAGGGAACAATCTCCTCAACAATTACCTTCCTGGGAGTGTCTGACTCCTTTTCTTCTGGTTGTTGAAGTGGGAAGGGTACTACAGCAGAGCTAAACACAGGAGCAGGCTTATACAGGTCAACAGGCCAAGAATCTTTGGTAAAGATGGAGATGAAACAGCATTCCTCCATGTCTGTGCATCCTGGGCCTAAGCCATTTGTTACAGTTCTGCTAAAGAGGCAGTTCTTTGCCTTCTAGGAATTTATTAAGAGGCACAGGAAGGTGTTGCTGATCACGACCTTTTCCAGCTAAAACTGTGGAACTTCCTTGACTGAGGCTCACCATTATTCAGTAGTTCAGCCCCTCCCTCCGCTTGCTTTTCTTTTTCCTTCCAGACAGATGGGTCTTGAAAGAAAGAATGGGCCCCTTAGCCATCTTTTCCTAATTGCTTCTAAATCAGGGACCATTGTTCCGTCCCACTTTATTTTCTAGTTTCCAGGTTTCTGGGCTCTTTCCCTTTTACATTTTTATTGAAATATTTTCCCCAAGTAGAGTTTAATAAGATTCAGTGAGTCGAGATTCAATTCACTGCCTTCTGTATATTTTCTTCAGAGGAAGAATCACTGTCAATTAGGAGAGACAAAGACATCTCTGCTACTTAATGTTCCCACCTTTCCCTGGGTGGGGATTTTGCAAGATTTGCCTCACTCCTATTAAGTAGCTGACATCAGACTTGCCAGAGGAGATGGAAAAGCAGGACTCTGATGAGAGTGTATATGAACTCTGAGGTGGAATCCTGATGAGAGTGGTATGAAAAAGGTTTTGCTCAAGACTAGAAATATCTAGGGGTCCCGATTCCCAACAGTCCACCAGGCCTTGCCTTACAGTTCTGGGTTAGCCCCAATTGACACAGGATCTTATCTGGGCAACATCCTGAAGGGGACAACATTGAATACATTGCCTTGTTCTCCTTGTAGGGGTTGCCAGGCACAAATGCCCTGCTTTCCCACCCACTGAATTGGCCCCAGGCCAGAATCCCTTTTAAGGATCATACTTTGGGCAGAGGGGCAGCTAGTGACATAAAGGATAGCATGCCTGGCCTGAAGTAAGTAAGACTTCTCTTCCTTAGTTCAAATCTTGTTTCAGACACATACTAGCTGTGTGTCCTTGGGCAAGTCACTTAATTCTGTTTGCCTCAGTTTTCTCAACTGTAAAATGAGCTGGAGAAAGAAATGGCAAACCACTCCAGTATCGCTGCCAAGAAAACCCCAAATGGGGTCATGAAGAGTCGGAAATGACTTGACAACAACAACCAAGCTCCACCCCAACATACACTCATATGTATACACATAGAGTTTTTTATGAAACCATAGCTAGAAGGGAAATTCCAATTTATCCAATATATGACCCCTCATTTTATGCTCGTGAGTAAACTCAAGGAGGCCCAGGTTCGCTCAAGTAGGATGTATCAGAAAACAGGATTTGAACTCGTATCTTCTTACTTGAGTCAGGGGTAGTAACAGAGGTAGGGAAACAGCACTCTATATCTCAGAGATCCAAGGAGGCTCTATGAGATAATCAATATAAAACACTTTGGATATTTCAGAGACTTAGTAAATTAAGTCATTAAACTCTTCGGAGAAAGATCAAACGATCATAGATTTAGAACTTGTAGGGACCTTAAAAGCCACTGAGGCCAGCCACCTCATTTTTTACAAGCAAGGAAACTAAGGCTGAGAGGCATTAAGTGACTTGCCCAGAGTCAAACGGATAGTATTTGAGGCAGGATTTGAACCCAGTTCTTCCCGATTCTAAGCACAACACTCCATCCACTAAACTATGTAGGTGGATACCTCAGGGCACAATACCTCTAGATAACTCGCAGTTCTTTTCAAGCCACATCCTCCAATTTCACTTTCTTCTTATTGTTTTGTTATTTTTTCAGTCACGTCCAACACTTCATGACCCAATTTGGGATTTTCTTAACAAAGATACTGGAGTGGTTTGCCATTTCTTTCTTCAGCTCATTTTACAAATAAAGAAACTGAGACAAAAGGGTTCAGTGACTGGCTTAAGGTCACCCAGCTAGTAAGTGTCTGAGGCCATAATGGAACTCAAGAAGAGAAGTCTTCCTGACTCTGGGCTCAGCCACCTATCTGTCCACATTTTGCTAGGAATATTTTAAAATGTGTTGGAAAGGGTGGCAGGCTCTAGAAGAACAGAAATAATGAAATCTCCATGTCCTCCTGCTGTCTCATTGGGTCAATTTGGAAAGCCAGTTTTCTCTGCCCTGATCTTTCCAGATGTTGTCTTTTGGAAGAATGACGCCACTGATGTTGCTACATCTACTATTGCCAGTCCATATGAATTCAATGACAGGAACAACTCTGAATCCCATGAAAAAGTCAATGGCCCATCACTATGCATACAGCAAGGACTATTCCTTTCTCATGATGCCCATTATCACCACCATCATCAAGCCTTTATTAAATGTTTGTTATATCTCAGGCTCTGGGCTATGCACTCAGGATACAAGAACAGAAATAGTTGTTGAGAGGCATCATGATATAGCAGTAATTTCTACAGTTTCTACAAGCACTTCTACAGTTTCAAGTTTTGCAAAGCACTTTACAGATGTGATCTCATTTGCTTTTATAGTGGATAGATCACTGGACATGAAGTTAGGAAGACCTAAGTTCAAATCCTGCTTCAGATACTTCCTAGCTATCTGACCATGACTAACTCATTTAAGTTCTCTTGGCCTCAATTACTCCATCTGTACAATGAGGGTGATGCTTTGGGTAGATTCTATGATCCCTTCCAGCTCTAAATCTAAGCTCTTATACCTTCCAATTCTCCTTGCTGACAGCCAAGCCAGGAATAACAAAGGAAACTGGAGTCTGTGCCCTTGAAATTTTCTGCCGTAGGGTAAAATTGTGATTGCTCCACCCTAGTTAGTTAAAGAAGGTAACATTGAAATCAAGGCCAAGGATGTAATTTTATCCATGAGGAAACTGAAGCTCAAATAGGAAAATCAACTTAACCAACTGAGCTAATAATTGTAAAAGATTGGCTTTGAGGTGGGCAGAGCCAAGATGGCAGCTGGGAAGCAGTGACTGGTGTGAGCTCCCCACCAAGTCCCTCCAAATACCTACAAAACAATGGCTCTGAACCAATTCTAGAGCTGCAGAACCCATGAAGTGGCAGAGGGAAGCAGGGCCCCACCCCAGGATAGCCTGGATGGTTTCTGGGTAAGGTCTGTCCCGCATGGAGCTCCCAGCCCCCAGCTGAGGGGAGCAGAGCTGAACCCAGCGCGCATGGCGCGAACAGACCAGACCGGACCTACCAGACCAGGAGACGAGCAGAGAGTGCCCCGGCATTCTGAAGTACTGAGCTGTGGCATCTACCAGACCTCTCAACCCACAAAGAGCAAAGACATCAGAGAAGGTTAGTGGGAAAAGCTGCATGAGTGAGTTTGCGGTTTGGCCACCGCCCCTAGGGCACCGGAAGTGGGGCAGCTTTGGAACTAGGGCTGCAGTTGCTTCTGGCCCCAGGCCCACCTGGTGGGAGGAATTAAGTGGCTGATCAGAGCAGGAGTGAAGAGCCTGCTGAAGATTTAAGCCCAGTCTGGGTAGGGGGTTCTTAGCATCCACCCAAGTGTGGAACATAGAACTCTTTAATCTTTAAGCAGCCACGCCCCGTTGAAAAATTCAAAGGTTAATTAAGT
>CM053622.1:800733260-800760930 GCA_028646595.1 Phalanger gymnotis | reverse complement strand
GGGGGGGGGAGGAAATGGGGAGAAAATTTGTAATTCAAACGCCTGTGAAAATCAATGCTGAAAACCAAACATGTCAAAAATAAATTAAAAAAAAAAAAAGAAAAAAAAAAGATTGGCTTTGAACCTGGCTGACACCAAATTCGACATTCTTACCCTTGCCCCATGCTCCCTATGGACAGGAACTAGAATCCAGCTCTTTGGACACTACATGTAATGCTTAGTCTACATTGCCTCTTATCACCCTCTCATCTTGGCCTCTTGCATCAGCCTTCATCTTTGAGAGCACGTAAAAGACTTCAGGTATAAAGATTTCCATTTCATTGACTGTTCATTGCATTAAGATATAATTTCCCCCAAGAGGAAAAAGACCAAAAAATAAAACACATAATTCCAGGCCTGGTGGGAGCTTCGCATTCCCCTATGCAGGGCTAACAATCCAAGGTAATGAAATTTTTGTCAGGCCAGAAATAAGATTTGAAATGGGCCAAACTGCTATGGCAACATGGGGAATTTTGGCTCCAATCTGTTGTTCTCTTCATCCTAGATCATTAATGAGACACACGTCAAAGCTGCCTGCTGAATTTGGGGAGCAGAGAGAAGCTGCACCTCACTCAGGGAAAATAATTGCCTCCCTGCCTCCTTCTCTTAAACTCAGTGCCGAAAGGGGGACGCCTACTTCCTTCTGGAAAGCAGTTGACAAGTTCAATTTTCTAATGAAAAAAAAAATTAAACCCTGATTTACTTTAATAGCATTCCCAGGCCCGATATTACTCCAATGACCTGTCAGCCTCTCCTTTTCTCATACTTTAATGTGATTCAAAAATTCTCCCTTCAGATGAGGGAGCTCAGCAGTACCTAGGATGGAATCATTTAATGTGGCCCCAGTACATGTCAGAAACACGCATGATGCTTAACTCAGAGAAAAGAAATGGAGTATGAATGATTCATTTCTGGTGAGAAGATAAGTAATAAAATGAAATTTTTGGCTTTTTTAAAAGCATTTATTCCCATACCACTCGCTTTTCTCAGAGAAGCATTTGGGATGGGCCCACAGTACTTTAAGCCTCCTCAGTCAGGCTCCAAAACAGGTGCAGTCTAACAGAGGCTAAGGACCTCTTCTTCCCTACGTGGGCTGCTACTTGGCTTGGCTTCACTCTTGCCTTCCACTGGACAACTCTCACATAGTCTCTCAACAAACTGGATTTGGTTCATCATTCCTACCCGAGCTCCTAGAAAGTAGGGATTATATCATTCTTTGCACTGGTATTGCTAGTGCCTGGGAACAGTACACAGAGCCCTGATGTTAGAAACACAAATTTTGTGGTTTAGTAGGTTTTTGGTCATGTCCAACTCTTCATCATGACTCCATTTGGGCTTTTCTTGCAAAGATACTGAAGTGGTTTGCTATTTCCTTCTCCAGTTCATTTACAGATGAGGAAACTGAGGCAAGCAGGGTTAAATGACTGGTCCACGGTCACACAGCTAGTAAGTGTCTGAGGCCAGATTTCAACTCAGGAAGATAAGTCTTCCTGACTCCTGGCCTGATGCTCTATTCCTTGTGCCACCTAGCTGCCCCAAGACCTAGGTTCAAATCCCTGCCTCAAGAATAAAAATACTACCTATTCGATTATGGTAACACAACCTCTGCAGCCTTTGGTTTCTTTGCCTCTAATAAGGATATTGGTATCATGGCTTCCAGTTTGTAAAGAATTTCACACATATTATCTGTGAGATAAGTATTACACAAACCTGTGAGATAAATATTAATATTATCTCCATTTTACAGATGAGGAAACTGAGGCTCAGTTCCTGGTCTGTAAAATGGTGACTGATTAATCCCAGTACAGAGGCCAACACTTCCATTAAACACTTATCCAATGAACAAGGATCTTTTTTGCCATCTGTCCAACAACACAATAAATGTTTATTAAACTTCTATTTCCCAGGCTTTGAAGACATCGAGACAAAAATCTAAATAGTTCCTGCCCTCAATAAACTTGCATTCTACTCGGGGCTAACCTTTCCTAAGTGTGAAGAAGAGAATCATCTCCCACACTCAGTGCCCACAAGCGCACACACACACACGCACATGCACACCCTCGGCTACAAGAAAACACTCATTATTTGTAGATAAAGATAAGAATGTATTGCCTGTGGGTTCAGTAGCTTTCTTTATGGTAATATGAGTTTGCTGAAAGGTAGCACAGTACAGAGGAAACATCACTGTGTTTGGAATTAGGAGTTCCTAGGTTTGAAACTCAGACATTTAATAGCTCTGTGACTGAAGACATGCTGCCTCACCCATCTGAAGATCTACAAACAAGATCCGCCATCTCCTGACTCTGTGCATTTTCATTGGCTTTCCCCCATGACTGGAATTTTCTCCATCCTCATCTCTGCCTCCTGGCCTCCCTAAAGACTCAGCTAAAGTCGCACCTTCCATGGGGTAGCCATATAGTGCAACGGATAGAGTGCCAGGCCTGGAGTCACAAAGAGTCCTCTTCATGAGTTCAGATCTGGCCTTAGACACTTAGTAACTGTGTGACTCTGGGCAAGTTGCTTTACCCTGTTTACCTCAGTTTCCTCATCTATAAAATGAACTGGAGAAGGAAATGACAAACCACTGCAGTATTTTTGCCAAAAAAAACCCCAAATGAGGTCACAAAGAGTTAGCCATGACTGAAAAACAAGTGAAAAAACCAAGAAGTTTCTTGTTTCCCCTTAACTCTTATGCTTCCTCTCTGTTGATTATCTCTAGTGTATCCTGTCTACAGCTTGTTTGTACGCAGTAGTTGCCATGTTGTCTCCTCTGTCAGACTGGAAGCTCTTTGAAGGCAGACACTGTCTTTTGCCTTTCTTTGTATCCCTAGTTCTTACCACATTGCCTGGCCTATAGTAGGCACTTAACAAATGTTTATTGACTGACCAGCTGACTAAAAGCAAACTGAAAATCAAAAGGTAGGGCATTGTAATGTACAGAACAGTGGATTAAAAGTAGGATTGGATCTGGTCTTGAATTCTAGCTCACTTGAGCTTCCTAGGCCTCAGCATCTTCTTTGGCATATAGAAGACGGACTAAATGGACCTCTAAGGTCACTGCCAGGTCTATCTATATCCTTTCGTTTGTTGTGCATCCCTGTGAGCCCTGATTGACTAGACCAGAGCCCAGAACCAAAGATCTGTGGCTGAGACATTTCTTATCAGATGACTACACCTTCTGGCTACAGTAAGGCCTTGACTCTCTCCTTGACCTTTAAAAGGTGCAACTAGAGGTCAACAGGAAAATGGGGCCACTGAAGACAATATTACGCCAGACCCTCATCTGCACAGGTGTTCATAGCCAGCATGAAGAACATCCCCTCAGTGTGAACAGTGACATTCAGAAGTTCTAGTTGCCCTGGCAACATCCCCTGAAGCATTCTGGAGGAGTACAGTGGAGAAGGGAGTGGGAAGACAGTGCTCTGTCCATGTATGCTGGAGGGTTAAAAGGGCTCTCCTCTTTGTTGTCCTCTAAGAGGAGGCCACAGGATGATTTAAAGGGATACAGACTCCCAATATGATGGTTTGATAGGTGTTACAAAGGAATTTCTGGATTGCATTACTCAGAAAAGTGTTTGGACTGAGAAAGCCCTAGCAACATCAGCAGGGGAAGAGTAAGCAATTAAAAAGATAGACTTCATCTATGTACAACCTGTGTCTGATTGCTTACAAACTCAGAGAAGGGGGAGAGGAAGGAAGGAGGGAGGGATAGAATCTGGAACTCAAAACTTTAAAAAATGATTAAAAATTGTTTTAACAAGTAATTGGGGGGAATAAAATATATACATTTTAAATGATTTCATCCAAGCAAGAGAGTTTTTCTGGCTTTTACTGCCAGAAACTGGCTTTTACTGGGACCAATATCACTAAAAAGTTGCTAAAAGAACTTAGTCCTGTGGGGAGTCACTGCTGTGATTTAGCAAAAAACAAACAAAAATCAAACAAAAAACACAAGAAATGGAAAAAGAGCATTGCAATAGCCAGCAAACCAGCTAAAGAGCAGCTGAGCAGACCAGAGGACAGTAGTAACTCAGCAGAGGCAGGGGCAAGGGAGGAGCAACACCAGAATTCAGTGGACAGCAGCCTGGCAGAGTAGCAGAGGATCAGGTTGCCCAAAGAAAGCAACTGGCCTGATGACATTACCAAAGGAGAAGGGAGGGCAGGCAAAGACTCTGGAGGTGTGAGCTGGCCCAACTCCCTGCTCCCTCTGCCCATACATACATGTCATATGTATTCACTATGGCTGTGTCCTTTCTCATCGGTGGAGGGTTAACTTGTGGGAAGGGGTACATTTGTGTAAAGGGTGGAAGGACGGTAAAGAATTGTTGGCTAGATAAGAAGACAGTCAATAAAAGAGGAAGAATTATTTTTTTTCCTTTGGTGTCCAAAGCCCAGGCCCGGAAAAGAGAAGTAACAGAGGAGTGTGTTGGGGGTGGGGGTGGGAAGAAGGGATGAGGGAAATTTAGTGTTATGTTTTTGGAAAGCTAGGTGGTATAGTGTATGGCCTAGAGTCAGGAGGGCTCATCTTCCTACCTTCAAATCTGGCCTCAGATAGTTACTAGCTGTGTGACCTTGGGCAAGTCGCTTAACACTGTTTGCCTCAGTTTCTTCATTTGTAAAACAAGCTGGAGATGGAAGGGCCAAACCACCCCAGTATCTTCGGCAAAGAAACAGCAAATAGGGTCATGAGAGTCAATCGTTACTGAAATGACTGAACAACATCAAGGAAGTATCATATTTAGAGGATCAGGGATACAAGATCAGAGATTTGGAGCTAGAAAGGACCTTGGAGACTATCTAGTTCCTTGTTATATAGAGAGTGAAACTGAGACCCAGGGAAGACAAAGCCAGGGTGACAGAGGTACCTAGTATCAGAGGCAAGATTTGAACTCAGATTCTATGACACCCTGACTGGTGTTCTTTCTATTATACAATCCTGCTTCCCCTAGACCTACAATTACCATGGCTCATAAAAACAGAGCTCAGTGAGACAAGGACATGGAGGGAGAATATTTTTTAAGCATGATGTTGCCATTAAGGGGGAAAAATGGTTAGCAGGGGCAGTTAGAGCAGCTGCTGAGACAGAGTAAGCTGAATTCCTTTCAGGTATCAGTCTTGTGATGGTGGTGGGACCAGAGGGATTCTAATAACATTAATCCTTTCCACTTGTATAATGTATTTCATGCTTTCAAAACACCTCATTTGATCTCAGAACAATCCTGTGAGACAGGTGTTACCAGAAGCTCTGGTGTCTGAAAAATTAGTGCTGAAATATCTGGAATTCTAAATAATCATTCCAAGAAGCCCACAGGGAAGCAGATCAGAATTTACTTTTTGAAAGCTTCAAACATTTTTTTTCTTTCATGAGTTGTGGGCTCTCCCTCTGGCCTGCAGAACACAGTGCCTTTCAGAGTGAGTCAATGTAATTGGATAGATGATGTAAATGACAAATTTATTCTCCAACAATCAACCTCCTGATGGGTTTTTCAATCAATTGACAAGCATTTATTAAGCACCTACTATATGCCTGGGCACTATGAGAAGCTCTGAAGATACAAAGACATAATGAAACAGTCTATGTTCCCAAAAGAGCTTGCATTTAAATTGGCTAAGTGACATATATGATTTTTTTTTCCAACTGGACTTCGGCAATCATGGGTGCAGACAAGTTCCAGTGAGAAATTTTCTCTGTTAGTGCGAATGAGAACCTTCTCTGGCACTTAGAAAGCTTCCTGGGGCACTGAAAGGTTGAGTTACTTGCCCAGGGTCATATAATGAGTCCGTATCAGAGATAGGATTTCAATCCAGTGCTTCTGAGCTTCTGAATTCTGAGGCCAATTACGTGTGTGTGTATGTATGTGTGTGTGTGTGCATATGTGTGTGTGTGTAACATCTATATCTATCTATCTGTCTGTCTGTCTATCTATCTATCTATCTACCTACATATGTATTATACAGGGTGTCTCTAAGATCTGGTTACATAGGAAATCTCATTAACATCTCATTAACTGTTTCACTGAAGACTGTGTTGTTCAGCGAATTCTTTTTCTGGGGTATGCTAAAGGAGAAGGTTTACTCAATGAAAATCACAGATGTAACACACTTGATTGAATGCATAAAGGAATAAAGAGTGAATATACTAAAATTGATGGCAATGTGGAGTTATTGCATCAAGTTCACGTAAATCTTGCAAAGCGCATCAACCTTTACATCACAAATGATGGAGATCCATATTGAAGAAGTTATTTGTTAATATTCCAATTAAATAAAATATTTTTTAAAATTTTATTCATTTCATTTCTTGAAAATACTCATTTTTGCATCTGTGACCAGACTTTGGGAACACCCTATATATACACATATATAAAATATATAAGCATATACTCTCTCTCTCTTCATTCATATATGCATATATACATACCATATATATATATATATGTACACACGCACATATATATGTGTATATATATATATGTAAGTAAGAGATATTTGTGAAGTACTTAGTATGGTATCTGATACATAGTATATATTTAATAAATGCTGATGTTTTTCCCCTCCCCCTTTCAGGTAACCAGGTTATGCTTTATTGTATCTTGTAATGTGTATGCATACATATGCATTGAACATACATAGATATGTGTAGATATATGTAAGTGTGTGTGTGTGTGTGTGTGTGTAAAATTTATGTTCAATAAAAGTTTGGTGAGAGAACCTTTGAACCTTCCATCATTGATTTCCAAAAAAAAACCACATGTAATCTGAGTCACAATCTGTTTTGTCTTTTCAACATAGTCAGGCTTGTGATCTGTTGGCATAGCCCTCATCAAAAGTTAAACTCAGGTTACCCCCATTGTGAGAAGGAATTATTTCTTTCTTGTATTAATAACTAATTATAAAATCAGGACCAAGGTTTTTCCCCTTTTCTGCTTCCTCATCCAGAAATCAAGCAGGGTGGGGAATCTTTCTCAAAGACTTACAAAGCCAGGATACCTGAGATCAAAGACCGTAAAAGAAATTTAAATTTAGGTGAACGGGTAGATTCCTGCTCATTGTGTCTAGTCAGACAAGTCTGGGGTAGAGATGAATTCCCTCTTTGATATGGATATTGAGAAGTCTCTTTGACCAAGATTTAGGTACTTAGTATTGTATACCTCAAGACTCTCATTGGAATATAACCCACCTCTCATTATAATATTCATTCTCTCATTAATTGTTAGCCAAATAGAGTTATTGCCAACCTCACAAACATCCAATCTTCCAAGGAATAATGAACTGTGAGCCCACTGCCATGAAGGATCTTTGGCATTCAAGAGTGTCACCAACTGCTTTTATAATAAAATTATTAATTAACCAGAAATTATGTCTCTCAAACTTTTTTTTGACACATCACACCATCAATAGCCTTCTCAACTCCTTACACATCCTCTTCAATTTCTTCCTGAATCCATAAAGCCAAATAATTTCATTGTTCTAACAAATCTACTCTATTATATCAACTTTAGCTCAAATATGCCATAGAATGAATAGAGGAAATATCTTCAGACCAGTCCCTTGGCTCTCAGACCCTGGCTTCACACAAAACTTTTAATATCAGTCAGGATGGGGACAACAATTCTCATTGCACTAATGGAGAAACTGAGGCACATGGCTGCATTGGTAATGGAATGGGAAGATCTTTCCCATCCATTAATAGCCCCATGTGACCTGCTTGAGTCACATGTGAGTGAGAGCCACATGTGTCTATAGTGGGAGGAGCTTGCCAAAAGGGTGGAGTACTAAGCCATAGAGCAGGCAGTTGGGAGAGAGACACAAAGCAGCAGCTAATGTGATTGGGAGAGGGAGTGATTTTGCTTGAGAGTGTTCCATTTGTGGGAAGGCCCTAACAGAGAGAGAAGGCTTGGGGATAGCAGTGCTCCCTGCATTGGTAACATATATAGATTTCTTTGTTGCTATGATGGATTTGGCTATTTAGTGTTGGAATAAATGTTTGGTTCTGTCTTCTATGAAGAAAGTCTGTTATATCTTATGATTCAGAACTAAGCCAGCATATTCATAGCAGCCATAGCCTGCTATTGGTGCTACAATGACCTGCTACTCAAAGGCTACACCGATAGTTAAATGGCAGAGCCATTTAAAGTGCAGGATCTTCTGACTCATAGCCTGGCTTTTCCTACCAATCATCCATGTAATTCACTCTTCTTTTTCAGTTTTGATCTTAGGGTCCCATATTGGTTATTCTCACTGGAAGCACAAAATAATCCCATTAGGATTCTGGGCACAGTTAGTCCTATTTGGTTTAGATTCTAGTATCTGTTGGCTTTATTATTGTCATTATTATCATTATTTATTATTATTGTTATTGGACATTCTAAATAAACTATTAATTCTTAGATACCAATATGCCACACAAAAAGCACACCTTACCTATAGGGAGGGAGCAGGGGAAGGACATCAGCATTTAGTAGATGCCTACTAAGCATCAAATACTGTGCTAAGTACTTTACAGATGCCTCATTTGACTCACACAATGACCCAGTGAGGTAGGTATCGTTATTTTCTCCATTTTGCAGTTGAGAAAACTGAGGCAAAACTGAATTTAAGTGACTTTCCCAAGATCACACAGCTAGTAAGTATCTGAGGCTGGATCTGAATTCAAGTCCTCCTGACTCCAGATTCAGAACACGATCTACTGTGCCACGAAGCTACCTAAGGTAAACCTAGAAGACCATCCTCAAGCCACCTGCTTGGAGTCTAAAACTTAGATGACGTTTCAAAGGAGGAGAAAGATGAATATGGTAGAGTGCTGGACCCACTGCAGTTTGTAAGATCTGGATTAAAATCCAGTCTCAGTATTTATCTGACTATGAAAAAGTCACTTAACCATTCTAACTCACAGCTTTGTCATCTGTAAAATGGACATATATATTCATAGGTTTTGATGATCAGATGACATCATAAAGAACTTTAAAACACTCTATAAATGGTGATTCATGTTTTTATTAATACGAAGAGTCATTGACCTCTATAGGATTGATGAGGAGAAACAAGAAAATAGAAGAATTTTTTTCAGGTTCCCCAAACCCCAGGCATTACACACTATGTTCGGCATCAGGCAAAGAAAGTCAAATAAAGGTAGAAACAATGAGCTCAGGAACCATCCCTGCGGGGGCCGAGAGGTTGAGAGTTTCCATTTTTGTCTCACTCCCCTTTACTTGCCCCCTGATGTCAATGGATGATGTTCACTTTTTCCTCTCCCACTAATCCTTTTTGACAGGTAGTTAGCAGCTATCTCCCCATGAATCAAAGATGGAGTTCTGGATCTGGTTTACCTGCAAGAGGAAGGGCCACCCTGGGGCCTATTGGAAGGAGAGTTCTAATGTTTTCAATCACTGCTTTCTGGACCAAGAGAGAAGTTTGGGCTGTCCTGAAGTCAGACCCTCCAGAAACCTTCTGGTGTCTCAAGCCAACTCAATTCAATTCAAATCTGTTTAATAAATGTGTATTTCATGCTAATTAAGTACCAGACACCAAGATGAGCATTGTGCATACAAAGACAGAAACTAGCCTCAGACACAAGGGAGAAAAGATAAAGTTCTATATAATGTTCTATCTACTCTTCCCAAACTGCTTTACAACATCTGTCTCAAACCCCTTGTCTGTATGAATAGCCCAGAACAATCCAGCCAGAAACGAAAACTTAGACTCAAGGAGACCTGAGTTCAAAACCTACCTCAGCCATTTAATAGATGTGTGACCCTGGGCAAGTTACCTAGCCTCTGACTGTCTCAGTCCCCTTATCTGTAAAAAGGGATATAACAATAGTGCCAAGCTCTCAGGGTTATTGAAAGAATAAAATGAGATAGTACTTGGAAAGTGTTTTACAAATCTTAAAGAGCTATGTAGATGCCACATTCTTCTCTTGAATCCCAAGCTTCCTTCAAGGATAGGCTTATGCCTTCCTGGCAAAAAGACTTTTCTGATAGCCTTAGTTGTTAGTACTTTCTCTCTTCTCTTCCTCTCAGATTATGTATCTATTTATTTGGGCAGAGGTTGTATTCTTCCCCTCCCACTAACCAAGTAGAATTTAAATTCATCGACGGCAGGAATTATTTTGTACTTGTCACTGTATTCTTGAAACTTTGCATGGTGTCCAACACAGAGTACTTAAATTCTTGTTAGATCGGACATTGGCGGAACTGTAAAACAATTTAGAATAACACAGAAACAGTCTTGAAAAGGCAACTACTTTGACCTAGCAATTGCCCGATAGGAATTTGACCAAAAGAGGTCAAAAGGAAAGGGAAAGGAATCAGATGTACAAAAATACTTATAGTAGCATTGCTTTGTAGCAAAAAAAAAATGGAAACAACATATATGTTTATCAATTTCTCGCTGGCTAAACAAATTGTGATATCTGAATGTGATGGGATATTATTGTGCTATGAGAAAAGAGAAATTCGAAGAATTCAGAGAAACTTTGGAAGATTTTTATGAACTGGCATAAATTGAAATGTGCAGAGCCAGGAGAACAATTTACACATTGGACCCAATAAAATAGAGGGAAAATACTTGGGAAGATCTAGAACTCTAATTAACTCAGTGAGCAATCATGAATTCAGAAGACTGATGTTAATATATGATCTTGTCTCTTGGAAGAGAGGTGATGCTCTAGCGGTGTAGAATGAGACACTTTCAGAGAGTATGTGGACTTGGTTACCTTGAATATATTTATTTGTTATGAATGACGTATTCTCCTTAATGGTGATGGTTGTGAGTGATAGGTGATAGAGATGAAGAAAGTTAGTGATAGAAAGAAAGGAAAAAAAAGAAAGAAGGAAAGAATCAAGGAAGGAGTAACAAACATGAAACTAAATATAATTCAACAAAGAGTTCAGTAGTTGACACAAAGATGACAATTTTGTTACTACCTCATTAAATTTTATTTAAAAGGTGTCTTGAAAGTCTTGGAAACTGTTTTGGAGACTGATTCTCTCTATCTGGTCCAGGCTGGAAGTACACCTACCACTCATAAAGCCAATCCCAATGCTGACTGGCCCAGAAGCTTTAACCTGCTCTATTTTTCCAGTCTGGGCTAGTATGACCATACTTAGACAGTCAATTGGCTTTCCTCTCCCATGGGCTCACCATACTGGTGATGGAATTAGTGTGGATGCCCCACTGCAGCTCAGAACTCCCAAGCTCGTGCGATCCACCAGCTTCACCCTCACCAGAAGGAGGGACCATAGGTGTGTTCCACTATGCCTGTCTAAATTTAATATACTTTAAAAAATCTTATGCAACTGAAATTCATGGTGTCATTTTCAAACATCATTTTTGGTTGTTTTTATACCGATATGTTTGTGTAGTGAATAAATCCATAGTTAAAAAATAAAAAAAATAATAATATTAAGAACAAAATGGTCTATGGGCTTTTGTGGTTTGATAAGAGTTGATGGTACAAAAAGATAACTCACCCCCCAAGAAAAAGACCCAAACTAGCCTAGGCTACATGAAGAGAGTCACAGTGCAAAAGAAGGAATGTTCCCATTGTATGCACCCCTGATCAGAGCAGGACTGGAGTGTTGGGTTCAGTTCTGGGTGCCACAATTTAGGAAAGATATGTTTTCTTTCATTCATTCATTCATTCATTCATTCACTCATTCACTCATTCATTCATTTATTTATTTATTTATTTATTTATTTATTTAGGAAAGATATTGACAAGCTGTAGAGCATCCATAAAAGGAGAATCTGAAGGATGAGAAGATGGGACACCATGTCCTACAAGGATCTGTTGAAGGAATTAATGATGTTTAAGCCTGGAGAAGAGGGAACTCCCTGGAACGTGATAGTTGTGTGTTGTGTTTGATCATCTCAGAGGTTTGCCATTTCCTTCTCCAGATGTCTTTACAGATGAGGAACTGAGACAACCAAGGTTAAATGACTTGCCCTGGGTCACACAGCTAGAAAGTGTCTGAGGCCAGATTTGAACTCAGGTCTTCCTGACTCCAGACTAGATGCTCTATCCACTGTGCCACTTAGCTGCACATAACATAATCATTACCTCCAAGCACTTGAATGACTGTCAGTGGGAGAAGGTAAGAGAACCAGATTAATTCTATCCCACAGAAGACAAAGCAAGGAGGAAGAGGTGGAAGTAGCAGAAAGGCACACTTCAGCTTAATAGAAGGGAAACAAAGCTACCCCAAAGATGGAATGAATTGACTTGGGAAATAGTGAGTTTCCCTGCCACTGGAGGTCATTTCCTATCAAAGTACATGGACCCCATGAAAACTGTTAATGGTTCTTTTAGCAACCTATAGACTCCAGATTCAGAACCATTGGGCCTGATCTCTTGTGATATAGTGGAAAGAAAACTGACTTTGGATTCTAATGACCTATCTGGCTTCAAATCATTTCTTTGCCACTCAGAGATATGACTAGGCTAGTAACCTTATTTTCTACATCTCTTAACACACTTTCTCATAAGTTGTGCCTCTTAGGAGGTCCCCTCCACCTGCAGAACTATGATTCTAAGGTCTCATTCTATCTCTCACATTCTTTGATTTTAAATGATTCCCTTTTCTTCAGCTCCCTGTCTTCCAACAGGAATGCTAAGCTAAGCACCCCTTTCCAGAGTCTACAAATTGACTATCCTAGAAAGAAGGTGAGGAACAAGAGTGAGTGGTCCCTTCCAGCTGGGCCTCAGCTAGGACTTTAGGGGGGTTGGTTAGTCAATAAGTCAGTGAGGGAACAACTCATACCCTTCACTGCCCTCTATATCCTTGTTTCTAACTCTTTAAATGCTTCCCTGGGAGTTGGGGAAATGTACTTCTACAACAACAACGATGTTTCCCTTAAGGCAGCGTGACATAGGGCCACTAATTAGAGTTGAATTTCCTGACAAATAAGGATAATACAGAAATATTTGATTAACATAAACATGGAGAGACGAACTTGCCCTTCAGCTGTAACTCCCTCTTCCCTCCTCTTCCTTTCTCTCCTGAGGTCTCCTCTCTTGTTTTTCTCTCTGGCTGCCATTCTTTTGACAGGAATGAGATTGAGGCCCTCACCACTTGTCTGACTTTCTGCCACGTGCAAGTCAGTAGCTGATGGTAAAGCAGCGCTGGTGAGAATTGAGTGAGATGAAAAGGAGGAAGGGAGCATGGAGAGGGAGAGGGAAAGAGGGAGGAGGGAGGGAGAGAAAGAGAGAGAGAGAGAGAGAGAGAGAGAGAGAGAGAGAGAGAGAGAGAGGTGATGAGAGACAGAAAGAGGTAAGAATCAGGACTATTGAGCGGCATTGAATTTCTTAATAAGACACTTGAACATCTCACTGTCTGCTGGAGAGTGCTTGGTGCTACAGACTGAAGCAGTAATATTCAGATGTGAAATATGAAATATTTACTGTCATTAAAATGTAGTAGTTTGTGTGGCATGATCTGAGCAAAAGTCTGGGGGAAGGGGATGGGAGCTGTAATTTCTAATCAAGATTTTTTTTTTCCAAATCTGAACGCATTGTTAGCTGTGTGGCCATGGGGAAGTCATTTAATCTTTCTGAGCCTCAGTATATTCATCTGAAAATGGGGATAATAAAATATGAATTGCTTACCTCAAGGAGTTGTTATGAGGTTTCAAAGAGAAAAGTGCTATATGAATTTCAGGTATTATTATGAACAACTTTTCCTTCTCACTGGTACCACAAAACAAATATCTCAGCTAGGTGTAACTTGGGAATGAGGACAACATTTTCCTACATAAATGTGCCTGCCACTGAATTTCTTAGTTGTAAGGTTCCTCAGAAGCCACTGAGTACCACTTGGCCATAAGCACAATGCTACTTTTTGATATCCCTCCACATTGGCCAGTCTAGTTAAACCTCTGTTTAAAGGTCTTCAGTATGGAAGAGTCAACTACCTCCTAAGATAGCCAATTCTAAGAGAAAGCCATCAATCCTTGGAAGCTTTTGCTTGCACCAAAGCTAAATGGACTTCTCAACAAATTCTATCCATTGTTCCTAATTAAATTCAATTAATCATCATTAAAATCAATTAAACATCAATTTATCATCTATTATGGGCAGCTAGGTGTCATAGAGGGCTACATCTGGAGTCAGGAAGAATTTGTGTTCAAATCTGGCCTCAGACACTTAATAGCTGTGTAACCCTGGGTAAGTCACTTAACCCTATTTGCCTCAGTTTCCTCATCTGTAAAATTGCTAATAATAAAAGCACCTAGCTTCCAGTGTTTTGCAAAGCTTAAAGCAATACGTAAACCCTACCTATTATCTTTACTAAAACCCCCAGTCCGTTTCCCAACTTCTCTCTAGCATGTCTTTCTAGTCTTATATTTATGAAATTGATTTTTTGAATCTTATTGTAAAAATTTATGTGAATCTCCACTGTTACATCATATGACATTCAGTGCAGTGTTCTAGGCTATCAATATCATCTTAGAGAATGACAGTCATCCAACATATTAGCTCTCCCTCCTAGCTTTATGTTCCAAACTAATGACCTATTCTGGATGAAGCCATGCTTTCTTTTGGGGATCACTGCTTCCTTTTTTAACTTATCCCTAATCATCTCTTTACTGACACATCCCGGAATTTTGACAGTAACCAAAATCAGGCTCATTGGCGAAAAGTTGGTTACTACCAGAAGCCAGATACAGACTCAAGAAAAAGGCATGATAGTAGATTTGGAATTAGGAAAAAAAAACGACCAGATGCAAACATTAATGTCATGTAAGGTTAGTCATATGTCTTTTCAAGGTCTCAGTTTCTTGACCTACAAAATATATGTGTTGGGCTAGAGGACCCCTTAGACCCTTTCCTGCTCTTAAATCCTAGGCACTCATATCTTTCATTGAGGGCAAAGACAAAAAGAAAGGTTTCATATACAATAAAATATTGATAGCAGCACTTTGTGAAAACAAAGAACTGGAAATAAAAGACACCCAGGAATTGAATAATGACTAAAAAGGTTGGGTACATGAATGCAATAAATATCACTGGGCTGTAAGAAAAGATGGATATAACCAATTCAGGGAAGAATGGATAAACTGATGCAGACTTAAATAAATACTCAGAAAATCAACAAAACTAAAATGATGTGCGTGGAAAGAATGATGATTACTAGGACTCCATAATGCCAATGACCAAGTTTGGTCCCAAAGAAGAAAGGAGAAAATCAGCTTTCCTTCTTTCTTTAAAGAACTGGGGGACCATGAATGGTGAAAATTATGCCTGTCAGACTCCGTTAATGCATTGATTGGTTTTGCTGTGCTCCTCATTTACCCTTTTTTATTTATTCTTGTGTTGCAAGGAATGGGTAAGGGAGAGGAGTGAGATAAAGCTGGAAAATGGAGTTGATGCAAAAATAACGGATATCAATGCATTTATATGTGTGTACATGTATGATTTTTACATATATGCACGCAAACACATAAAGATGTATGTTACATGAGATGTCCCTTCCCCACTCAAATTAGATCCTCCCTCTATTTGGAATAACTGGAAGTCTGCCACTATATTCTTCTATCTATGATCTTTAAGAAAAAAAGGACAGACAGACATTGCTGCTATTCCATTCTACGTCCCTAAAGGCAACAGAGCTTCCTTTAAGTAAAAGTGCTGTCAATAATGAATAAAGGCAGCCCTGAGGTCATGTGAAGCAAGGAACTGGAAATCTGTTTTAACTGAGCTAGGTTTGAACATTTCCCAATGCCAGAGTCCCTCTAATGTCATTGCAAATATTGCAATTGTCTTTGATGAAGTGGAAACTGTCCCCTGGGAAAATGAAGGGAAAGTTATCTTTTTAAAAAGTCTTTGGCTTGGCTTCTCTGTGCATGCTGGCCCTCCCTCTGCCTGAGAAAGAAGTTTGGGGAAAGTTTGAGCATCATGGAAATTCACACTGCCTTTTGAGTTCATGCCAGGTGGTTGATGGGTCTTATTGTCAGCGTCATTATTGTTCATCAAAGAGGACCAATGCCATCATTGGGGTGATATCTTGAGCATGAATTGGATTTAAGTGTTGGAGAGCTGTGTAAAGTCATCAGCCTCATTCTCTCCTCTAGCCATCAAAGTCCAGTGGCAAGAAAAAAAGTCAAGATGACTGGCAATGGCCAGGCATGCAGTGGATGGCCTTGGCCTTTCAAAATTAAGGTCTTTCCCAGGCCTCGGGAGTTAGAGATGACTCTAAAATTGTGACCCTAGGTGACTGAAGGGATGGAGGTAATCTCTGACAGAAAGGAGGAAGTTAGGCAAAAGGGTGGCCTTGTTAGAATGGGTAAATCACAAGTTCTTGGTCCTGTTGAGTTTGAGTATCCTGTAGTGGATGCTTTTATAAAAAGAATCTACCTCCTCTAATGTATCATTTCTGTTTGGATGCTAATGTTTGTTCCCAAAAGTGCAAAGAACCCTAAACTTAGGGTGGGAAGATCTAGGTTCAAATCTTGATCCTTAGGGTATCAAATCTGATACTTACTGTATGACTAAACAAGTCACAATCTCTCCTCAGTTTCAACTATAAAATGAGGAGAATAATGCTTGCACTCTGTAACATAAAACTGAGTTGTTATAATTGTCACTTAGGATTTTTCTTGTACTTTTACTATCAATAACCAATTGGCAAGCATTTATGAAGGACCAAAGTGTCATGAACAGTTAGGTGCTAGGGATGTAGATATGAAGAATGTATATATTCTTTGTTCTTCCAAGTAGTTAAGACAATAGTAAGGTTCAAATGTCTGCCCCCTTCCCCCATCCTTTCCATCGTGTTTGTATACTGGGTGTGGAGAACCTGCAGCCTCCAGGCCACATATGGGAACTTTTTACTTGGGTATTCCAATTAAGTTCCATAATTCCATTCCTTTCTCAAGCCTATTATTCTCCCTCTCCCTTTCCATTTTTCTTTGAAGATAATCCAAACATAACACAATCACTCTCAGGCCTTCTGCATAATTAGACTCCCTCTATGGCTCCTGATGAAAGGTTCCAGAGAAGATGCATGTATCATCTCTCTATGTCAGAATGTAAACAGTTTATCCTTGCTGTCTCTTACAATTGTTTATTCATGTTCACCTATTATCTTTCTCTTGATGCCTATGTTTACACTGCACAGTTTCTACATAGCTATGTTCTTTTCTTTAGGAATGCTGTATTCTTTTATTATACAGTAGGTCCATTTTTTTCCTCTGTAGAATTATATCCAGCTTTTCTGGATGAGGTCTTCTTGGTCATAAGCCTATATGCTTTCCCTATGCTTTTTGCATAGGCAAAGTCTACATGCTTCTTGAATAGTATATTCTGAGTTTCTTGCAGTATGTTCCTGGGCAGACTCAATTCTCAGGGTTTCCAGATGACTCAGTCTTTCTCCTTTTCCTGACCTGAGTTGAAGAAATGATTCACCATGATGTTTCTTGTATTTTCCAAACAGGATTAAGTCTGGTGAGTTTTCTAGATCTGTTTGGAGAAATTGGGAGGGGAGGGGAATTTGCTATACTTCTTTGTGCTATTCCACCATCTTGGCTCCACCTTTCACCAAAATACAAAGAAAGTGGTACAATGGAAATGTTGTGGAATTTGGAGTCAGGTGACCCTAGTTTTGAATTCCATTTGTTACCTTAGATAAGCCATTCAATCTCTATGGGTCTCAGTTTCATTGATAAAATGAAGAGGTCGGATTCATTGACAGGGAAGGTCCCTTAGAGCTCTAAAACTATGAACTCATATACTACATGTTACTACTGCTGCTACTATAATGATGATGACTATATTATATTGGGAATATCTAAGTTCTTGGGCAGCTCTTGCATCCTACGTTGGCCATATTCCTCATAGTCTGTGGGAGAAATGAAAGTCTAGAGATAGACTAAGACTAGACATAGGAGACTAGACATAGACTAGATATAGGCTAAGCATTGAAGGATGAGGATAGGTAAGCCTTTTTGAGTGGAGGAAAGGAAAGAGAACAAGGATCTGATGCGTTCACTTTCCCCTTTTAAATCAGAAAATAGGTGTTTGGGCATTGTGTATTGAACTTGTCAGTGAAACAATTTACTGGCAAAGGAAAATACAACATAACTGCCCTAAACAGTTGAATTTGTACTGGGCAGGCAATTCTGATTTATTTGTAATTGCCTTAGAAATCTATTTGAAGAGATGACATGCTGTGTGTTTCTCACTTCTTTTATTCTAAGGTAGTTCCCATTCCACATGCCCTGTTCTATTTGACGTCCTGTTCTATCCGACATCATCTTAGAAAAAAATGATATGACTGAAATAGGAGGCCCTTATGGATCACTCTTTCTTCCAGAAGAAGACTGGAATCTTGCTGTGTCCCTAACCCCTAAAAGAAGGATGAGTTTTAGAGAGTGAGTCCATCTAGGACTTTTCAGCTGTAAAGTCATCTCACCAAAAGTAGACCCAAGTTCTTTATCATGGCCAAAGTGGATTCCCAGATGAGGTTGCACAGTTCATTTTAACATTTATGGACCTCTATTTCCCAATATACAAAATGGAAATTATTTATTGGATATGGATATCATGACTACATGTGATCCTTTTGCATCGCAAGCGACACTGTGGTAAAGTGGTTAAAGAGCCAGCCCTAGAATAAAGAAGAAAGAGGTTCAAGACTAACTTCTGGGACAGCTAGGTGGTGCAGTGGGTAGAGCACTGGCCCTGGAGTCAGGAGAACCTGAGTTCAAATCCAGCCTCAGACACTTGACACACTTACTAGCTGTGTGACCTTGAGCAAATCAGTTAATCCCAATGGTGCTGCCTTCCCCCTCTCCAAAAATAAATTTTTAAAAAAAGACTCACTTCTCACCAACACATGGCCGTGTGTTTTTGGGCCAGTAGCTTAACTTCTCAGGCATCTAGATACTTCTCCAGTATTATACATGACATAGGAGGTACTAACCTGCACAAAGTAGTGGGAGTTTTCTCTACCCATGAAATCACATATCCAATCTCTCCCCTGTGAGTCAGGTATGTTCATTATAATGTCTGTATCAGTAAAAAGGACTACAGATTTTTTGTCTAAATTTCTCTAGTGAAGGCAAATCATCTGTTTCCTTTCAAGAGAGAAACTCGTATGATTAAGGCTTTCAGTGGCCAGAAGTAAATGAGAATAGATTTGAATTCCTGCTACTGCGTTTGCCTCTAACAGCAGGAGTGAAAGCTCAGTTAAAACTTTCCCACAGGAAAACCATGCAATCCAAGCATATGGCCTCAGTTAACACACTTCGGCAGAACAAGACACATTCAAGGGGTAGTATGCATGGACGGATTAACTCTCGGGAGTGCTTTGAGCTTTGCCCAACCATATCGTAAGTAATCACAAAATATTTAACTAGATTGGTCTTATCACTGCCTCCTAAATAATCTATGCCATCAACCTGATTTCTCATCCAAGTCTTTGTTCACATGGGCCTTCCTTGACTTAGAATATGTTATTCAGTCATTTCAGTCATGTCTGACTCTTCGTAACCCCATTTGGAGTTTCCTTGGCAGAGATAATGGAATGGTTTGCCATTTCCTTCTCCAGCTCATTTTACAAATGAGGAAACTGAGGCAAAGTGGGTTAAGTAACTTGCCCAGAGTCACAAAGCTACTAGGTGCCTGAGGCCAGATTTGAACTCAGGAACATGAGTCTTCCTGACTCCAGACCTGGTGCTCTAAGTACTACGGCACCCCCTAGCTGCCCTGACCTAGAATATAGTGCTAGAATTAAAGTCTGACTGACCCAGTGGCTTCAAAACCCACAGCTGGAACTTATCTGGGTGGTCATGGGTAAGCCATCAAGCTCTTTGAGACTTTGTTTATTTGCAAAAGAAAATTAGCATTAATGTATGTGAAGCATTTTGCAAGACTTAAATTGTTACAAAACTGTTAGCTATTTCCTCCTCAGTCTTCTGTACTAAAACCCAACCCATCCTCCAAGGAACAGATTAATTATCACTTCACACACTGAGTCCTTCAAAAGCTAACCCAGCCCAGGAAAACATGCCCCGCCCCCCAACTCCAATAGTATTTGTCACCCCTGTCACTCAGTTTAGCACTTAATCATTTTATTGGTTGTGCAATTCTATTTTCAACGCTGTCAGAGTCACAGAGTCAAGTATCTGGTAAAGGAGGCATCTGGAGATTAGTAACAAAGAGCTACAAGGTGAGGAGATCCAATTAGATAAACAAATATGTATTGTGGAAAATAACTCCAATGAGGGGTGGGGGTGGGGACTGTCTAAAGGGACTGACCTAGATGGACAGGGAACTCACCAAATAAGTTTGTTTTTAAAAATAAATGTACAGAAAAGATGAATATGAGGACATCACTACAATACTCTGAGGCCTCAGTCTCCTTGTTCAGAAAATAGGAGTAATTAATAATAATGTAATACTTGCACTTCTTAGTTGACAGCAAGCACTCTTAACCTAGAGCCAATGAGTTTACATGTATTCATTGATTTGTGTGGGTATAAATTTATACATACATATGTGTGCAAGCCTAGGAGATGGACTCTGTTGATGCCGTTCAGTTGTTTTCGGTCACGTTCAACTCCTTGTGACCCTGTTTGGCATTTTCTTGGCAAAGATATTGGAGTGATTTATGATTGCCTTTCCAGCTCATATTATTGGGAAGGAAACTGAGGCAAATGGTTAGATGACTTGCCCATGAGATAGATTTCAATATAATCAATTGTCTTTGCAATCCAATGCATTCTATTTTATGCATTTAAAAATATTCTGAGAAGGGGTCCATAGGCTCCGCTAGACTACAAAAGGGGTTCCCAACACAAAAAATAGAGGTTAGCAAGCCCTGACTTGATGGATTGCTGTCACCTGGTCCAGATGAGCTATATCCTCATGGTCTGAAAGAACTGATACCTGTGATTGATAGGCCACTGTCAGTGATATTGGAAAGAGTATGGAAAATGGAAATCATGTCCCAACAATGGAGAAGGACAAGCACTCTGAGTTAAAAAAGGGGTATGGGGAGAACAGGGTCTGGAAGCAATAAGCTAATGAACTTGACTAAGTTTCCTGAGAAACTTTAAAAAAACTAGTTAGAAACAGTTGCCAAAGATTGAGAAACAGAAGCAATGATTACCAAGGGAAGAATGACTTACTCCAGAACAAGCCATTCTAGACTAGCCTTATTCTTTTTCTTGACAGGACAACTAAACTAGCAGATGAAGGGAATGCAGTGGCTATGGTTCATCTGGATTTTCAGTAAGCTTTTGTAAAGTATTATACGTATTTGTGTGTCTGTGTATATGTGTGTGTGTGTGTGTGTGTGTGTGTGTGTGTGTGTGTGTGTGTGTGTGTGTGTGTATGTAGAAGACGGAGGCCTCTGGATCATTTTTTTTTTAAATCCAGTGGATTCATCAGTGATTGAATGGCCAAGCATAAAGTGTTAATAGTTTAATGCAAATGTAACAGGAGATCTACAGTGAAGTTTCACAGACATCTGTTTCTACATGTGACATTTTACCTATTTTTACCAACAACTCGGAAAGAGACACGGATGTTTCACCCAGCAATACGCAGCTGACACAGACTGAAAGGAGAGCTAACAAAGTTAGCATCCAAATGGATTTTGAAAGGCTAGAGCCCTGGGTTGAATCAAACAAAATGAAATTCAATATGGATAAATGTAAAATCTTGTATCTCGATATCAGCTTCATGTGTATGATATGGGGGAGGGGCCCATGGTTAGCCAGTTGTCATTCTAGCAAAGGTCTGGGGGTTTTGATGGACTACAAGACCACCATGAGTCAGCATTGTAATAAAGCAGCCAAAATTGGGTGGAATCTCAGACTACATAAAGAAAGACAGGTTCAGGAAAAGTTCCAGGGGATCGTCCCATTTACTTTCTGCCTTTCAGGCCTCAGCTGGTATATTGTTTTCAGTTCAGGGCATGATGGTTTCAGAAGAAAATTGGTCAGCTGGACGTGTCGAGAGGAGGAGCATCAGTATGGTGCGGGGCCCTGAATCCATGACGAGAAGAATTGTTTGAAACAACTAGGCACGGTTAGCCAGTAGAACAGAAGTTTCATCAGGGCCATTACATCTGACTTCAAAGTTTTCAAAGGCTGCCATGAGTCATAGACTTATTTTACCTGGTCCCCAAAAGGATGATCCAAAAGCCAGGAGTAGAATTTGCAAAACGTCGGATTTAGGCTTAATGTCAGGAAAAAATAAATAAGCAAATAAACAAAACACTTCCTACCAATTAAAGCTGCGTGAGAGTGGAGAAGGCTGTCTCAAAAAGTGAAAACTCGCCTATATTCCACCAAAAAAAAAATACAGAATAGACATTTGACCTCAATATTAAAGATTCTGCCATAAAACAAATAGAAATTCACTATAATTCAGTTGGAGAGGTAAAGCATATACCTTTAAAGCTAAAGGTAGGTGATGAATTCTTAAACAAAACAAGAAATAAAGGCAAATGCAAAAGATAAGACAGATAATCTTGTTTACACCATATTGAAAAGCTTTTTGTAGAAACAAAATTAACACACTGTAGAAGAAGGGAAGTGGCTGATTGGCACAAAAAGATGTCTCTCAAAATTTTCTGATAAGAATCTGCTATCCAAGCTATATGGACAAAAAAGAAATACATAAGACCAAAGGCCACGCTACATGTGTAGTCAAAGGATAAGAATATATTTCCCCAAAGAAAGAGTGCCAGTGATTAAGAACCATAAGAAAGGAAGCTCCCCATCAAACCTAGTAAAAGAAATCTGAATACGAACAGCTTTGAGGTTTTACTAACACTTAGGAAAATGAAAATGTTAAGAAAAAGTGAGAAATGCCAATGTTGGTGGGATGAAGAAAAGACAGGAATGTTAATAGATTGTTGGTAGAGCTATGAATTAGTGCCACCATCCTGGAAAAAGAATTTGGAATTATTCAAATAAAATGAATAAAATGTTTACACACGTTGACTCTGAGAATCTAGTCCTATGCAGGTCACTGAGAGAAAGTTTCCATATATACAATATTCATAGCAGCATTTTTTGAAGTAGCAAGGAACTAGAAACAGAAAAAGTTGCCCACTTCTTAGAGAATGCCTACACAAAGCATGGTATATGAGGGTAATTGAATGTAATTGGGTTGTAAGAAATGACAAATATGATGGATACAGAGAATCATGAAGATACTTATATGAACTGATATGGATTAAGGAGAATCAGAAACAAAAACAATATATACAGAGACCAAAACAATATAAATTGAAAGATCCATAGCTACAAAACAATTGAAAATGAATCTTGGGGAATTATAACAAACAGCCCTATATAAAGAGATGTAAGAAGACACCTCTCTGAATTCCTACGCAGAGATGGAGGGCCATGGATGTGGAACACTGGCTACAGTATCTGATTTTTTTTTCTGTGTTGGTTGAGTTCATTTATTTTTTTCTCTTCTTTAAAAATATTTCTTTTGTAATAAAGCACAAGTCTTTTGAGAGGAAGTGGGGGGCACAGATAATGGAAGCAATGGAAAAACAGAAGCTATCAATAAAACCTATTAAAAACAATTAAAGTTTTATAAAAGTGGAATGATTTGCTTCCAGAAGTGATGGGTTTTCTTGCTTTTGAGGTCTTCAGGCAGATGCTGGACAATCAATTGTGTGGTATATCATAGTGCAGAATCCTTTTGTTTATGATTTGGACTAGATGGCTTTGACAGAGGTCTCACCAATCCCTTAAATTCTGTGATTCTGGACTTTCCCATCCAATTTTGGGAAGTAACTGAGAATCATAGTCTCCTTTCACTGGTATTCTTCAGACACAAGCTGAGTCACCACTTCTCAGGGGTATAATACAAGCAAACCTTGAGCCAAGTATTATGATAGAGAAGATGAAATGTGGGCATGGCCTGACAGTCACTCTAAATTTGGGGAAAGTAAATTTAAAAGTGTTCTGGGCAAGGAGGGAAGGGGTAGTATAGCATAGGTAAAAATGCTTCCAGGAAATCAAGCCCAAGAGGAATGGGAAATAACCAAGAATGAAATGCTAAAGAAACAAGGGACTAGGGAAAAAAAGTAGAAAGACTCAGATATGCCTTGAAATTCTTAAGATTTTGCATGTGTACATGTGTACGTAAATATAACTGTACACTTCTATGGATTGCACATCTTTTATTAAAAAGAAACAAAAAAACCAGGGTCATCCCAGTGTAGTGTATAGAAAGCTGACATCAGATTCAGGAAGATGAATTCAAATCCTTCCTCTCACACCCCGAATGTGTGACCTTGACCCAACCACCAAAATTCCAGCCCTCCAGGCAACTCTCTAAGACTCAAGTCACCCAGTAGGGGCTAAATGATAAAAGAATTCTCCACACAGATGAAGTCACAAATTCAGGTTAAAAAAAAAGACAAGTATTTTAACTTTAACAAGCCAGTAACAAGCTATCACATTTGCTTCTGTGAACGTTTCTGATGTTCCTCTGTGTACATAATTGGTTTTTTTGCTATCATTGTTGTCTATATTTACTTAGCTGCCATCAGGTCATCAGGGTATACATTGTTGTTTTGGCTCTGCTTTTTTCCCTGTGTAGCACTTCATTGAAGGCTTTGTTTGTTCCTTTGAATTCTGCAAATTTGTCTTTGCTTATGGTGTAACAACAATCCATGTGTTCCTGTGTTATAATTTGCATGACTATTTCCCGACAGTTTAGCGTATAATTGATTTTCTTTTCCTTTTCTTTTTTTTCACATTTTGCTTTTGAAGATCCTTATTATTAATATAATATATGACCTTCCCAGTAAGTATGTAACCTCGGGGAGCAAAGATTTTTGCTTGTTCTGAAAATGAACAAAATGAACGTAACTAGCATTTATATGATATCAATGTCAGTGTGATACAGAAGAATTAGCATTAGCACTAGAATTCAGAGACTGGGGATCAAGGTCTCACCTCAAACACTAATAAAACCATGGGCCAGTCATTCAGCCTCCAAGCCTCAACTTGTTCCAAAGTAAAAAGAGAATAATAAATAAGTCATACTTGTGAATTTAGTTAGCGAGGTGGCACAATGGACAAAGTATCCGGCTTGGAATCAGGAGGACCTGAATTCAAATCTGGCCTCAAACTCTTACTATGTGACACCTTGGGCAAGTCACTTAGCCAACTCTGTTTGCTTCACTTCCTCATCTATAAAATGAACTGAAGAAGGAAATGGCAAACTAATCCAGTATCTTTGCCAAGAAGACCCAAAGTAGTGTCATGGAGAGTCATGCATAAATGAAATGATGACTCAACAACAACAACAAACTTCTGAATATACTCATTTGTGAAAAGAAAAGCACTTTTGCAACCATACAGCACTACATAAATTTATTTCTTCTTCTTCTTCTTCTTCTTCTTCTTCTTCTTCTTCTTCTTCTTCTTCTTCTTCTTCTTCTTTTCCTTCTCCTCCTCCTCTTCCTCTTCCTCTTCCTCTTCCTCCTCCTCCTCCTTCTTCTTCTTCTTCTTCTTCTTCTTCTTCTTCTTCTTCTTCTGCTTCTGCTTCTGCTTCTGCTTCTTTTCTTCTTCTCATTCTTTCACAAAAAGTTATAGGTGGGTTGAAATATGTCTCTATGCAGGGAGTGTTTCCACGTCAATGAAACAAAAGGTTCTTATCATATTACAACCCAACTACAAAGAACAGTTTTAGAAGGCTCTTTGATACTCTTAGAAATAAAATGATTTGCCTCTGACCACTCACCTAGAAGTCTCAGAGTTGGAATCTGACAGCAAATCTTCACAACTCCAAACAGTGGCTCACTTATGTAGATATACTGAAATAGACCATTGTATTTGTGATGGCATTAATTTGGAAGTTCTTTCCAATGATTCCTAACACAATTCATGCCTGTCTGCCCACCCTGAACGTTTTGGTCTTTCCTTTCTGTATGTTTGCCATAGTATGTTTTACATCCTTTTCTATGGTTCTTAATTATTTGAAATCCTTCTTTTAAAAACTATCTGTTGGGGGCAGCTAGATGGTGCAGTGAGTAGAGCACTGGCCCTGGAGTCAGGAGGACCTGAGTTCAAATCTGATCTCAGACACTTGACACACTTATAAGCTGTGTGACCTTAGGCGAGTCACTTAACTCCAACTGTCCTGCCTTCTCCCCACTCCAAAAATAAAAGAAAAATTATCTGTTAAAATCCTTTGACTATAAACCTGCTGCATAATGGCCTTTGGTCAAACATATTTATCTTCTTTGTATCACCTGCTGTGCCTGGTTTCAAATTTGCATGGAACAAGATGGTATTCCTTGA
Organism: Phalanger gymnotis; assembly: GCA_028646595.1. Classification (NCBI taxonomy): domain Eukaryota; kingdom Metazoa; phylum Chordata; class Mammalia; order Diprotodontia; family Phalangeridae; genus Phalanger; species Phalanger gymnotis. The sequence continues at coordinate 800,734,605 of CM053622.1, read as the reverse complement.
GCTCTCCCCCTTTCCTATTTTTATTTGTGTGTTGTCTCTCCCTATTTGATTGTAAGCTCTTTGAGGGCAGGGATTACTTTTCTTTTTATTAATAGTATCCTCCAGCACTTAGCAAAGTATGTGACATGTAATAGGTAGTTAATATTATTTTAATTGGGTTATAGAGTGTGTGCTCTCAACCTATGAGTGGATGGAAGGGAGAGAAGCCTTGCTCACTACATTACAAGTTCACTGATGGGGAGCTCTGGTCATCTTTCTATACCATAGAATTGGGTGATGTTCTCTTCTAACACTCAATGCCTTATAAAGTACTAGAGGCTAGGGACTGTTTCATTGTTGTCTTTGAATCTCCAGCATTTAGGACTTGGTACATAGAGAACACTTAAATGATTGATTAATTGATTATTGACTGATTAATAATTAATTGATGAGTAGTTAATATATTAAATATATTATATTATACATATAATGTATTAAATAATTGATTGATGGGTTGATTTCACTCTTCTTCTTCGGCGTTCCACATTGGTTTGGTGTTGTAATCTAATCACACCCTCCATGAACCTTTCCATTGCCCTCCTGTGAGGGTCATGCTCAATTTATTGGGCACTGTAGTGTTACACTTGCTGACATACGGAAACACTGGTAAAATGTTGGGATCAAATAAATGGGCTTTAGTTTGCATAAGAAGGATGAGATCCTTACCAAGGCTATCGAGCTCCACTCTCTTACTACTATTCAATTCTAGACTCAATTTAGTATTAATCTGTATTGTTTTTACCAGATATTTATATTGATACCTAAATTTTGTAGGTTGTTCATCCAATTGCATGTTGTAATCTGGGATATCGACATAACATAGACAAATATTCTAGAAAATAGGGGGGGCAGAGCCAAGATGGCGACTGGAAAGCAGTAACTGGCGTGAGCTCCCCACCAAGTCCCTCCAAAAACCTATAAAAAATGGCTCTGAACCAATTCTAGAACTGCAGAACCCACAGAGTGGCAGAGGGAAGCAGGGCTCCAGCCCAGCACAGCCTGGATGGTCTCGGGGTAAGGTCTGTCCCAAACGGAACTCCCAGCCCCCAGCTGAGGGGAGTGGAGCTGAGCCAAGCAGAGCCCAGCGCCCGCGGCGCGACAGACCGCGGACCGAGGAGACGAGGAGTGGAGCTGAGAGTGCCCTAGCATGCTGAATTACTGAGCTGTGGCATGTACCAGACCTCACAACCCACAAACAGCAAAGACTACACAGAAGGTTAGTGGGAAAAGCTGCGGGATGGGATGGAGCGGTTCGGCTTCCACCCCTGAGGCAATGGAGGTGGGGCAGCTTTAGAAATTCAGCTGC
>CM053622.1:800704439-800732760 GCA_028646595.1 Phalanger gymnotis | reverse complement strand
GCCATCTTGGAGTGGGGGGAGTGGAAATGGGGAGAAAATCTGTAATTCAAATGCATGTGAAAATCAATGCTGAAAACTAAACATATTAAAAATAAATTTAAAAAAAATATTCTAGAAAATAGTAATATCTAGAAGAACATGGAACCATTGCAGTATGTATGCGTTCATACAGACATAAAGTACTACAAGAATGTATTTGTATACGTGTACATGCACAGATATGTATGTATACACACACACACATATATGTATATATATATATCTTCCCATATATCCAGATGTAATACATGAATATATGTGGATATGTATATGTGTGTATGTGTATGTATAATGTATATAGAAAATCCTTCCTCCAAATTGCTGTCCTTCAAATACAGAAGTCATGTCCCACCCCACCAGCCCTTAGTGTTCTTTTCTGCAGGTTAAATTGACCCAGTTCATTCAATAGATTCTTTTATGATATAAACTTAAGGCCCTTCACCATACTGGCTGCCTTACCTAAAAATTCACAAGTTTTTCAATGTGTTATCAATGCCATCAAATTCTGATGATTAGAACTAGCTGTGGAATTTTGGATGAGATCTGATGAAGGCAGCGACCTGGGAGGCTCTCACTTCCCGAATCTGAAAGTGATACCTCTCTTACTGCAGCCCAAGATTGCTTTGACTTTTATAGCTGCCATATCTTATTGCTTCCTTATATAGAGTTTTCAGTCCACTGAAAGACCCTAGTTTTTTTTTTCCCAGAATTATCCATGTTCAGTGTCTGTCCAAGTGAGAGTTGCACAATACATTTGAGAGTATTTGTAATTGAACAAAGTTGTATGTATGTACATACACATGTGCATGTAATTAATATATGATTACAAAGCACTTTGACATGTATTGTGTACTTGGCATTTACATAGACATTGCTTATGTATAAGGATTGGGGGTTGGATTTAAACAGGAGAATTAGGATGGGTTGGATGGAATTTGGAAAATTTTGCTACCATTACAATGACAATAGCATTCTCACTGAAAAAAAATATCCATCTTCTTTTCAAAATTTCTTTTGGTAATCTGAAATGACAAGAGCTGAGTCCAAATCAAAGATATCACATAATTGTTATGTAACCTTAAACAAGCTTCTTCATCTCTTTGTTCCTCAGTTTTCTCAGATGGAAAATGGGTATAATAGGTCTGTTACCTAAAAGGGCTTTAGACAAGAAAATCACTTATTAATGTTAAAGAACTAAAGAAATATATGCTAGTAACACTATTATTGCCTTTACCCGGGGAAGAAAGATGGTGTCTGACTTCTATCAATGTAATTCTGTGGGAACTAAAGACTTAATGAGACAATCATCCCTGTAGAGAATCTGTAGAGAATCCCAGAACATCAGAGCTATAAGGGACCTCAGAGGCCACTCGCCTTGCCTTAATCTGACAAGAATTCAACCAATAGCATCCCTAACAAGTGATCAATAAACCTCTATTTGAAGATCTCAAGGGAGAGGGAACCCATTCCTTTTGTGGAAACGTATTGCATTTTGGCCTGTTCTTGCAGTTCTTCTTTAATTTTCGAAGAGGATCAGTGACATCATGGGTGATGACTTGAGCATGAATTGGATTGAAGTGAGACAGTTGGGTAAAGTCATTACTCTCTGTCTCTCTCTCTGTCTCTCTGTCTCTCTGTCTCTCTCTCTCTCTCTCTCTCCCCCCCTCTCTCTCTCTCTCTCTCTCTCTCTCTCTCTCTCTCTCTCTCTCTCTCTCTCTCTCTCTCTCTCTCCCCCCTCTCTGTCTCTCTCTCTCTCTCTCCCCCTCTCTCTCCCCCCCCCTTTCTCTCTCCCCCTCTCTCTCCCTCTCTTCCTGAGTCATTGAAGTCCATTGTCAGGACATTTTGAGTAAGACCTAACTGTGAAGGAGGGTTGCCTTTCATTGGCTACCAATTTAACTTTGCAGAAGCCCCAACTGTCATTCCAAGTCCTGCCCTCTTTGACAAGCAAATCTGTCCTCCCCCTTCTTCATTCCCTATGACAACATTTCTAATACTTAAAGACAACTCTCACATCCCTCATTTTTCTCTCCTCTAGACTAAATATCCTTAGTTTCTTCAACCAATCTTTCTATCACAGGAACTCAATGTGCTGGTTGTCTCCTGCTGTATGTTCTCTGGCTGATCGGCATCCTTCCTAAAATGGGCTTGTTACAATTGAATTTAAATAATCCAGTTGCTATCTGACCATCGCAGCAGATAGCAAGACTATCCTTCCCCTTGTCTGTTTGCTAACTGATATAATCACAACTCAATGAGATTTGCAATGTTTCATGGGTGGAAAAGGTTGTTCTGGCCAGGCTATGAAGAGCTAAGCATGCCATAGCTGACCTTTTAACTGCTGTATTAGAGTTTGACAAATTGGTTTGGTTACAACTTACTGAGCATAGACTTCTATAACCTGGGTTACTTGGCAAAATATTCCCTTCTCCATGATGCAAACAGAACATGAGAAAACAATGTATGACTTAGACCAACAGGACAGAAAAGGACCTTAGATCATCTTGTTTAATTATTTCATTTATGCATATGGGCAGATTGAGGAATAAGGAATAGAAAGTATTTCTAGAAAAGAAGCAGTGGGCCTAACAATCATTCAACCATGCCAGGTACTATGCAGGACACTGGAGATAGGAAGAAGAAAAAGAAACCATCCCCACCCTCCAAGGGCTTGTATTCAATCAATATTTACATAAATATTTCCGTACAAACTGTAGGGATAAGGACTGCATCTGTAATTTAGTGGTATAAGGAACTCCCAGATGAGGAACTCCCTCTACCAGTGGAAGTTAGCATCTTCTATGAAACACTTTGTCTTAGATAGTTGCCAAGAGTTAAAGATTGAAACTGCAGCAGGAAAGTCTCCCTGAATCAAATTAAAATGTAATTCAGAAATATTTGACAAAATAAATGTCAACAAATAAAATAGAATACAATGTAGATAATGTTAATGTGTGGTTTTCTGAGTCAACATGTGGCTCTCAGGGATCTTTTTTTTTTTTTATTTGAGTTTGACACCACTAAAAGAATAGAGAAGTTCAATGACTTGCCTGGATCCAAGAGGCAAGATTTGAATACAGGTCTTCCTGACTGTGAGACCATATGTCTATTCACTACAACATACTGTGCATTACAAACTGAATACATATAGAATAAATGTACAAAAACAAAATAAATGAGGGCAGGCACTAGCAACTATGGGCATCTGGGAAGGTCTCATGTAGAAGATGATACCTGAACTAAGCTTTGAAGGAAAACTAGGAACTCTGTGTCTGTGTGTGTGTGTGGGAGAGTGATGGAAGAAGGATGAGAAGGAGAGAGGGAGAGAGAGAGAGAGGGAGGGAGGGAGAGAAAGTGAAGTAGTGAAGTCTTTTGAAATTTTCAAATTTTGATAACTTAAAACTGCCTCAAGACTTTTAGGACAATCTGTACATAATATTATATTTCATATTATATAGCATTATGTATAATATTTAAATAAAATAAATGTGTCACACATACATCATTAATTAATTTTAAAATTGATTGCATATAATTAGAAGAGACTCCTTAGTAAATTCAGGACTTAAGAGTTGTTTGTCCATATACTTTGAACCACAAATTTTAATGCTAGGCATATATTCCAAAAAAGTAAAAAACGGAAAGGTCATGTATACAACAAGACATCTTTTTTTTTTCATTTTTATGCTTCTTTTATCAAACTGTTGACTCTTTTTTTTCTTTTACATTATTCTCATTTCCTTTCTCAATTTTTCCTCAATCTCTCTTGATTTTTAAAATTATATTTGTGCTCTTCCAGCAAATCTCTTTGAGCTTGAGACCAATTCACTTTTTTTCTTTGCATGAAGCCATTTTGACACTGTTGTCCTCTTCTGAGTTTGTACTTTGATATTCCCTGTTACGAAAATAGCAGCACAAAAACCTTGAAGCTTGGGACAGTACCCACTCCACTCCAAGAGCAGAGCCCAACTTTAACATAAAATTGGAGGCAAAGAAATAGGCTGGAAAAATAAGCAATCAATAACAAAAAACAAAGCTGACCACAGAAAATTATTAGTGTAACTGGGAAAGAGTCAACAGCTTGGTAAAGGAAGCACAAAAAAATGAAAAAAAAAAAGATGTGCAAAAATTCACTGAAGAAAACAACTCCTTAAACAGTAGAATTGGTCAAATGGAAGAAGACATAAGGAGATAAATAGGTTTTTTTTTAAATTAGATATGATAGACCTCTAGAGAAATTTAATGGTAAAAGAAAAGAAAATATCTTTTTTTTTCTCAGCAGTACATGGCACCTGCACAAAAATTGACCATATATTAAAGTATAAATACCTCACAACCAAATGCAAAAAGCAAAAATATTATATCCATCTTTTACAGATACTAATACAATAAAAAATAACATTTAATAAATGGCCATGGAAAGATACATCAAAAATTAATCAGAAACTAAATAATCTACTCCTAAAGAATGAGTGAGCCAAAGAACAAGTCATAGAAACATAGTTGAGGCAACATAACAAAATTTATGGGATGTAGCTAATGAAATACTTAGGGGAAATTTTATGTCTCTAAATGCTTACATTAATAAAGTAGAGAAAGAGAATATCAATGAATTTTGCATGCAACTAAATAAAAAAAAGCTAGAAAAAGAACAAATTAAAAACCTCCAATTAAAGTCCAAATAATAGACTAATAAAACTTAAAGCAAAAAATAAACATTAAACCAATAAATAAAACTAGGATCTGGTTTTATGAGGAAAAAACAAGGAAATATATAAACCATTGGTTCGTTTGATTTTTAAAAAGGAAAGAAGAAAATGAAATTTCATCAAAAATGAAAAGAACAAACTCACCACCAATGAAAAGAAAATTAAAGCAATTACTAGGAGCTATTTTGCCTGATTATATGCCAAAAAATCTGAAAAACTAAGTGAAATGGATGAATATGCACAAAAATATAAACTGCCAAGATTAACAGAAAAGGAAACAGAGTACTTAAATAACCCAAGCCTAGAACAAGGTAATCAGTTGTATTCACAAGTGAATTCTACCAAATGTTTGAAAAACAATTATTTGCAATACTATTTCCACTATTCAGAAAAATAGGCAAAAAAAAAAAACAGTGTCCTACCCAATTTCTTTTATGACACAAACATGGTTCTGATACCTAACCTAAGAAGGGCAAAAACAGAAGAAAAACAAAGCTATTGGCCAATTTCCCTAATGAATATTGATACAAAAAATTTAAGTAAAATCCTAGCAAGAATATAAGAGCAATATATCACAAACATCAATATATCACAAATGACCTAGTGGGATTTATACCAGGAGTGCAGGGCTGCTTTTATAGTAGGAAAAGTACCAGCATAATCATATTAATAACAATACCAATGAAAACCATGTAATCATCTCAATAGATTCAGAGAAAAAAAGCTTTTAAAAAAATATAACACTCCTTCCTATTAAAAACATTAGAAATCCTAGGAATAAATGAAATTTCCCTTTAAAATATAAGTAGTATTTATCTAAAATCAAGAGCAAGCATTATCTGTAATAGGGATAAGTTAAAAGCCTTCCCGAGGAGATCAAGAGTAAAGAAAGGATGCCCCATTATCATCACTATTCAATATTGTACTAGAAATGCTACCTATAGCAACAAAAGAAGAAAAAGAAATTGAAAAAAAAACAAATATGCAATGAGAAAACAAAACTGCCATTCTTTGCAGATAATATGATGGTATACTTAGAAAATCCTAGAGAATCTACTTAAATTAGTTGAAATAATTAAAAAGTTTAGTAAAGATGCAGAACCACATGAATCACTGGCATTTCTATATATTACTAACAATGTCCAGCAGCAAGAGACAAAAACAGAATTTCTATTTAAAATATCTGTAGACAACATAAAATACTTGGGAGTTTATCTTCCAATAAAAAAGCAGGAAAAATATGAACACAATTGCAAAACACTTTTCACACTAATAAAACCAGCTCTGAACAATTAGAAAAATATTAATTGATCATGAGTAGGCCAAGACAAGATAACAAAAATTACAATTCTGCCTAAGTTTATTTACTTATTCAGTACCATACAAAGCTAAAAAAATATTTTATGGACCTAGAAAAATAAACAATTCATCTGGAAGAACAAAAGGTCAAGAGTATCAAGGAAATTACTGGGAAAAAAATGGGAAAGAAGGTGGTCTACCAGATCCTAAACTCTATTAAATAGCAGTAATTTCAAAACAGTATGGTACTGGATAAAAAAAATAGAGTGAGGGGTCAGAAGAATAGATTCAGTGTATAATACATAACAGGTAATGACCATACTAACATAGTATTTGATAAATGTGAACTCCAGCTTTGGAGACAAAAACTCACTATTTGACAAAAATTGCTTGGAAAACTGGAAAGCAGTTTCGCAGAAACTAGATATAGATCAGCATCTCACATTGTATTCTAAAGGGTCAAAATGGGTACATGATTTAAGCATAAAGGGCGATTACCAAAAGCAAATTAGGGGAGCATGAAATACTTTATCTGTCAGATCTATGGATTTGTTTGGTATGTCTTGGTTTGTCTCCATACCACATCTCTCCCCACTCCAATCCATCCTTCACTCAGCTTCCAGTGTGATCTTTATAAAGTATAGATCTTGCACCTTGATAAACTCCAGTGGTTCCCTATTACCTCCAGCATCATATATAAAATCTTTCTGGCTTTTAAAGACCTTTACAATCTGGCCACATCCTACCCTTCTAGTCTTACATTTTATTTTGCAATCCTGTATGTACTCTATGATTCAGCAATACTGGCCTTCTTCCTGTTTCTCATATGTGACATTCTATCTCTCCATCCTCTGCTTTTTCATTGATAGTCTCCCAAGAGTGGAATGTTCTTCCTCCTCATCTCCACTTCTTGGCTCTCCCTAACTTCCTTTGCATCTCAGTTTAAATCTTACCTTCTATAATACATTTCCTGCTTACCTCAACTTCCAAGTGGCTCCTTTTTGAGACTGTCTCCAATTTATACTGTATAAACCATGTCTGTATAATTGTTTGCATATTGTCACCTCCATTAAAATATAAGCTTCCTGGGGGCAGGGATTGGTTTTGTTTTTGTTTCTTTTTTAACTTTCTTTATATCCTCAGCATGCTTTTTTACTAGCTATGAAATAATGAATATGAAGGCTATAAAGAAGCATAGGAAGATTTATATATACTGATGCAAAGTGAAGTAACAAACAAAAGGAAAATATATACAATACTATAGCACTGTAAAAGGAAGATAAATCGAACCATTACACACCTACATGTATTTCCTTGATGATCCAGTGACACTAGTCTTCTTGCTGGTTCTCAAGCAAGGCACTCCACTTCTGTATTCCCTTTATTTTTTTGGGCTTGCCTCCATGCCTGGAATGTTTTCCCTCCTCATATCCTGCCTCCTGGTTTCTTTCAAGTCTCAGCTCCTATGCCACCTTCTTTAAGAAGTCTTTTCCCAATCTTCCTAATACTAGTGCCTTCCATCTCAGTTCACCTCTTCATCCTACCTAAATCTTGTTTATACATAATTGTTTGCTTGTTTTCTCCCCTATCTGACTGTGAGAGCCCCCTCCCCTTACTTAGCAGTGCCTATCACATAGCACATCACATAACAAATGCTTGTTGACTTGACTAAAGAAATAACAATGAAAACCTTTGTGTAATCATAATGACCAACTCTGACCCAAACAATGGATATAATATGGTGCCTCCCTCCTTTCTTTACAGAGCTGAGAGACTGTGGGTGTGAAATACACCTTATATACACAGATTTGTTTCTTCAGGCTAGTTTTGTTGAACTGATTTAAAAGTTTGCTTTTCCGTCCTCCCTGCTTTCCTCCCTTCTTTCCTCCCTCCTTCCTTCCTTTCCTCCCTTCCTCCCTCCCTCCCTTCTTCCTTCCTCCCTTCCTTTCTTTTTCTTTCTTTCTTTCTTTCTTTCTTTCTTTCTTTCTTTCTTTTTTTCTTTCTTTCTTTCTTTTTTCTTTCTTTTTTCTTTCTTTTTTCTTTCCTTCTTCCTTCCTTTCTTTCTTTCTTTCTTTCTTTCTTTCTTTCTTTCTTTCTTTCTTTCTTTCTTTCTTTCTTCCTTCCTTCCTTCCTTCCTTCCTTCCTTCCTTCCTTCCTTCCTTCCTTCCTTGTTATAAAAATGGATTTCTCACCTACTGTGTGTATTCCCTAAAGTAAGTTGTTTAATCTTTCTGGTCTCAGCGATCTCATCTTAAAAATTATGAGGCTGGACTAGATGAGGACCTTTCTCAACCCTACATCTGTGAAACGGTCTGCTCAAGTATTTGCTAGATTAAATCCTCTGGCCAGGATAGCATCACTGAGTAAGCATAATAGGGAAATTATTTAGAAACCTTTAATGAGACCCAAGTTGCTCAGAATCAAAGTCATCGAATCACAGCCTTGGGAGGAAACTAAAGGCCTTCTAGCTCCATCATCATGATCCTCTATATAACCTCCCCAATATGAAATCATCTATCCCCTGATTTAATTCCTAAATCTACCTCTTGTAAACTTCACTGGCATGCTTGTAATTTGGCCATTGATATTCAAGCAAACATCAAATCACTTGCCTTTCCTATATCTGGACACAGCTATCAAGTCTTCCCAAGGTCTTTCTTTTCCAGGCTTAAGTAATATGATCTCAGGGTCTTTGACCATCCTTTTCACTATCCTCTGGATGATTCCCAGATTCCCAGATGTCCTTTCAAAAATGTGAAATCCAGAACTGAAAGTGCCAGGTTTTGTTTTTGTTTTTTTTTTTTTTTTACCATGGCAAAGGAAAGAAAGTCTATCACTGAATCACAGAATTTCAGGGTCTGAATAAATTTTTGAGCCTAATGTAAAAGAAACACCCAAAATAACAAGTCCCTAGTCTGGAAAGATATTCTTTCTCTTAATGCAAAGTCAATTTCCTTTTTTAGTTGTCATATTACCCTGTGGAATCCTCTTGACATCACTAAAACCCCCAGACCATTTTCAGACAAATCTATTTCTAATCATTTGGTTTGTCAAAAGAAAGACCATATCTACACATTTTATCATTTTAACAAAATTTCGTTTTCTAGGCACTTAACTTTAAACAACAAGAAAACTGATGAAAGTTACTTTAAGGACCATTTACTCTTAAAATGAATGTTGTAAATATTGTATGATCGTAGCAGCTTATTAGTAATTCTTCTGTAGCTCCTTACAGTCTCTGCTTATCTGTGCATCTCTGAATTTGTGTAGAGATTTTTCTTTTCATATATGGGCAGTGGGAAGACTACTTGTCTAGTTCTGCTCTCTTCCCTTCATATTATCTCATATAAATCTTCCTAAAATACCTTATATTCCAGATATTTATCATCTCAAATGACATTACACTATTATGTGGAAGACAGATTAGATTTATTCTTCTTGGTCCCAGAAGGCAGAACTAAGAACAGTGGTTGAAGATGCAACGAAGCAAATTTGGGCTTGCAGAATGTAAACTTTGTAACCATTATAGTGATGCAAAAGTTCCTTGAGCTGCTGCAGAATGTGGCACCTTTCCTCTGAGGCCAAAGTGGAACTCAGCAAGATAAGTCTTCCTGACACCAGGGCTAGCATTCTATACACTGTGCTACCTAGCTGCTCATGTATGTATACATATACATGTATGTGTGTATGTGTAGGTATATAAAGAGATAGAGATAGAGGCAGAAGTAAAGGTAGCTATAGATGACATAGATATAGATATAGGTTTGGGTATGAGTATGAGTATGGATATAAATATAGATAGGATAGATATAGGTATGGTTATAAACATAGACATAAGATATATAGATCTTATACCCATATATATATGGGTATAAGCATGGATATAGGTACATATAGGTATACAGAGACATAAAATATATAAGTTTGGGTATGGGTAGAAGTATGATATAGATATAGGCATAGATATAGAGACATAGACATAAATATAGATATAGATGTATGTTTGAGTATGAGAATGAATATAAATCTCAATATATATATATAGATGGAGTAGGCAGATATAGGTATAGGTAAAGATATAGACATAGATATATACATATAGATTTAGGTATGAGTATGAGTATAATTAAGGCTATAGATATAGATAGATTTGATAGATCTAGATAAGGGTATGGAGACTAGCTCTCTGAATGAGGGAAGAGAGATTGATACATTGAGATATATAAATGAATTTTAAAAAATTGTCATTGTGATTGTATTTTCTAAATCGATGGCTGTAATTTAGGTCCATCAGTTCTAAACTAACATGAATGCGTCTTGTCTCACCCATGTTTCTCCATCTCATCTATATTCACGACTCTCAAGACCTATACTTTCATTCCATTTTAAGATTACCTTTACCCAGAAGGGGTCTACTTCCATGAGCAAGACCTCTGAAATCAATCAGTAAGAATTTATTTAGCATCTACTATGCCAGGCTCTGAGCTAAATTTCTCTATCTGAACAGTATAGTAAGCTTAGAACCTTGGGTTCACACACCAGCCTTGTCATTTACTAACTTTTAAATTTGAGTTTGTGTAGGTAAGCAAAAATGGACTCCTTAGCACTTAGTTCAACAGGTGCCCTTGAGGAGTTTGGCTTTTGTTTGCTTTGAGTGATTCAGCTATTTCATTGAGCCTTGCTAAGTGCTAAGCCTCAGGCCCAGAGCCCTGTTGAGTGTGGAAGCTATGTGGGTGTGGATTGATGACTGAGACAGAGACAGCTACAGCCGACCCGGAAGCAGAGCCGACCTAGAAGTAGAGTCGACCTGTGTGTGGATCAAGGAGTGCGGAGCAAGGACTTGAAGGCAATGGGTAATCTTCTTACTGGAGAGGGGAAGCATGAATATGATTTGGTTTAATATCATCATGTTTTTCTGTGGCCTCCTGGTTATTCTTGTGAGGCGGACTTATTGGGCCTAGAAGCTTTTGATCAAAATATCAAAATGGGGAGGCTGGTTAATGGGTCTGTTACTTTGGAGCCTGAATAAATGCTTTAATCCTTCTGCCTTCAACTTAGAGAATTCCTTATATCCTGCAGTTTTGAACCATTCAGATGTATATATGATTCTCTTTGAAATCATAAATTTGGCCTTCTTACTACAGAGTTAAAGAGTTAGGGTGAAAAAAAGCTCTCAGGGGTAATCTGTTCAACCTATGCCCCACCCCTTCCAAAGAACCCCCTTTACAACCTGTATAAAAGGGTTACGACCTGCATGAAATGATGAAAGGGTCAGTCGTCTTTACTTGAAGACCTCCTTTGAAGGGAACTAAACTGCACAAGACAATACATTTTTTTTTCAAAATGATAGGAAAATTTGCCTTATATAAAATCTAAAATTGTTTCTTTGCCATTCCCACCTAGTGCTCCAAGCTAATTTTTCTCCTCTGGTCACTATTCTCTTTGCCCTTTAGGTTATCAATATCTTCCTTAAATTATGCTGCCCAATGGTGAACACAATTCCTTAGACGTATGACCAGGACATGGGACAGTTCAATGATTCCTTCTATATTCCTAGGAAACTGATTATTCCATTTCTGTTGAGACCCTCCTTCTATGGCCAATTCTATGTTCAACACTGTCAGGGGATCTAAAAAAATATATGATCTCTTCTTTTGAGAGATCGTACAGGAGATTGGAATCCAGGAAAGTCCCCTAAGGAGTTTGAGGTCATCTCCTAATGTGTCTTGGACTTCATCTCTTGGTTTCCTATCACATCATCTGCCATCTCTCAAAATCCCTTAGTCTGGCAGAGGATCCTGGCCAATAAACGAACAGGCCATCAGTCCCTGTTACCCTCAAGTTAAGCACAGAATAGTCCTTCTAGAAAGGCATACTGTTACAGGAAGTAGTTGAAGAGAAGGATGGGAAGCTCTCAGTGCCAAGGAGGGCCCTGATGATCTTTCTCCATTAAGGGCTCCCTATCCCTTGCTATGGGGGAGGTAGCTTTGCCCTGGGAAAGAACCATTAGACTAAAGCTCTTGTCGTAGGCTTAGCCTCTATGTCTGAGAATTAGGTAATCTGTCAAAACAATTAAGTAGCATTGCTGGAGCCAGCCTGGCTTAGAAAAACTGCAGAATACAAACTGTTAGCAGCTTGCCATTCATTTGCCAGGGTATCCCACCAGGAAGATATTAAAAGAGACCTTAAATATGAATCCCACAGGGAGGTGGTGGCATAGGGGCATAAGTATTTCTTCTCTAGCTAGATCTTTTCCTATTGATAAAAAAAACCTCCCTGTTCATTGCTGATCACCCCAAGCTCCTTCCAATTGGTTGGTTCTATAGACAGCCTTTAAAATGCAGAGCTCTGCTGAGTTTCCTTATAGAATTTTGGAACTATGATCTTGTTCCATGATTGCATTAGGTAATGCATTGATATTGCGGAAAGAAGGAAGGTTATGTCCTTGTTTTTGGGTGATTTATGGACCTGGATCACTTCACACTCCCTGATTCTGGACAGGATGAAGATAGCAAGCCTCCCCAGCCAGGGCCCAAGAAGCACTGATGTCAAGTAGATTCTAGGCTGGCTTCCCGATGAAAATGATTCCCTCAGGGCAACCCCGCTCAGAACAGAGAAGGAGACAGGGACACTCACCAGGAAGGGACAGGATGCTTGTCTGGCCTTCTTGACCTTAGTTTCTCCCTGTCTCCTCCATGTTAGTGCTCTCTCTATCCTGGAATTAATTTACTTTGCAAATAGTTGGTAGTGGTGGCAGGTAGGGGGAAGGGGCATTGTGCATAGAAGGCCAGTTTTGGAGGAAGAAAACCCTGTGTTCAAGTCTTATCTCTGACATATTCTCGTGCATGGCCATGGGCAAATCACATCTTCTTTGATGCTCGGGCAAATTTCTAAGACTCCAGATTACAGATGAATTGTTGATCTTGTTTGCTACACCAATGAAGTCACTGGCCCACACCTCACCCCTTCATCACTAAAAGAAAATGAAACAAAACCAAAAATATTCAGTATATCCTCACGTGTCATTTCACCCTGGTAGAATGTAAGCTTCGTGAGAGCAGGTGTTGGTGGAGGGAGACTCCATTCCATGAGTTCCATGCATTAATGAATTCATGCGTCTGGACATCCCAGCCCTGCCCCTCTCCTCACGCTTTGTGTGACTTAGCTTATTTGTGTCACATCACCCTGGCTTAAAGAAAGCTCTTTGGGGACAGGAAAATTTTACTATGAAGACTTCATATCCCTAGGGCTAAATGCAGTTACTGGCACACAGAAGTACTTAATAAATGTTTTTGTTTTTGTTTTGAAATGAACCGCATTCAAGTTAATAAATTAAAAAAAAAAACCTTGAGACTGAATATGCTTATGTTTGTTCTCTGACGGTGATCATAGCTCACTTATACATAGAGTGGGGCTTACTAATCAATTAGCCAGCATTTATTAGGTGCCTAGTCAGTGCTAGGTTTTTGGTATAAAAAGTACCTTTATCCTAATTCTGGGAGGTAGATTATGAGGTTCGGTATTATTATTCTCATTTGACAGGTGAGGAAACTGAGGCTCATAGGGTAAACTGCATTGATTTGTCCAAAGAGTTGTATTTAATCTATCTGTACATATACATATACTTGTACATATACACACATATATTTATATGTATATATACTTGTGCGTATAACATATATGTATGTGTACGTATATTTATAGGTGTGTATCTACATGTATACATACATATACATATACATATATATACATACATATACATATATATGTGTATATATATGTATATATATGCATATATATATATATATATACCTATGTGTGTGTCTCCCTGTGCAAATACAAGCTCCCCCAAAGTAGCATTCTTTTACTCTTCGTCCCTGTATCCTTAGCAGCTGGTAGAATGTTTTGGATGTAAGAGACACTAATGAATGCTTGTTGATAGAGTGACTATGAGTTATTGGGTTAGATGCATTCTCAGGTCTCCTCTAGCATAGAAAGGCAACAGATCTGGAGGCATATAAGGTAGCAAGATATAAGAGAAAGAGCAACGAAATTAGAGTCAGAGGACATTGGACACATCACTTCACAGCTTGATAATGTGTTGTCTCCTCTTTCCAAAATAATAATAGATGAGAACTACAAACATGCAGTATGGTAGAACGGAAATGTTACTAGGTTGTGAGTCAGAGGACCTGGACTGACATCCCAGTTCTGTCAATTGCTACCCCTGCAACTTTGGGCAAGCTAGCTTATCTCTTTCCACCTCAGTTTCCTCATCCGTAAAATGAAGTGGTTGATTTTTATGGCCTCTAAAATCTTACCTTGACTGAAAACAACAAATATCTTGTTTTTCTTTTTGTTTTTGCTTTTTTTTGGTGGGGGGAACACAGCTAGGTGATGCAGTGCATACAGTGCCAGGCCTGAAGTCAGGAATACCTGAGTTCAAATCCAACTTCAGCCATTTAGTAGCTGGGTGACCCTGGCGCAGTCATTTAACCTTCAGTTTGCCTCAGTTTCCTCATTTGTAAAATGAGCTGGAGAAGGAAATGACAAAGCACTCCAGTGTCTTTTCCCAGAAAACCTTAAATGGGGTCACCAAGAGTCTAGCATGACTAAATGACTGAACAACAAAAGTTCCCATCACTTCCTCTTCCTTCTGTGCCCTGCTGCCCAGGAGGCAGTCTGTTTTCTTCTCTCTACATCTGGGGCCTTACTCTGATCACTGATTCTTAATAGCTTCTTCACCAGATGAATCAGAATTCTGGATCTTATAAAAAGTAGACTGTGCACTTTTCTCAACCCTGGCACAAAAGAGAATTTTTACAGCCTTCTCATTCTCTCCTGCCCCTGTGAACTCTTAAACTGGAGAGAACTGCTGAGCCAGAATAAATGGGATTAGATGTGGCTTCCTAGGAGGAAAATTATCAACTGGTTAACAGCCGCCCAACCAACAGCCGGGGACACATTCATGGACATGAGGAGAAAAATAGTATTTTCTGAACCTCTGGATTTCTCTTTAAGGATCCAATTGAGTCAATATAAAGGTGAGAACAGGATAGGGACTAAGGGATTTAGAACTGAAGAGGACCTCAGATACCATTTAATCCACCCCCTCATTTTATAGAGGGGAAGAATGAGACCTGGAGAGGGGAGGTGCCCTTCCCCAAGGTGCTCAAAGGCAAAGTTTCTTGGAAAGACAGGAGACCTGGGTCTGTCACTAACTTTATGATTCTGGGTGAAATATTCTCCTTTTCTGGTACTCAGTTTCATCATATGTAAATCCAATTCAACTCAATTCAACAAACATCTACTAAGGGACTCTCAATCAATCAACAAGCATTTGTCATTTGCATACTGTGTGTCAAGAACTGTGTTAGTCTCTGAGGATACAGAACAAAAAGAATAGGATATACAAGCCAGAAGCTTACCCTCTACTAAGTAAAACCATAATATGATAGCAGACCTTCACTATGCCTCACCCCATATATCCAATCCATTGCCAAATCTTATCATCTGTATCTTTATAGCACTTCCCCATTACATCCATGCCTCTCTACTCACACAAGCAACACCCAGTTAAGATTGGCATCACCTCTAACTTTTGTTGTACAGTTATTCCAGTCATATCTAACTCTTCATGACCCTTTTTGGGATTTTCTTGGCAAAGATACTGAAGCAGTTTACTATTTCCTTGTCCAGTTTGTTTTACAGATGAGAAAACTGAGGCAAACAGGGTTAAGTGACTTGCCCATGTTCACACAGCCAATAAGCAACTGAGGCCAGATTTGAAGTCTTCTTGACTTTAGGCTCAGCGCTCTATCCTATCCACTGTGCCACCTAGCTGCCTCTAACCTAGATTACAATAAATACCTCCTTGTTCTCCACTCATCCTCCATACCTGCCAAGGTGATTTTCCTAAAGTAGAGGTCTGACCACATCACTCTCATACTCAATAAACTTCACTGGCTCCCTATTAACTCCAGGAACAAAATAATGTCCTCTGTTTAGCCTTTAAAGCTCTCCACAGTCTTGCCCTTCCTATCTTTCCCAAGCTTTTACACATTGTTCCCTCCATACACCCTATAATCCAGTTCTGCTGGCCTTCCTCACACAGGGCTCTCCACATTCTATCTCCATGACCAGCACTGGTTTTCCATCATAACTAAAATGTTCTCCTTAATTGTCTCTGCCTCTTGGAATCCTTGACTCTCATTAAAATGCTCAATTGATTCCTCAAAAGGAGATCTCTCCTACTCCCTTCAGCTACAGGGGGATTGGCTCCCTCTTTAAGGTTATATTGGATTTATCCTATATACAAACATACATATATATGTAAATATATGTATATGTCTACACGCATGCATACAAAACATAGGTATGTCCACATATATCCTGTGGCTGACATGCACACGTGTGTCAACATGCATATATACATACACACTTATACGTGTGTGTCTACGAGTTGCCTGCTCCCTTAGAACATAAGATCCTTGGGGGCCGAGGCTATTTTTGTTGTATAAATGTTTTCAATTGATTGCAAAGCACTAGCTAGATCCAAGGGAAGCAAAGAAAAAAGGACAAATATTCAAATGGAATGTAATGTCACGTCCTTGAGGGCAGGGATGATCTCCTTTATGTATTCTTGTTTCTAGAACCCAGCAGGCAGAGAGCAAGCTCTTAATAACCACTTGTGGAATGATTAACCTCAAGGAGCTTATCTTCTACCAGGGGAGACAACATGTAAATTGAAAACTGATCACAAGATAATTGGAAAAATGATCTTAGGTCCCTTAGAGATCTAACATTTTGTTTCTAGGCATCTATGAACACATTAGCTGTTTAAAGAGATCTCTAAGTCACCCCACATACTGCATGCAACCTGTCAGCACTCCATATGGGGTCTAAGGAGTTAGCAATGAGAAGGACCTTAAAGATTCTCTAGTCTAGGGCTTCTAAGGCTTTCTGTGGGTCATGGATCCCTTTGACAGTCTAGCAGAGCCAATGGACCCCTTCTAGATTCATGTTGTTATTGATTTTAATTCATGAAAGAAGGGGCAGCTAGGTGGTGCAGTGAGTAGAGTACTGTCCCTGGAGTCAGGAGTACCTGAGTTCAAATCCAGCCTCAGACACTTGACACGCTTACTAGCCGTGTGACCTTGGGCAAGTCACTGAACCCCAATTGCCCTGCCTTCCCCCCTGCAAAAAAATAAAAAAATCATGAAAGAAAATACACAGGGTTACAAAAGAAACCAATCAGAGTGAAATATAGTTATCAATTTTTAAAAAAAAGCCCAGTTTAAGAACCTCTGAGCTAACCTAATCTCCTTATTTTATAGAAATTGTGACCCAGAAAACAAGATAAGATATGCAGGCAATTCTCATAAGAATTTCAATATTTGCCAGGCATGAAAACTTACAGAAGCATCTGTGGTGAATACATATCAATTAATTCACCAATCAATAAACAGTTTTTCATTTAGTACCTGCTATGTAACAGACATTGTGCTCAGCTAATTGCTATGGCTACACAGACATAATGGAGACAGTCTTTGCCCTCAATCTAGCCCCAGGACACAGTAGGAAAATGACAGCCACTGTTGAAATGGAACTAAAATCAGACACAAAAAGGGGTATCTCACCCAACACATTCATATGATGATTATGAAGAAAGAACGCAGTCTCCTAAGGAAGGCTTTAGACCAAAAGCTTCTCTTAAATGGGCATATCTCTGAAGCACTATGCTGAGGACAATGTTGGAACATAGGTCTAATGTATTTATTATTTTATTTTAAAAAATACTTTTCCAGATCAAATGTAGTACAGAATATTGATACAAATTCTTCTTGGTAAGGAATCTCACAACTGGAAGAGACCTCAGAGGTGATAGAGTACAATCCTTGCATGAACAAGAGTCCCCTCAATGACCTACCCAAGATGTGGTCATTCAGTCTTCGCATGAAGACTTGTAGTGAGCAGAAACCACTATACCCATAAGCAACCCATTACAACCTTGGACAGCTGTCATTTTCAGGAAGCATTCTTTTGCGTTAAGTCTATCTATTACTCTTCTATCTATTTCTCCCAGTCTGGATTCCCAGAACGATCTGAGCAAGGCTAATAATATGTCTTCTACGTAGCAGTCTTTACAATGCCTCTACATAGACTGAGTATTTCTGATCTCCAGGCTAACTTAATTCAGTTGCTCCAACCTTTCGTCATATTCCATGACCCCCATATCCTTCACTATTCTGATTGTCTTCACTTGGATATGTTCCTGCTTATCAAGATACTTCCAAAAATACGATGCCCTGAAGTGAACACAGTATTTGAGATGCTGTCCAACAGGAACGAGGATTGTGTGGCCATTAACTCATGTTCTGGACCCATGATTCTCTTTTCAGAAAAGGGAGTTTTTCTTTTAATGCTTATCTCTTGCCTTATACAATATCTGCATTTATTAATACATTCCACCCTCTGCTCTATGCATCCCTTGAAACAAAGAATAAAATAAAAGATAAAATGTTTGGAAAGACTAACCCAAACACCAACTGAGTCCAACAATCCAGCCAATGTAGCCTAAGAGAGTCATTATATTTTTTTCCTAAAAGTTATACCATTGTCTCAAGCTTTCAAGTTCACTAAAGAGCTAATTTCCTCTTTTTTTTTTCAAATGTATTACTGTCCCTTCTCTGCTTTTCAGATTGAACTTTGAACCCAAAGGTAGAATTTTAAATGGATCTCTTTCGAGTTCCATCTTCACTCATGTTTCTTTTTTCTTTGTCCACAGCCATCCTATACTAGCCTTGCTGACTGTATATACTAGCCTTGCTGACTGTATAAGAGCTTCAGTGGATCTGTGATCCCATCAATGTGGTTATCCCCTTCAACAATAAGGATTTCATCTCATCCTTGCCTTATCATTCTACTGTACTGTCATCCGTGACCTCCAATAACCATTTCAGGGAGAGGAGATCTACTCAGCATGTTAGAGACTTTCCTCTTGGTCTCTAGGCAATGAAGGATGCTAACTATCTCTCTATGATCCCTTGTTTCCACTACATGACCCACTTTTTCCCATTATATGTCTTTTCGATAATATTTTCATGCTGTTTTCTTCTTTTTGCCCACGGTTCATCACTGATAATATGTTGCAGCCTATTTACACCCACCATGTCTCTGTCTCTCCATTACCCTTTGGATGACCTGCAATTTTTTATTCCTCTTAGATGGTGGCATTCCATGATTCACAGCTACCTAGCATCACCATTAAAAAAAAGAGATGGGTTTATGTCACAGAGAAGCTCAGGGTCACTAAAGCACAGTCTAATTTCCCAAATGCAATCTAGCCCACTCTCTTCCTCCTACTCAATTCTGGGCCCAGACCATTGTCCATCCTCAGTATCTGTCACAGATATATGTGCTGATGGACCAGCCGTATAGGCCATCTATCCAACTTCCCATCACAATCAGGACAATGGGCATCCTTCACTCACTTGTTTTTTTCCTACTTTGGCCAAGCTCATTTGAGAGAACTCCTTTAGGAAACTTGAGTTTTTAGTGACTGATGCAAATGAAACTGCATCTGTTTATTTATTTATTTTAATGACCATTTTTGCACAGTTCATTTAGGGGTAAATTTAGGTTACTTATTGATAGTATCTAAAAGGAAATAATTCCAGGCAACAAGAAAGAAAATCAGATGTTCATTCTCCAGGCCTAATTGCCTTTGGGTTTTCTTTGCAAATGAGAGTATATGAAATATGAGGGTTGTGTATGCTCTTCAAGCAAGTGGGAAAGATTCCCATGTCACAGTCCTACAACCAAGGATCAGACTGTGGTGAAGCTATGAAATGACAGGGGTTTTAGGGACACAATTTTCCTCCCTTCTGACCCTTACAATGGCATGACCTTCCTCATTCTTCCCATGAGCACACAGGACCCCCAGGCTTTCTTTTCCCTCTATCATCATATTCTGTTTTCACAAGAGGATCTAGTCAACTCAGTCACACTAAGGTATATATGCCTGATAACTTTGAATATGCTAAATGTTCCAATTGCATTTTACATTCTGGAAGAGGACAAGTTCAGTTCAATAATTTTTTCAGTCATATCTGAGTCTTCATGACTCTATTTCAGGTTTTCTTGGCAAAGATATTAGAATGATTTGCCATTTCCTTCTCCAGCTCATTTATAGATGAGGAAACTGTGGCAAACAGGGTTAAGTGACTTGCCCAGGGTCACACAGCTAGGAAATGCCTGAAGCCAGATTTGAATTCAGGAAGATGAGTCTTCCTGACTCCAGGCCCAGTACTCTATCCACTGTACAACCTAGCTGCCCAAGGACAAGGCCCTAATCCAAATGAATGCATTTCTAAGAGGAAAATTCAATGCAATTCAAGTCAGAAAATAATTTTGAATATGTATACAGGTGAGTTAAGAGAATATGTACAGAATAGTAAACTATGAGAGGGAGAGAGAGAGAGAGACAGAGAGAGAGAGAGAGAGACAGAGAGAGAGAGTAGAGAGAGAGAGACAGAGGAAGAGAAACAGAGACAGACAGAGGCAGAGACAGAGAGACAGAGACAGACAGAGACAATAACAGAGAGAGAGAGGGAGAGAGAGACAGTAGAGAGAGAGAGAGAGAGAGAGAGAGAGAGAGAGAGGCACAGAGAGAGAGACAGAGAGAGCAAGTGCTGCTGGAGATGGTTCCTGAACTCTGCTCTGAAAGACAGATGTTAAGGATGCTATGAGACAGAGGTGAGGACAGAAGGCATCCTGTCATGTCACAGATTCAGGAGGTGGAATGCTGTGTCTAGGGAACACCTATTAAGCCATTTTAACTGGAATGGAGAGCATATTAAAGGGGTTAATATGAAATTAGACCTAAGGATTCACTAAGAAACAGATAATACAATGCTTTTTGTTGCCAGATGAGGGATGTCTTGTATTTTATCCTAGAAGCACTAGGGAGCCATTAAAGATGTGTGAGCAAGGGGGTGAAAGGATTAGATCTATGTTTTTAGTCATTTCAACTTAGTAGGAATGGAACAAAAAGAAGAGAAACTGGAGGATGGGACCTAAGGTAAGAGACCAGTTGGCAATATCATTGAACAGTAAGTAGAGAAGGGATTTGGGGGAGAGGAGGGGAGGGGACTATTCATACAACCCCCCAGGCTCATATCATGTAAATGGGCACTTACTTGTTAGATCAGCTTTGCCTACAATATAATATGAGCATTGAGCAGATTTCTTTTTCTTTTTACTAAGCTAGGATTGTTTTTCTTTAAACAATAAAAAATGGTTATTCTCTATTGGATTCATTTTGTCAGATCTTTCTCATTCAAATTGGCATGATCACTCTCTGAGTCTGTCCTCTATTCCTTCCTTTCTGGGTCAGAGCTGTTCCCTGAAGCTCTTCAGAATGTAGCAAGGTAAAGTTGTGGGTCAAGTTCAGCTGAGCTCTGGCACCACTTGTCTTTTTTAATGCTTGATATTGGTGCTACAGGGAGCTCAAACCCTCCCACTCTTAGGCAGTGTCCTAGCTCCCGAGCTAATCCTGCCAAAAATTCTGAATAAAAAATTTGAGAAAAGGATAGAGATAGGCAAGGCTAGGAACCTTCAGCCAGAATTTATTCATTCATTCCCATCCTCAGTAAACAAACAACTATTGACCCCTATCCTGTGAAGGTCCTATGCTGAGGGGAATATGTTGGGGGGGAAAATGGTCCCAGCCCTCAAAGCTCATACATTCTTTAAAAAGAAGATAACACTGGTAATTGTTGTAGACTGTCTGATAGCATCATGAGAAGTTGAAAGAATAATTATGGAGAGGTAGGGTGGTTCAATGGAGAGAGCTTTGGATATGGAGTCCAGGGAGCTGAGTTCTGCCACTTAGGGATTCGTACATTGAGCAAGGAAGGATGTCAAAGGACATAAAGACCAACCCCCTTGTTTAATAGATGAGGAAATTTTTTTAACTGTCTGTATCCCAAAAGAAATAAAAAACAAAAAGGAAAATAGACCTGTATATACAAAAAAATTATTTATAGCAGCTCTGTTTTGGGAGCAAAGAATTAGAAAGTGGGGAGACGTCCATCAACCAGGGAATGGGCGAACAAATTGTGGTATGTGATTATGATGGAATACTATTGTACTATAAGGAATGATGTACTATAAGGACTTTAGGAAAACCCACAAAGATTTGGATGGGCTGATGCAAAGTGAAATGTACTGTGTACAAAGCAACAGCAATATTGTAAGATGATCAGCTGGGACTGACTCAGCTATTCAAAGCAATACAATGATCCAAGATAACTCTGAAGGCCTGAAAAATGCAATCCATCCCCAGAGAAAGAACAAATGGTGTCTGAATACAGACTGAACCATATTTTAAAAATAAATTAAAAATGGATGTTTGAAATTGTCATTACATGTAAATAGGAAAGAATAAAATATTATTTAAAAATAAGAAAAAAAAAAGGATGAGGAAACCAGAGCTCTGAGTATTGAAAGAAACTTGCCCAGGGTCACACAGATGGTAAGTGATTAAGGCAGGAGTGAATCCAGGACTTCCTGGCTCCAAGTCCAGCACTCCATGGGACTTTAGATCACAAATAAAGGACCTGAGAACTTATTAAGCATTTACTAATGTGCTGGGCACTGTGAATACAAATACAAGCAGAAAGAAAGATAGTCCTTGCCTTCGGAGTGCTTCATTATAATGGGAGTAGATAATGCATGAAAGGGAGCTAAAGAGTGAAGGCTAGTGGGAACAGGGTTGAGAAAGTCCAAGAGTCCTCATCCTCCTCAGAATGAAGGTTCTTGGGAGGAACTAGCCAATAAAAGAAGCAGGGGATACTTCCAACATGGGAAGTAATCCAGGGAAGGAAAGAACTTCCGTGATGAAGGGCTTTCTTGGCAATGCACAGAAGTTCTTGTGAAGGCACTGGGAGTGCAGTCTAAAGAGGAACTTAATTGTGCCTCAGTCTCTTCACCTAGAAATTGAGGGGATTGGATGAGATAACTTTAAGGCCAGCTTCTATTGTCTGACTTAAGGTTTTATATAATGGACTTTGAAAAACCTAAAGTCCAATATAATTTTGACCAAATATATAGAGAAATGTTTCTCTTCTTCAGTGCCTACAGCAGTGCTGTGCACATAGTGGGCTCTTACTACACATCTATGAATGGATGGATGGATGGATGGATGGATGGATGGATGGATGGATGAATGAATTTCTTCACTTTGAAGTCACAGGCTATGTCTCACATGGCCAATCGGTCAGTGGTAATGCAGGCATGCACCTGAACTGACTGAGAATCCCAGAGCCCCAAACTGCAAGAAATTCCACTCTCCACCTGCACAATTCCCGCCAATGACAGGAAAGCATCAACAATGCGGAAATTGTCTGGAGCTCTTTACTGTCTCCTGGGAACTCCTGGGGGCACTGCCCTCCAGGGGCTGAATGGGCTTGGCATGTCTCTGCCACACTCTGGTGAGCATCCTGCCTCCTCCCGCGTGTGGCTGGCTGAGGGAGACACTGGCCGTTCGTGGCCTTTGACACCGTCCTCTGTTGCAGTCTGTGGCAATTTTGCCCGCTGTCAGGGCTGCTGAAAACATGGGCTCCAAACGGAGCTCGCCAAACACTGCGGGCATTTAGCGCGCTGGGCGTTCACAGTGGGGCATTTCATCAAACTGTCTGAAGTCACACTCGATGTTTGTCCAGTCTAGACAAAGGGATTCTGTATGAGTTTGGCTGCTTAATCTAAACACTGCACCTGTCTCTTTGATTTATGTAACTCTTCCCCCCAGGATTTTAAACCAATAACTGGGGCCGGAGAACACTTCAGTTCAAACGGAACTCTCCTAGAAGTTTATCTTTGCAATATTTCCAAATCCACCGGAATTCCAGTGCCAGGGCCCTATTATTTAGCTTATATATCATGCAGGTTATAAAACACTAAACCGTAATCCTGCCGAGAAATGGTCCATTTCAATTCCCCTTCAGCGAGAAGTCCATATAAAAACCCTGCCAAGGAAGGGCTGTCTGAGATCAAATCGCAGAGACTGAGTAGCACTGCTACATTTAACTTCACGATTTTTACTAGGATGGGAACAATTTTATATCTAGCTAGGTAGCTATCGAGCTGGCAGAAAGGGAAGAAAAAAATCCAAACCTCCAGTCGCACGTTTTTTAACGTGCCGGAGAGGTTGCTCGTGGGTACGACTGCAATTGGTTCTCTGGTAGATCTGAGAGAAGAAACAGAGATCCTGGAAGCCTTGGAAAGTAGCCACCAGTGCCTGGCCCTGCTATGGAATGCAGAGTAAGGCAGCCTGACAAAGGGAAAGCCCAGCTGACCCATTGGCTCTCAAGCAACACTCTCTTAAGCTGGGAGCTCAGGCTACTCAGCATTGAGACAAATCGTGTAAGTCTGAATACCACAGAACGAGAGGCCATTCTTGTAAAGAGCCACCATGCCATGGCAAAAGAATCAATTAGGTAACTGACAAGCCATGGCCGTAGAAGAGACTGTAGACCATATCGCTCAAAGCTCTAAACCTGAAAGGTACTGCAGAGGCCAGGCAGACCAACCTCATCATTTTATCAATGAGGAAACTGAGGCCCAGAGAAGTGAAGTGATTGACTTGCCCAAGATCACTCAAATATTAAGTATCAGCTGTGGGAACTGAACTCAAGCTTTCTGGCTCAGGAGCCAATGCTCCTTTCTGTTCAATTAATTTGAACAGAATTCATAAACATTTCTTTAGTTAGGGGCAGCTATCTGGCATTGTTGATAGAGTGCCCGTTTTGGAGTCAGGAAACTCCTCATCTTCCTGAGTTCAAATTGGCCTCAGATATTTCCTAGCTATGTGACCCTGGGCAAGTCACTTAACCCTGTTTGCTTCAATTTCCTCATCTGTAAAATAAGTAGGGGAAGGAAACGGCAAACCACTCCAGTATGTTTGCCAAGAAATCCCGAAATAAAGTCATGGAGAGTCAGACATTACTGAGATGACTGAACAACAAAAACAACAAAGCAGTCAAGCTGGTGCTTTGTTCTCCCTCTAAAGACATCCTGCCTCCTCTGTGCTCTTGCCTAGCCTGTCTTCTCTGCTTAGAGTGTCCTCCCTCCTCATCTCTGTCCCAAAGAATTCCAAGCTTCCTCTTTAAATCCCAATTTTGTTTCCCCATTCTATTCCAGTTGTCCCTGGCCTCATTCTCTTGAAACTGCTTTCATTGCTTTGCCATAGGATCAAAATAGAATGACCTAGGGGCTTGTTTTTAATCCCCTCAGTTTCTAATGATAATAGCTAGCATTTATTTACATAGTGCTTTTAAATTTGCAGAACACCATTACAAATCTTATCTCATTTGCCCCTCACAGCCATCCAGCCAAGAAGGCACATAGGGGCCTCATTCTACAAAAAGAGTAAACTCAAACACTCAGAGGAGAAGCGATGTGCGCAAGGTCACATAGCCATTAAGTGTCTGATGAAAGATTCGAACTCAGGTATTCTTGACTCCATGTCCAGAGCTCTAACAACTGAAATACCTCCCTGATTCTGGTAAAATATGGCAGGACTACCGTGTGTGTGTGTGTGTGTATACACATATAGACATGCATACCCTCACATAGAAACATATGTGTATGTATATGTATGTATGTACATGCATATACATTAATAGAAAATGCATACACGTGTGCATATATTTACACATGTATGTGTGTACATGTATTGTATATGCAAATATTCTATACATCTAAATATAGGTCAATGTAAAGGTAGATATAGATATATACACAGAATGTACTCATACTGTCTCTTCCATTAGAATGTAAGCTCGCTAAGATCAGGGACTTTCATTTCTCTCTTTATATCCTCAGAAGCTAGTGTAGTTCCTGGTATACAGTGAGTACTATACACATGTTTGCTGTTGTTTTTTGTTAAAACTGCCTCAGAAACTTACTAGCTGTATGACCCTGGGTGAGTCACTTAATCTTTGTTTGCCTCAGTTTCCTCAATTGTAATATGGAGGTAATGATAGCACTTACCTTCCGGGGTTATTGGAGGATCACATGAGATCATTTAAAGTGCTTATTATAGGCATCTCCTCAGAGTAAGCGCTATATAAAATGGTAGCTGTTATTATTCAAATTCTGTCTCAGAAATGTATTTGCTTTGGGACCCTGGACAAGTCACTTAAATTCTGCCTGCCTCAAAAATGGGGATAATAACAGCACCTACCTTCCAGAGTAGTTGTGAGGATAAATGAGACAAAATTTGTAAAGCATTCTGCAAAATTGAAAGCACCATGTAAATTCTAGCCATTATTATTTTTCTCATTCATTAATTCATTCAAATGCTTGATAATAGCTCAAGTCTTCTCTGCTCTAGCTGTTCTTTACTTGATATAATATCAAGGCCCTTCACCATCTTGGTTGCTCTTTTGTAGGTAACTGGAGTTACTTGATGTCTTTTTATTTTTAATGGGACATCCAGAAGTGAAGGCAACGTTTCAGATGTGACCTGACCAGGGCAGACTATAGTGGTGTTATCAGCTTGATACTGGACATTAGGTTTCTGTAAAAGATACCCCAAGATCTAACTTGTCTTCTTGGCTGCCTTATCACATGATTGTGTCATACTGAGCTTGCTGAAACTCCCAGATCATCATCATCATCATCATCATCGCCCTCATCCTCTTCTTCTTCTTCTTTCTCTTTTCTTCCTTCTCCTCCTTCCCCTTCCCCTTCCATTTCTCCTTCTCCCTCTCCATCTCCCTCTCCCTTTTTTCCTTCTCTCTTTCTCTCTCCCTCTCTCTCCCTCTCCTCCTCTTTCTCCTTCTCCTTCAAACTTTCATTTAGAAATGCCTTTTGTTGAATTTTACAAGTGAATTAATGATTGTGATTTTTAAATTGTTGTACTTGTGATAATGAGTCCAGCCCTGCCCAAACAGAGTTTCCAGCCTATATAATCTATAATCTAGAGATTCTACATACATGTTACCAAATTTTCCTTGCATCTTTTCCTGTGTTACATTTCACTATGGCTTTTTCCTGACCTTAGTAAATAAATATTTTGGGAATTTCTGATCTGTTTCTTCCAGATCCAGTCATCCTGTCTCATGGGCCTTTTCCCTTCAACCCCATTGCTATCTCTGCTGACCAAATTGAAAAGAGTCTCCTCCTCCCACCAAGACTTAGAGCCTGCTATGAGTCAAGCTCTTGTTTTGGCTGCTAGAGTTTTCTCCTTCCATCCTGAAATGTCTACTGTGTCCTCTGCTGAGTTGAGCAAAGTGGGAGGCAGAGAGAGGCTGCCAAGGCTTCTGGGGAGAGCAGCGAAATGCCCCTGGCCAATGACAGTTGATTCTCTCCCCTACTGAACACTCCCATAAACAAAATCAATTAATCTTGGCAGCATGGTCTGAAGGTTGGCCACACAGGAAGAAGTCTCCCCATTAGTGCAGACAATAGCTGTGTGAGGGACTTGGGTGCTGGGGATTCCCGATTGGGATTGGCTCCAAGAATATCCTCTGATGACCTGAAACTTTCTTACATGTTGGGGGAGGGTGGTTGTCAATCCATAATCAATCGATAAACATTTATTAAGTGTCTACTATAGGCAGCTAGGTTTCACAGTGGTTAGAGTGTCAGGCCTAAAGTCAGGAAGACTTCAAATCTGGCCTCAGACATTTACTAGCTGTGTGACCCTGGGCAAATCACTTGATCCTGTTTGCCTGTAAAATGAGCTGGAGAAGAAAATAGGAAACCAGTCCAGTATCTTTGCCAAGGAAACCCCGAATTGTGTCACCAAGAGTCAGATGTGACTGAATAACAATGACTATATACCAGATCAAAAAATAATATGACCAGCACTGAATAAGCCATTACTGTGCCAGGCCCTGGGGGAGACAGAAAATTTATAAATGGTACTACCCATGTCTGCCTAAGTCAACCAGTTGCCTACCTAAGAAACTTCAGTGGCTCCCTTTTACATCTAAGATAAACCACAAACACCCTTGTTTGCCACTCAAAACCCTTCTTAGACTGTTCTTTTAAGTTCCAATGAAAATTCCACCTTCCACAAGAAGCCTTCCACAAACTCTCTTAATTTTAGAGCCTGTCCTCCATTAATTATCCCTCATTTATCCTGTATATAGCTTTCTTTGCATATATTTGTTTATTATTAGATTGTAAACTCTTTGAGGGCAGGGACTTGTCTTTTGTCTCTTTTTGTATCCCTAGCACTTAGCACAGTGCCTGGGAACTGAAAG